>JAQIBA010000024.1:86220-552917 GCA_028293925.1 Brueelia nebulosa
AGTACAGAAAAAAGTTTGAAAAAGTTTGAAAAAGTTAGTTTTACGAATAACTTTAAACAACGGCGTCCTCTGAGCTCAGGAGGGGTTTTTTCCGTTTCTCTACATCCTAAAGAATAGATCTGTGTGTAGTTTGTTTTATTCTGATAGATTTCGATTTTTGGTACATTTGGGAGTCCAGGAAAAAGTTTGAAAAAGTTTGAAAAAGTTAGTTTTAAGAATAACTTTAAACAACGGCGTCCTCTGAGGTTCCAAGGGGTTTTTTCCGTTTCTCTACATCCTAAAGAATAGATCTGTGTGTAGTTTGTTTTATTCTGATAGATTTCGATTTTTGGTACATTTGGGAGTACAGGAAAAAGTTTGAAAAAGTTTGAAAAAGTTAGTTTTACGAATAACTTTAAACAACGGCGTCCTCTGAGCTCAGGAGGGGTTTTTTCCGTTTCTCTACATCCTAAAGAATAGATCTGTGTGTAGTTTGTTTTATTCTGATAGATTTCGATTTTTGGTACATTTGGGAGTACAGGAAAAAGTTTGAAAAAGTTTGAAAAAGTTAGTTTTACGAATAACTTTAAAAAACGGCGTCCTCCTAGCTCAGGAGGGGTTTTTTCCGTTTTTCTACATCCTAAGGAATTGATGTATGTGTATTTTGTTTTATTCTGATAGATTTCGATTTTTTATGTATATAGTTGTACACAATTGAGTTTAGGAAAGTTATGATAGGGTGTGTTTTTTTTGTATTTCTCACAATGTATAATTTAATAGGAATATATAGTCATTTTAATCTTCTTTCTTTTTGAGTTAGAAAATCTATAAGAGTAAGGGCGAAATACAATATTTCTCAGTTAAATTTTTTCTTTATGTAAAGGATATTGATTATTAAAATAAATTACAGTGTTTCGGTAAATCAGAATCCTATACTTTACTTTACTTTACTTTTCTTTAACCCGCTTTTCCGTTAGGGTCGCGGGGTTTTGTGCGAAACATTTTGTTCGCTTGCAAAGCGCCTGAATGAACATGTCAGGTACTGTAGCGGGTGGCGAGTCCACTGACAGTACTTCACCGAGGTGTTCGCAGGTGAATGCAGGTGAAGGAGGCGGAATTTCGCAGTGTTTTGCCAGACTTTCCAGGCGCAACACCACGTTATTCCGTCCTCCCAGCAGTGGTCTAGGTACCTCGCAGTGCTGACCAATCATCTGCGAGGGAGAACGGCCTTAGAAAAATACCACCGCCGCTGGGATTCGAACTCCGTCCGACTTCTCAGCGAGCAGGCGTTTAACAAACTGAGCTAAGGCCGTGCTCATCAGAATCCTATATTTTTTCCTTATCATTATTAAATATATTGGGTGAGTGCGGTCAACTACTGGGATTTCTCTATTCGTCAACACAAAGGCGGGAAATGAAAATGTAGACGCGTTGACTTCGGTCTGGCGACGTCATCCTTGAGAGGAGGAGGAGGAGGAGCGTAAGGCCGAGATGAGAATACAGCGTTGCCATTTTATATTAACCGTTGCCGTTGTTTTTATAAAAGAATTGAGAATTTGTGTGGTTTTCCAATGAAGAATGAGATTTTTGTTTGTTTAAATGTGAGAAAATGTGAGATTTATATTAAGTGAAGTGTTTTTAGCATATTATTATTAACAGTACTCGGGTTTAAAATGTAATGTCGGTTATTATTTCCTATGAAGCGCAGCTGGCTCAGCTTTTAGTGCAGCGGTCATTTCTAGATAATCCTGATATAGCCTGGATAAAATTGGAGGACAAATTTTGGATTTTGTATTTACTACGGATGCGCCGAATATTCGGTAGGTATTTGATATTCAGTTTGTGTATTCGGTTCGAGTATGTCTATTTTTTGCCAGAACTAAAAGAAAACCTTCATATGAAAGTAATGGAAAATAATTAAATAGTTAATTAATAAAATATAGAATTAATCCAAGAAAATAAAGCAATTAAATTTCAATTCAAAATATTTATTTCTTGTAATAAATATATATCAATAAATCATTACAAAGGTATGAAAGTATAGTATTGCCAGTATATAGTAGAAGTATAAACATTGCCCCACACCTGTATTTAAACTAAGAAGGTTTTTATATAGAAACGAATGAAGTTTTGAAAAGTTTTAATCTTTGAAAAAAGTAAACAACGGCGTCCTCTGAGCTCAGGAGGGGTTTTTTCCGTTTCTCTACATGCTAAAGAATAGATCTGTGTGTAGTTTTGTTTTATTCTGATAGATTTCGATTTTTGGTACATTTGGGAGTACAGGAAAAAGTTTGAAAAAGTTTGAAAAAGTTAGTTTTACGAATAACTTGAGACAACGGCGTCCTCTGAGTTTCCGACGGGTTTTTTCCGTTTCTCTACATCCTAAAGAATAGATCTATGTGTATTTTGTTTTATTGTGATAGATTTCGATTTTTGGTACATTTGGGAGTACAGAAAAAAGTTTGAAAAAGTTTGAAAAAGTTAGTTTTACGAATAACTTGAAACAACGGCGTCCTCTGAGGCTCCAGGAGGGGTTTTTTCCGTTTCTCTACATCCTAAAGAATAGATCTGTGTGTAGTTTTGTTTTATTCTGATAGATTTCGATTTTTGGTACATTTGGGAGTACAGGAAAAAGTTTGAAAAAGTTTGAAAAAGTTAGTTTTACGAATAACTTGAAACAACGGCGTCCTCCTGAGCTCAGGAGGGGTTTTTTCCGTTTCTCTACATCCTAAGGAATAGATGTGTGTGTAGTTTGTTTTATTCTGATAGATTTCGATTTTTGGTACATTTGGGAGTACAGGAAAAAGTTTGAAAAAGTTTGAAAAAGTTAGTTTTACGAATAACTCTAAACAACGGCGTCACCTGAGGCTCCAGGACGGGTTTTTTCCGTTTGTCTACATCCTAAAGAATAGATCTGTGTGTAGTTTGTTTTATTCTGATAGATTTCGATTTTTGGTACATTTGGGAGTACAGGAAAAAGTTTGAAAAAGTTTGAAAAAGTTAGTTTTACGAATAACTTTAAACAACGGCGTCCTCTGAGCTCAGGAGGGGTTTTTTCCGTTTCTCTACATCCTAAAGAATAGATCTGTGTGTAGTTTTGTTTTATTCTGATAGATTTCGATTTTTGGTACATTTGGGAGTACAGGAAAAAGTTTGAAAAAGTTTGAAAAAGTTTGAAAAAGTTAGTTTTACGAATAACTTGAAACAACGGCGTCCTCTGAGCTCAGGAGGGGTTTTTTCCGTTTCTCTACATCCTAAAGAATAGATCTGTGTGTAGTTTGTTTTATTCTGATAGATTTCGATTTTTGGTACATTTGGGAGTACAGGAAAAAGTTTGAAAAAGTTTGAAAAAGTTAGTTTTACGAATAACTTTAAACAACGGCGTCCTCTGAGCTCAGGAGGGGTTTTTTCCGTTTCTCTACATCCTAAAGAATAGATCTGTGTGTAGTTTGTTTTATTCTGATAGATTTCGATTTTTGGTACATTTGGGAGTACAGGTAAAAAGTTTGAAAAAGTTTGAAATAAGTTTGAAAAAGTTTGAAAAAGTTAGTTTTACGAATAACTTTAAACAACGGCGTCCTCTGAGCTCAGGAGGGGTTTTTTCCGTTTCTCTACATCCTAAAGAATAGATCTGTGTGTAGTTTGTTTTATTCTGATAGATTTCGATTTTTGGTACATTTGGGAGTACAGGGAAAAAGTTTGAAAAAGTTTGAAAAAGTTAGTTTTACGAATAACTTTAAACAACGGCGTCCTCTGAGCTCAGGAGGGGTTTTTTCCGTTTCTCTACATCCTAAAGAATAGATCTGTGTGTAGTTTGTTTTATTCTGATAGATTTCGATTTTTGGTACATTTGGGAGTACAGGAAAAAGTTTGAAAAAGTTTGAAAAAGTTAGTTTTACGAATAACTTTAAACAACGGCGTCCTCTGAGCTCAGGAGGGGTTTTTTCCGTTTCTCTACATCCTAAAGAATGGATCTGTGTGTAGTTTGTTTTATTCTGATAGATTTCGATTTTTGGTACATTTGGGAGTACAGGAAAAAGTTTGAAAAAGTTAGTTTTACGAATAACTTGAAACAACGGCGTCCTCCTGAGCTCAGGAGGGGTTTTTTCCGTTTTTCTACATCCTAAGGAATAGATGTGTGTGTAGTTTGTTTTATTCTGATAGATTTCGATTTTTGGTACATTTGGGAGTACAGGAAAAAGTTTGAAAAAGTTTGAAAAAGTTAGTTTTACGAATAACTTTAAACAACGGCGTCCTCTGAGCTCAGGAGGGGTTTTTTCCGTTTCTCTACATCCTAAAGAATAGATCTGTGTGTAGTTTGTTTTATTCTGATAGATTTCGATTTTTGGTACATTTGGGAGTACAGAGAAAAAGTTTGAAAAAGTTTGAAAAAGTTAGTTTTACGAATAACTTTAAACAACGGCGTCCTCTGAGGTTCCGACGGGTTTTTTCCGTTTCTCTACATCCTAAAGAATAGATCTGTGTGTAGTTTGTTTTATTCTGATAGATTTCGATTTTTGGTACATTTGGGAGTACAGGAAAAAGTTTGAAAAAGTTTGAAAAAGTTAGTTTTACGAATAACTTTAAACAACGGCGTCACTCTGAGCTCAGGAGGGGTTTTTTCCGTTTCTCTACATCCTAAAGAATAGATCTGTGTGTAGTTTGTTTTATTCTGATAGATTTCGATTTTTGGTACATTTGGGAGTACAGGAAAAAGTTTGAAAAAGTTTGAAAAAGTTAGTTTTACGAATAACTTTAAACAACGGCGTCCTCTGAGCTCAGGAGGGGTTTTTTCCGTTTCTCTACATCCTAAAGAATAGATCTGTGTGTAGTTTGTTTTATTCTGATAGATTTCGATTTTTGGTACATTTGGGAGTTCAGGAAAAAGTTTGAAAAAGTTTGAAAAAGTTAGTTTTACGAATAACTTGAAACAACGGCGTCCTCTGAGCTCAGGAGGGGTTTTTTCCGTTTCTCTACATCCTAAAGAATAGATCTGTGTGTAGTTTGTTTTATTCTGATAGATTTCGATTTTTGGTACATTTGGGAGTACAGGAAAAAGTTTGAAAAAGTTTGAAAAAGTTAGTTTTACGAATAACTTTAAACAACGGCGTCCGCTGAGGTTCCGACGGCTTTTTTCCGTTTCTCTACATCCTAAAGAATAGATCTGTGTGTAGTTTGTTTTATTCTGATAGATTTCGATTTTTGGTACATTTGGGAGTCCAGGAAAAAGTTTGAAAAAGTTTGAAAAAGTTAGTTTTACGAATAACTTTAAACAACGGCGTCCTCTGAGGTTCCAAGGGGTTTTTTCCGTTTCTCTACATCCTAAAGAATAGATCTGTGTGTAGTTTGTTTTATTCTGATAGATTTCGATTTTTGGTACATTTGGGAGTACAGGAAAAAGTTTGAAAAAGTTTGAAAAAGTTAGTTTTACGAATAACTTTAAACAACGGCGTCCTCTGAGCTCAGGAGGGGTTTTTTCCGTTTCTCTACATCCTAAAGAATAGATCTGTGTGTAGTTTGTTTTATTCTGATAGATTTCGATTTTTGGTACATTTGGGAGTACAGGAAAAAGTTTGAAAAAGTTTGAAAAAGTTAGTTTTACGAATAACTTTAAACAACGGCGTCCTCTGAGGTTCCGACGGGTTTTTTCCGTTTCTCTACATCCTAAAGAATAGATCTGTGTGTAGTTTGTTTTATTCTGATAGATTTCGATTTTTGGTACATTTGGGAGTACAGAAAAAAGTTTGAAAAAGTTTGAAAAAGTTAGTTTTACGAATAACTTTAAACAACGGCGTCCTCTGAGCTCAGGAGGGGTTTTTTCCGTTTCTCTACATCCTAAAGAATAGATCTGTGTGTAGTTTGTTTTATTCTGATAGATTTCGATTTTTGGTACATTTGGGAGTCCAGGAAAAAGTTTGAAAAAGTTTGAAAAAGTTAGTTTTACGAATAACTTTAAACAACGGCGTCCTCTGAGGTTCCAAGGGGTTTTTTCCGTTTCTCTACATCCTAAAGAATAGATCTGTGTGTAGTTTGTTTTATTCTGATAGATTTCGATTTTTGGTACATTTGGGAGTACAGGAAAAAGTTTGAAAAAGTTTGAAAAAGTTAGTTTTACGAATAACTTTAAACAACGGCGTCCTCTGAGCTCAGGAGGGGTTTTTTCCGTTTCTCTACATCCTAAAGAATAGATCTGTGTGTAGTTTGTTTTATTCTGATAGATTTCGATTTTTGGTACATTTGGGAGTACAGGAAAAAGTTTGAAAAAGTTTGAAAAAGTTAGTTTTACGAATAACTTTAAACAACGGCGTCCTCCTGAGCTCAGGAGGGGTTTTTTCCGTTTCTCTACATCCTAAGGAATAGATGTGTGTGTAGTTTGTTTTATTCTGATAGATTTCGATTTTTTATGTATATAGTTGTACACAATTGAGTTTAGGAAAGTTATGATAGGGTGTGTTTTTTTTGTATTTCTCACAATGTATAATTTAATAGGAATATATAGTCATTTTAATCTTCTTTCTTTTTGAGTTAGAAAATCTATAAGAGTAAGGGCGAAATACAATATTTCTCAGTTAAATTTTTTCTTTATGTAAAGGATATTGATTATTAAAATAAATTACAGTGTTTCGGTAAATCAGAATCCTATACTTTACTTTACTTTACTTTTCTTTAACCCGCTTTTCCGTTAGGGTCGCGGGGTTTTGTGCGAAACATTTTGTTCGCTTGCAAAGCGCCTGAATGAACATGTCAGGTACTGTAGCGGGTGGCGAGTCCACTGACAGTACTTCACCGAGGTGTTCGCAGGTGAATGCAGGTGAAGGAGGCGGAATTTCGCAGTGTTTTGCCAGACTTTCCAGGCGCAACACCACGTTATTCCGTCCTCCCAGCAGTGGTCTAGGTACCTCGCAGTGCTGACCAATCATCTGCGAGGGAGAACGGCCTTAGAAAAATACCACCGCCGCTGGGATTCGAACTCCGTCCGACTTCTCAGCGAGCAGGCGTTTAACAAACTGAGCTAAGGCCGTGCTCATCAGAATCCTATATTTTTTCCTTATCATTATTAAATATATTGGGTGAGTGCGGTCAACTACTGGGATTTCTCTATTCGTCAACACAAAGGCGGGAAATGAAAATGTAGACGCGTTGACTTCGGTCTGGCGACGTCATCCTTGAGAGGAGGAGGAGGAGGAGCGTAAGGCCGAGATGAGAATACAGCGTTGCCATTTTATATTAACCGTTGCCGTTGTTTTTATAAAAGAATTGAGAATTTGTGTGGTTTTCCAATGAAGAATGAGATTTTTGTTTGTTTAAATGTGAGAAAATGTGAGATTTATATTAAGTGAAGTGTTTTTAGCATATTATTATTAACAGTACTCGGGTTTAAAATGTAATGTCGGTTATTATTTCCTATGAAGCGCAGCTGGCTCAGCTTTTAGTGCAGCGGTCATTTCTAGATAATCCTGATATAGCCTGGATAAAATTGGAGGACAAATTTTGGATTTTGTATTTACTACGGATGCGCCGAATATTCGGTAGGTATTTGATATTCAGTTTGTGTATTCGGTTCGAGTATGTCTATTTTTTGCCAGAACTAAAAGAAAACCTTCATATGAAAGTAATGGAAAATAATTAAATAGTTAATTAATAAAATATGGAATTAATCCAAGAAAATAAAGCAATTAAATTTCAATTCAAAATATTTATTTCTTGTAATAAACATATATCAATAAATCATTACAAAGGTATGAAAGTATAGTATTGCTAGTATATAGTAGAAGTATAAACATTGCCCCACACCTGTATTTAAACTACGAAGGTTTTTATATAGAAACGAATGAAGTTTTGAAAAGTTTTAATCTTTGAAAAAAGTAAACAACGGCGTCCTCTGAGGTTCCAAGGGGTTTTTTCCGTTTCTCTACATCCTAAAGAATAGATCTGTGTGTAGTTTGTTTTATTCTGATAGATTTCGATTTTTGGTACATTTGGGAGTACAGGAAAAAGTTTGAAAAAGTTTGAAAAAGTTAGTTTTACGAATAACTTTAAACAACGGCGTCCTCTGAGGTTCCGACGGGTTTTTTCCGTTTCTCTACATCCTAAAGAATAGATCTATGTGTATTTTGTTTTATTGTGATAGATTTCGATTTTTGATACATTTGGGAGTACAGAACAAAGTTTGAAAAAGTTTGAAAAAGTTAGTTTTACGAATTTTGTGAAAGTGCGAAAAACGCACAGGTCGCTACCTGTGCAATAATTGAAGAACTTTAAACCCTTGTAAAATAATTTCCGCCGATCCGATTGAGCTCAAACTTGGTTTTCCTGTGTTTTAAGACACGCTCTTACCATCCTATGATGGAGGCATCGAGATCTGAAGACTGTCGATTTTCATGATTTTTCGAAAAAATGCCACAGGTAGCTACCTGTGCAATAGATTTACGAACTTTAAACCCTTGTAAAATAAGTACATTTGGGAGTACAGAAAAAAGTTTGAAAAAGTTTGAAAAAGTTAGTTTTACGAATAACTTGAAACAACGGCGTCCTCTGAGCTCAGGAGGGGTTTTTTCCGTTTATCTACATCCTAAAGAATAGATCTCTGCGTAGTTTTGTTTTATTCTGATAGCATTTCGATTTTTGGTACATTTGGGAGTACAGAAAAAAGTTTGAAAAAGTTTGAAAAAGTTAGTTTTACGAATAACTTGAAACAACGGCGTCCTCTGAGCTCAGGAGGGGTTTTTTCCGTTTCTCTACATCCTGAAGAATAGATCTATGTGTATTTTGTTTTATTCTGATAGATTTCGATTTTTTATGTATATATTTGTACACAATTGAGTTTAGGAAAGTTATGATAGGGTGTGTTTTTTTTTTGTATTTCTCACAATGTATAATTTAATAGGAATATATAGTCATTTTAATCTTCTTTCTTTTTGAGTCAGAAAATCTATAAGAGTAAGGGCGAAATACAATATTTCTCAGTTAAATTTTTTCTTTATGTAAAGGATATTGAATATTAAAATAAATTACAGTGTTTCGGTAAATCAGAATCCTATATTTTTTCTTATCATTAATAAATATATTGGGTGAGTGCGGTCAACTACTGGGATTTCTCTATTCGTCAACTCAAAGGCGGGAAATGAAAATGTAGACGCGTTGACTTCGGTCTGGCCACGTCATCCTTGAGAGGAGGAGGAGGAGGAGCGTAAGGCTGAGATGAGAATACAGCGTTGCCATTTTATATTAACCGTTGCCGTTGTTTTTATAAAAGAATTGAGAATTTGTGTGGTTTTCCAATGAAGAATGAGATTTTTGTTTGTTTAAATGTGAGAAAATGTGAGATTTATATTGAGTGAAGTGTTTTTAGCATATTATTATTAAAGGTAATCGGGTTGAAAATGTAATGTCGGTTATTATTTCCTATGAAGCGCAGCTGGCTCAGTTTTTAGTGCAGCGGTCATTTCTAGATAATCCTGATATAGCCTGGATAAAATTGGAGGACAACTTTTGGATTTTTTATTTACTACGGATGCGCCGAATATTCGGTAGGTATTTGATATTCAGTTTGTGTATTCGGTTCGAGTATGTCTATTTTTTGCCAGAACTAAAAGAAAACCTTCATATGAAAGTAATGGAAAATAATTAAATAGTTAATAAATAAAATATGGAATTAATCCAAGAAAATAAAGCAATTAAACTTCTCTTCAAAATATTTATTTCTTACAATAAACAGATAGCAATCAAATCATTACAAGGGTATCATTACAAAGTATCGTATTGCTAGTATAATTAGTAGAAGTATAAATATTGCCCCACACCAGTGTTTAAACTTAGAATGTTTTTATGTAGAAACGAATCAAGATGTGTAAAGTCTTCATGTTTGAAAAAAATGAACAACGGCGTCCTCTGAGGTCAGGAGGGGTTTTTTCCGTTTCTCTACCTTCTAAAGAATAGATCTATGTGTGTTTTGTTTTATTCTGATAGATTTCGATTTTTGGTACATTTGGGAGTACAGAAAAAAGTTTGAAAAAGTTTGAAAAAGTTAGTTTTACGAATAACTTGAGACAACGGCGTCCTCTGAGCTCAGGAGAGGTTTTTTCCGTTTCTCTACCTCCTAAAGAATTGATCTATGTGCATTTTGTTTTAATTTATTACATTTCGATTTTTGGTACATTTTTGAGTACGAAAATTTGTTTGAAAAAGTTTCGAAAAGTTAGTTCTTCAAATAAAAATGAACAACGGCGACGGCAGAGCTGAGGAGGGGTTTTTTCCATTTCTCTACTTCATAAAGAAGAGATCTATGTGCATTTTGTTTTATTCTGTTCTTCGAATAGATATCGAATGAGAGTGTTAGAAAATGTTGAAAAATTATGTTTAGGTGAGTCGTTTTGGTGTAACGTTTTTTGGAGTTTAAGTGTAATTTGAAGGTACAGTTACACATTTAGGAGATAGTACTTAATAGGCACGGATTACCGTTGCATTTCTTGGAAAATTCGACGGAAATGGATAGTCGAGTGACTGTATATTTCAGGCAAAGTGTGAAATTCAGTGATTTTATAGAATGCCCGATATTTTCAGGATAATTATGAAATTTTAATGATTTTTGAATCTTTGTTTAGGCATTGTGTTTAATGCCGCATTTCGCACTCTTCCTGAAACATCGTTTTTGGATTTCATTTTTTCTGTTTCATTTTGAACATTTCACACATCTTCACATCCAGCAACATTTGAATGGATATTAGAAAAATGATGGATATTCTTTTTCGACAGAATGATTTTTTTAATGGCTCCCGTAAACCTTTTTTTTATTTTTTATGATATGGCATTTTCGATGTTTAGTTTTAAGGAGTTGCTCTTTAGAATTTCAACATTGTTTTTATTTTCCTTTAATTATTGTTTTTGTTGGGATGGAAGTTTATTTTCGTGAATTGTAAAGGAGACATATATGGTTTTCTACAAAATCTCTCTTATCTATCATGCGGTTATACTTTAAAGGAAGTTTAATATATCTATATTCTCTTTTTTTTATAGGTGGAAGAACTTGACTTAAAATTCTTTGGTGTGAGTTGTCGGAGCGTATTTGTCTCTTATTCAACAGATGGTTTTCACTTTCCACCATTACCTACAGCGAATAGTAGTGAAAAAATATGTCGGCTCAAAACTACTTTTTCACATAGTGCGTTAGACAGTGGAAAACATTCATTGCTGATAAGATAGTCTTAATTTTAACCACATTGTAAAACAAAGGCAAAGGTCAAACAGTGTTCGAGTAGAGTTTTACTTTATTTTAAAGGTTGCTTTCATTTGTTGAGTGCGTCAGACAAATATGAGTGATGTTGGATTTCGTTTCCGCGGGCTGATGGCCCCCGTATTTACTCCTTTTGATGAAAACAAGTCAGTTCTTTTACGTTCAGTCACTTAATGTCTCTTAATTATTTCACACATATCTACAGTATACTTTTCTTGTAGGAATATAAATTTCAAAATAATTCCAGAATATGCAAAATATCTTCACTCCAACGGAATACAGGGAATATTAGGTAAAACAAAACTGAATTCATTTGAGCTTTTAATATGATGTTATACATTTAGCAGTTCTGGCTGCCTTGGAATTTTAGTCTCGAATTCATTTAATCATAGAGTGGTCGGTTCGCTTGTGAAGTCAGGCCTTCTTCACCTGCTAACACCTCAGCGGATATCTTAGGCTTTGGCCAGACATAACCCCGCCACCCTCGCGGAAAAGGAAACTCAAGTATTCATTTAATCAAAAACTGAATTGTTTTTCAATGGATTGTTTGTGACAGTTAATGGAACCACTGGTGAAGGAGTGTCGTTGACGGCGACAGAGCGAAAGGATGTTTTAGAATGTTGGATGAAAGCAGGCCAAGCCCATAATCAGGCAGTGATGGTGCAGATCGGGGGAGCCGACATGCAGGATGTCAAATGCCTGGCAAGGCATGCGGAGGAATCCAAAGTGTCTTCCATTCTGTGCCTGGCTGACCTCTTCTTCAGACCTTCCAATGTAGACGAACTCATTCATTACCTGAAAATAGTTTCTGCTGAAGCTCCCAACACTCCACTTCTTTATTACCATATTCCCAGTTTCACTGGGATCAACTGTAAGTGTGATATGCTTCTCATACAATGAGAAAACGCCTTTGAGAATTCGTCCTCATCAAAAGTATAATGGCGTTAAATTGTATTAACCAAACAACTTTCAGTAAAGATGGCGGAACTTATAGAAAGATCAGCGGAGATTCCAACGTTTGTGGGCATCAAGTTTACGGACAATGATTTAGTGCAAGGCAGTGACTGCATTTCAAAAAGTTCCCAACAAAAAGCAGTGTTTTTGGGCTGCGATCATCTGTTTCTCTCAGCTTTGGTTTTAGGTTTCGATTCAGCCATTGGCACAACGATTAATATTTTCCCACAGCACAATTTTAAAATATTGAGGTGAGTTGCTGTAACTTACGCTTCTTTTCATCGACCATGCTAATTATCGATCATTTCAATTATGATTTTAGCTATTTTAAAGAAAAAAGATTAGAGGACGCGGCAGCCGAACAAAACAGCTTGAACCATAATATTCGACAAATAGTCAGACACGGTAATAGAAAAGGGCTTTGCTGAGTGGATCCCTGGTCTAAGGCATTTACAAATTGGCAATTTACTTTTCCAGGCTCATGGGTGAGCAGTATGAAAGCAGCCATGAGACTGTTGACTCCCATCGAAGTGGGGCCGGTCCGGGAACCATTAATTAACGTCACTTTACAAAATTCCGACTTGAATCTGCGTTAAATAAAGCAATGAAACTATTTTCTCAGGCTTTATACTTGTGTGGAAAATTTTTTTTAATAAAAGAAATTTAATTCTTTACTGTTCTCAGAAAGTTCATCTTAACCTTTATTTAAATATAATTTTTTCCTAAAGTCAAATTTATCTTTTTCTAGCTAAAATTTTTATTTTATTTTCTGTTAAAATTGCTTAGGAAAATCTAGACAAGTCGTGTAAATTTGTCAGTCATTTAATTTTTAATTAAAAACTGAAATTCAAATATAAGATAATAAAAGGCGTAAACTCTTCGAAAAAATCGCGCGCTTTTTCAGGGCCCCTATTCATATTTCAACGAGGATGCATCTTTAACGGTCCTGGACTCATTTATTTTTGTTTGAAAATCTTATAATTCTGATTAACTTAATTTTATTAGTGAAATTGATCTCTATTTTTTAGTTTTTTTATAATATCTCTGTCATCAGTTTGCAAATTTTCGAAATGGTAAGACTTTAAATTCTACACTTTTAATTCTTTATCTTCGACAGGATTTTTAATGAAGAGTTCATTTGTATTTTTCTTATATTTTCAAGTAAATTATAAAATTCTGGGAAGTCGTTTTTTGTAAGATATTAATATTTCGATGTTTATTCAGTTTGTAATGAATAAACGTTGCTGAACTGATGAACAAACATGTAGACTGACATGTCTAATCTTGATTTTTTCCACCAGGACAAAACAGATTTAAAAAAGTGTAAAAAAACATTGAATATACTGGAAATTGCAGCAACAGATAAGGAGAATATCACCTCAAGAATACATAAGAAAAAGATGAACACAAGTAGTGTGAAGTAAGTCTCATTGTAATTTCAGACTTCTTTTGAATTAATGCAACTTGTGTTCAGTGATAATTAAGGAAATTGTTTCAGGACATCACTAGCCAAAAGAAACAAAAAAATCACAGAATTAGATAATAAGATGCAATTGAAAAATTCACAGTTGAAAGGCAATGAAAATAATAAGAAAAATCAGTCCACTCAGTCACAGACCATTTTGGAGTCTGATTTAACTGTGGGTAAGTTGGAATAGAAATTGTCCCAAACAAATACATAGTATGAATTTCTTAAATGTATTTCTAGAGCTGGAAAACTGATAAATGTCTTAATGGTAATGATTAAAGGGTTATTAATCTTTTAAAAGTCTAATGTTGGTATGATAACTTGCAGGTCACAAGAAACTGTTAAACAATTGAATTATTTTTGCATCAGACAGTTTTTTGATGTTGTTGTTTTCACTTTCAGATAATCCAAGTGAGAATTACTGGAAAAATCTGGCAGAGAGCTGCAGAAAGGCTTTAGATTTAGCTCTTAAAGAAAATGTAGATCTTCATAACAAAGTAAATGAACTTGAGTATGAGAACAGTCGCTTAAAAACAATGCTGGACGAGGCCAAATCACTTGTCGAAGTTCTTACTGTAAGTGGATAAATGCATGTTTTCACAACTGAAGAGTCAATTATTTATGGACTCATTTTTCAGGAAATGATTGAGGAAAAATCAGAAGAACCTGCCAAAGAAGAGACTGGCAACCTGGATGAGTCCAAAAATGAAGCCTCATCTGATAGTGATCTCGAGGACATGTCGTTTCAATCATGTGTGTAAATTGTCTCACTGACTGATATTATAGTTTTCTGAGTTTGGCAAAAATGTTCCTCAGTTTTTTGTCTGTCTTTTTAATAATTATTTGGAGCATTAACTGAGCCTGCAGCAGTGGTGTTGATATAAATAAAGCAGACCATTTGAATGTGGAAAAGCCATATCAGCCATTGAACATTATAAATTCAGTGCAGTTTTCCTGCAGTAATTTTGCCTGTGGCATTTAAAAAAGTTAGTGTAGGCCATACCTAATGTTCTTTTTAATTTTAAAGGAATTTTCTAAATTAACTTTTCAATTGTGACTGATTTATTTAAATAAAGCTCATTTTCAAGCTAATTTCATGTAAACTTTTCATTGCATCCATTATTTGAAGGTATGAAAGGTTAATTCTAAAATACATTCTACTACAGTTGAAGTGCTTAGGGGTTGCTGAGCCTTCTGCAAATACTGTTATTTGAGAGGTTATTCAATGAGTGGTGGATAATTTTCTTGAACCAAATAATAACTACATTTTTCATCATGAATTATTAAAATTCTAATAGCCACTAATTGCCGTGAGTTGAAAAAAATAAAAAAAGTTGCCGTGTTGTCTTTTATTATTTTTTAACGGTCTGTTAAAATCTCAATAAATTATTGGTAAAAAATTTTTTATGGGTTTTTCTTTGGTCCAAGAGACTAATTTTAAAATTTTATATGTTTTATCAAGAAACCTTTTTTCTTTTTCCTGAATCTAAACAATTTTTATTAGTGCAATTAGTTAAAATCACAGACATATTTTATATTCTAATTAAATCTTGAAAATTTGCTTTGATCTAAGTTTTGACTAAATAAAAATAAAAGACATTGCTACTTAATTTTTTTTTAATGTCAATAATTAAAACAGTTCTAATTTGTGTTTTATCTAATGAAGGCAATGATAAGTAAGTCAGTGTGATTTAGAAAATACAGAATGCAATAAAAAACTCCATAAATAATTAACATATATTAGAGATACAAAAATATTAAAAAATATGCTTTCTTTTAATTTCCTTTAATGGCTCTTTGCGGCCTTGACACTGTTTAATACCATAATAGCTATTATATTGTGAAGCAGGAAAGGAAAGGATTGCAACGTGACTGTATGAGCAGTGCCTCATAGAAGCTATCAACAAAATGTGCACAATGGGAGAAAGTACGAACCTTTTCAATTGGTCTTGTCCGCATTCAATTAAGGCACCGCATGACCGAACACTACCCGTATTCGCAGTGATGTCCGCAACCGCTCGGGCACTCTCTGTTGCTTTTGTACCACTTGACGAAGTGGAGCAGGTGACCCCCGTGACCGCAGCCCTGGCACCACGTGTACAGCCCCCGCACTATCTGGTGGCACACGCTGCACACAGACGTGGCCGCATTGTGGCATCTGTCGCACAACCATCCCGTCCTCTGCAGGGGCTTGCTGCACTCCCCGCAGCAAGTGTGCACCGTCGTGCTCTCCTGGTTAAGCTGACTGATGGAGGGGATCCAGCACATCTGGATTACCTCTGCGGACACGTCCCACAGCCTGTAGCGCGCCAACAGGTCCAAGTAGGTGAGGAGCCAGTGCTCCTGCATCATGACGTTGAGCTCCGTGAGGTCCTTCCGCTTCTCGCCCAGCACGAAGAGGATGCTGACGGAGGTCTGAACGTCCCCCAGGTTGGCGTGGTGCTTGAGGGCCTGGACGATCAGGTGATGGGGGTTGATGGGGCTGAGGTTGGGGATGAAGTTGACGACGACCTGGGTGGTGGGCAACTGCTCCACGGCGAGGGTCGTCGACTCCAGCTCGCTGTCCAGGTTCCTGTGCCCGGTGAACTGTTCCGGTTGGGGGGAGCCTTCCTGGATTTCGTGGCGGACTGGGAACGCCTCGCTCTGGATGGTCCAGTCCGGTTCCTGGGGGAGCGTGTTGGACGTCTGATCGATGGCGCTTAAGGGATCCAACTCGCCGTCCCCGAAGAAGAAGTCTCCCTGCACTTGGAACTCATTTTGGAAACCCGAGCCGGATCTCAAGGCCAGATTCGTTATTATTCCGTACTGGTTCTCCGGATTGTCATCCGCTTCCGCTTCTTCCTCGAAACCACCCCCGGAAGTTTCGGCCACTTTCGCCGATTTATCATCCGCTTCAAAACCGAGGGAAGGCAAAGCGATTTTGCTTCCGTTGAAGTTCTTACTGTCTGACGGGACGATGGACTCTTCGCTGCCCATCAGGTCGGAGGAGTGAATCCCACTCAAGGACTGGTAACTGTACAGGATTTTAACTATCTGCCAGATGAGCGAGATGTTATGGCGGCCCAATTTTTCCGCGACTTGCGCATTGTGATCGCACAGTTCGGGCAGCGTTTTCCCCCCCAAAGTGTACTGCCGGGCCGTTTCTTCGAACCACTTCGCCTCCCGCCGATTCTTACTCAGGAACTGATGAAGAACACTGGTCGCGTGACAAAATTTCTCGCTGTGCGACTGCTGCTTTTTCAGAATAGGAGGGAACTTCTTCGACGTCGCCGCCGAAGGATTCACTCGAGTCGCGTACATCACGTCGCCCAGGTAATTCAGAGACACGCCCTGCGGATTGGCGCTGTTCGCGGGCCGGAGGGCATCGCGGAACACATGCTGGTACAGGGTGCAATCCCTGCTGGTCGAGAGAAACACGTGCGGCTGTCCCCTCCACGCCACCCCCGTCGGCACGTCCTTATGCTGGTCGAAGGACGCGAACGGGATGTAAGGCCTCCGAACGTCCCAGATGTTGATGCTGCAGTCGACCACCAGGGCGCAGCTGGCGATGTGAAACCTCCTCTGAGGCCTCCACTTTATGTGCCCGATGGAGGCGATCGTGTGTATTATGAACTCCATCGTCTGCATCTTCTGGCTCAGGTCCCACACTTTGATGGTTTTGTCCCTGCTCGCGGTCGCCAGCCACTGCACTTCGGGGTGCCAGTCGCAGGCGAACACGGGTCCGCTGTGAGCGGTGAACTGGAGGTAATACTTGTCGTGCTTTCGGAGGTCCCACAACTGCACGTTTCCATTTTCTGAAACGGACGTGAACAAATGCTGCTGATGAGGACTGAACTGGACGTCCCTCACACTTTCGGAATTGCTGTAGAAAGTCTGGAACACTTCTCTGGTCCTCAAATCGAAGCACTTCATGGTCCCGTCCTGAGAGCCAGAGAGCAACAAGGTCGGGTCCGTGCCATGGAAGCACACTTTGTTAACAGTTCTTTTGTGGTCATTGAACACGTGCTCTTGCTTTGACCTCGTCTGCCGGCTCAGGTTCCACAGCACGACTGCCCCATTGGTCGCCGCCGTGGCCAGGATGTTATCCTCGATTGTGTTCCAAGCGACGTGGTTGCACGAGAAATTCAGGTTGAGATTCTTCCCCACCCTGAGGTTGCAGTTCTCCACAAATTCATTTTCTTCGATATTAAATATCTTGAACACATTCCTTCCTGCTATGACAACTTGAGTGTATTCTTTATTGACTGCCAAGGCGTTGGCTGGGCCTTCCTGGGTGATGTACATAGTACATGCCATGATTCAGGGATGTTTAGCTGCATCTGGGCTGAATCAGCATTCATATTTAGATAAATATTATTCAAGTGAAACCCATGTGTTTACTATTTTTGGGTGACATCATTTCCTGCAATTTTGCATATATTTTTTTTTAATAATAACTATGAATTCAATTTTTTTGGATATGCAAAAACTGAATTACCTTATTATCTAAAACAGCTAAAGAAAAGTCTGAAGCAGTTATTGCATAAAAAACTGATTTCTCAGTTTTAAAACATTTTCTATTTTTCATTTCATCAATAACATATTTCATTTAATAATTTTACAGGAATACAATCTGAACTGAATAATTTTTTAGTATTTTACACTAAACAATTGTAAAATTCAATTACAAATTTTGTTACGCTGCCAATAACAGCTGAATCAATAACTTTACCAGATTTATTAAAAATAAGTGTCCACCTAAAGTTGGGTTAGAGAATTTATCTTCGTAGCAACGAGAAATGAAATATGATTAAGGCTAAATAAGTAATAAAGTAGCTTGAATAATTTTTTTTCATTTAGCAGGTGATAAAATTTTCAAACATAAAAACTGAACTCGACTGAAAAGGTTGAAATAAATTTGTTTGAAATGAACGCTTACGAAAGAACTTTTGGAACGCGAGAAATTGATACTACTGAAAATAATGCAGTGTTCACTGAAGTATTTTAGATTTTATAAAAACCAGAATATAAAAGGCAACATAATTAACTTCCTCAAATCCCGCGAAAATGTAAACAAATTTATAAAGCAAAAGCAATTGTGTGCTTATGGTGAATTTCGTGGCACCGAAACCAGAAGTTTTTTTTCGGGGCCCTTTAAAGAATAAACGCGGAACACAACATCGTGGTTGCCATTTTGTTCGAGAAATGATACCATCAAAAGGACCTGCTAATTGTGTTCACCATAGAAAGAAAAACGCTTTCACATTTTAAATGTAATTTTTATTTTTTTCGTATTCGATTTTGGGTAGTATTTAAAAATGGGAAGGCATTATATGTTGCACAAAGACTCAATTCCGATCGTACATTGTTGGCTCGTATAATAGCTTCGTAATGGCTTTGAAAATAACCAAGCAGGAAAACATTGTTATTGATTTTGAGGTAAATGGTGCTGTTAGAAATCTATTTAGAGGTTTGTTTGATTTTCAGAAAGGAGAATTAGTTGGAATTACGAGCGAAAGTTTGGCAATGTTGGCTCGATTTTTGCAACAAGGTTCGCACATCTCTGTTCTACTGTTAATACAAAATGGCGGTTAGTTCCTTCAGAAGTCATGGAAATGAACATTTTCAGGAATAGAATTATCCATTATTCGTTTATATTTGAAATATTAAGAGAAAATGAGTTCATTGCATCTAAACCGGAGCAACTATTAACTGCCATTTAGGTATTTATTATTTGTTATATAAAAAAGTTGAAATGAAGGTTATTGAATTAGCATCTGAGTGAAAAAGTTATGGCTACAACATTTTAAATCCAGTTTTTGGCTTCGTGTATCTTCCTGTACTTTAAATATGCTAAGTTGTGCTCTTTTGTTTTAAAAAATTGATTTGTTTTAGGTTTTTAATTTCTATTATTTGAGCTTCTTGAGAAACTGCTGTGCAGCTACAGTAAAAGACAAAAAAATGCTTTATTGCAACTTAGTGAGAATCGTTAATTTGACATTAATATTTTAAGTACAGTGTTTTCTGGTAAGTTTGGTTTTTTTTACTTATAAAATTCACATCTAACCTATGTTTCACTCAATTATTCAGCTTTTTAAGAGGTGGGTGTTTAAACATTATAATTTTTTTCCCATTTTCTTTTAGTCCTCAAAAATATTTAATAAAATCATAATAATAAGATCATTTTTAAAATAACTTTAACTTAACAGTTTTTGTATTTATTTTATATTGATTAAAATTTAAGTTTAGTGTGATTTTAATGCTTTGTGATAATTGAAAGGACAAAATATTTTTTAAAAATATGGCTCTCAAATATGAGATGAGCTTTCATTTTTATTAAAAAAACTTTGGGTGGGAGAAATGGGTAAAAATCAATATTTCATATTGTCTGCCAACTTTTGGCAATTTGCAACTAAAATTGAAACATCTCCAAGAGTACAGACTGCAAAGACTGTCTGAAGTATTTGATAGGATGAGAGACATATTCCAGGGTTGCAAGTACAGGCCCTGCCATTGAAGCAACAATGGCAAACTTAACAATCAAAATCTCTGCCCAAAATGAAACTGCCTTTGGTGAGTCCCCTCCTTTTATCATGTAATCATTATGAAAAGGAAAATCCTTTACTCATGAAGTAGACTTAATAAAGGTTGAATTGAAACAGAAAGATAAGGTAAATGTTAATTAATCCCAGGAATAAAATCTAATTAATGCAAACAAGAACATTTAATAGTGTTTCTTTAATAAATTAAAATTAAGTAGGATTTTGGGTTCTGATAGATAAATCTAATTTCCAAATTAATCTAAACTCTCATTTGCTGTTTAATTTTTAAATGAAATTCTTTGCATCTTGTGACTTAATTCACTTCTTGCTTTGATTATGCTCTAAGCCTGCACACACTTGACTGTTAAAATTATTGAACCATGTATGAGGGGATGTGAAAACTTTCTCTAAGGTGAGCAGCATCTGAATTTTCAGTTGTCAATGCAAGCAGTTTTTTTGCACTCATGTTTCGTGACGTTGAGAATTCTCTGCTCAAATGTTTAAACTTCACTAATTGTATTAATTCATTAATGCAAGATAAGCATAATTTTGTCATGAGATCCTGCTGATAAGGCATGTATTAAATAGTGGCATTAAGAAAATATTGAGAACAGCAGGAGCAGATAAATTTGCTGTTTGCCTCCCTTTTAAATAACTAAATAGTTATTTAAAAGTGATGAATTTGAATGTAACAATTAGTTGTGGGCAGAATATATTTGCAACACTATCGGAATGGGGGCGCAGAGTGTATCATATTTGAATTGGGGTGCAGACAAATTGAAAACGGCCCTCAGTTTCGACCCCCCAGTTAAATGGAGTTGGGTGTTTTAAATTAATTTTCACTTGAATGTTGCAGGAACGTTTAATTTCCCCACAGCCCCAGCAAAGTAGAATTACTTCACAAAGTAGAGGTACATGTAACATAATTCAGTTGCTACATCATCCGCTACATGTTTTGTCAAAAAAAATGAATTTGAACCATGATGTTCACAGTTCGCCAAAAGAAGAGAATTTTCTAAACGGAAGCATCGACGATTTTACCGATTGCATTGACTTTACGAAACAGTATCAGAAATCATGCGGCTGTGAAGAGAACAGTATCGACGGATCGGCCGAGTTAAACACGAGCAAAAGCAAAGAGTGGGGCAAAAGTGAGGATAAGGGTTGCGTTGCTGACGAGAAAGTTAGCTCGCAGGTGACCGGGGAAGATCCAGTGAAAAGTGGCGAGGGCGAGGGCGGGGAGAGAAATGAGCGAGGCGAGGGGGAGCACCTCCCCATGGAGCCCCAAGTCTCCATCACGGTGGGGGAGTCGAACCTAGAGAAAACGATCAATAAGGTGGCGAAGGGGAACGAGGCGAACGAGGCGAACGAGGAAGAGTCCCCCGAGGCCAAGAAAAAAGTCACCAAGCAGAGAAAGAACCATTTGAAGTTACCCGTGGGGAAGAACGCCAAGAAAAATGGGTCTCTGTTCAAGCTGAAGAATGGCAAGTGCGTGAAGAAAAAGAACGAGTCGTTTCAGTATCAGGGTATACAGTCGAATATAAAGTTTAAGTGTTATAAGTGTTCGTACTCGGATTTTTCTACGATATCGGAACTGCAAACTCACCAAAGAAAATGCATTACGGGAACGCCCGATTTCCAGGGGTCAAACGAACCCGCGAACTCATCCACCTCTAATTTCCGGATCACTCGAAAGGTGTACCTGTGTTCGGCATGCGGGAGTTACTACGAGAACTGGAACCTGTTCCTGCACATGAAGGAGATCCACAAGCGGCACATATGTCTCTATTGTCTTGGCATGTTTTCTCAGCCGGATAAATTGGCTCAGCACCTCCAGGCGAAGCACAGCGTGGTCGAACAGAATTTCTCCTCGGGCGAGGAGTTCTTGAAGTCGTACAGAGGGACCTGCTACTTGGTTTGTGTCACGTGCGAGGCCATGTTTTCGGAGCAGGGGGACTTTAACGAGCATTCGTGCGCGTCGCAGTCCGAGGACGCCACCCCGTGCCCCCTGTGCGGGCTGCAGGGGGCCCACTTCCCAACGTGTCGGCGGGCCTTCTCCGACCGCCACATCAACCCGGAGGCGGAGAAGTCTCACCCGGCGTTCGGGAAGAAGGTTACCACCAAGAAGAAGAAGATAAAGGGAACCAAGAAGACGAAGGATGTGTTTCGGATAGTCAACAACGAGCACAACGGAGAGATGTCGGTCATCGTCAGGAAGCAGAACCCGAGCGAGGGCGACGTGGCCAGCGATTCTCGCTCGAAAGACGGTTACTACCTCGGGAAGGACGACGACATGACGTCGCCCCTGAGGAACTCGACCGAGGACCTCAAGCAGTATAACGAGAAAATGCTGCAGCTGTACAGGCCGAGCAAACCGCCGGAGAAGATAATCTCGTCGATACAGTCGATAGAAGATTCCATTAACAGGGTAGTTGAGAATTCTCGGATCTCGGACGAGGACGAGAAGGAGAACGAGGGAGAGGAGGAGGAGCGGGAGGCGAACTGCGCCCCCGAGCCGGAGGAGGACTACGAGAAGGAAACGCCCTCGTCATCCGCCGAGCAGTCGCAGGTCGGGGAACCGAACGCGATGAAAAACGAGGAGAGCTCGGAGCCGGGAGAGGGGCAGGCAAAAGCGGAAGCGGAGCCGACGGGGCCACCCAACGAGAGTCAGCTGGCGTCGGACAGCGAGAGCACTGACAGTGAGAAGCTGACCATAGCGTTCGATCAGGCGTCGGAGCAGCCGGGGGAGGAGGAGAGGCGCGCAGGGAACGGCGGCCAGAAGAACGAGGACAGCGTGGCGATGGCTTCGGTGGACACTCCGTACATCTGCGTCTCCGTGAAGGAGGAGTGCGAGGACGTGAAGTCTTTGATCAGGGAATTCGTGAAGGTTTCCTGCTGGAACTGCGTGTACTGCTCCCACTCGAAGAGGATAGCCGTGAACGGGAAGCAGCTGGCGCTTCACATACTGGCAGAGCACAGATTCGCGACGGTGCCGGAGGACTCGAAGGTGGAAGAGAAAGAGGAATCCGCGTCGAACGTTATTCAGAAGTTAAAAAGTAGTTTATCCAGTCTAGACAATTGTTATTTCAATACGGACACTTTCGACAGTGAGGACAAAGACTTTTGGAAGCCGAACGACAGAATCTATGAGTGTTTTCACTGTTTGTTCGCCACTTACGTTCACAAGGAATTGTACAGTCACAATAGAAAAATGCACCAGAAAACTGTGTTTTTATGTATAATGTGTAAATCAAATTTTTATAACTATAGTGAACTGCTTTGCCATCTCTGCCCGGGGATCTACATCTCGGGGCAGGTCATAAATCCGGACATTACATATCGATGCTTTTTGTGCAACGTCGACCCCCTCCCTTCGTCTTTCCGCCTCATGGTTCACCTCAGGCGCCGCCACAACTCTTGTGATATCTGCTTCGATCTGAGCTCCAACCAGTTTCAGCTCTCGACCCACGTCTGGAAGCACAAACTCTCCCACATGTGCTACCGCTGCGGCATCGCCTACCGAAACAAGCCGGACATCACCAAGCACCTCTTCTGGAAGCACGGCACGGAGAGCGTCCTCTGCAAGAAATGCCTCCAGAAAAAGTGGCCCCACGTCTACCACTTCTGCGTCCCCCCCAACTCCTTCATCTGCGACGAGTGCTCCCTCAGCTTCAAATCCGCCGTCGCCCTCAAGGTCCACAAGCGGCTGCATTCCGGCGACTTCCCCTACCCCTGCACCAAGTGCGAGGACAAGTTCATCTCCCGGAAGCTCCTCGCCAAGCACCTGGCCAAGCACGAGGAGGAGGAGAACCGCCCCCCCGACCCGCCCACCCCCGAGACGGACTCCGCCAAGAACAGCAGCCCGCTCGAGGAGCCCAAGCCCCTCGACGCGGACGCGAGCGCCCCCGAGGACGCCGACAAGAAGCCGGACAAAGAGAAGAAGCCCAAGAAGAGAAAAGTCCTCACGGACGTGTTTGATCTCCCTCCGGTCAACCTGTCAGAGAGCGACGATTCCGATCAGGAGGAAACCGAATTAAAGCCGAAAGTGTTCAAAGCGGAGTCCCCCGTGGAGGAGGCGCAGATGCCGAACGGGTTCCTGAACGGGGACATCCAGAAGGAGGAGTCGAGCCCGGCGCCGGTGGTCGACGGGGTGTGGAACAACTTCCAGAACTACCTGGTGGCGAAAGACATGCCCAAGACGTTCCGGCCGGGGTCGCCGTTCAAGAACATGACGCTGAGTCGGATCAAGGAGATAATGTTGTCCGACCACGATTACTATGTCATTCCGACGAACTCCGGGGAGGGGCAGGAGCCGGGGAAAGGGTTGGAGGCGGAGAAGTCCGCGGAGAGCAAGAAGAAGGCGGGGATGGATCACGACTACTGCAACAACGTGCCGAAGCAGAAGGGGTCGCACAAGACGAAGCAGAAGACGAAGCACCGGGAAGACGCATCCAAGTCCTCCTCGAGCGATTCCTCGAGCGACAGCGATTCCAGCTGCAGCTGCGGGAGCAACTGCTCCTGCACCAGCGGCTCCTCCAGCAGCACTTCTTCCAACGACTCGGATTCCGATTCGAGAGAAAAGAGAAAGCAGAAGAAGGCTTCGAAAGAAGGAAAAGTTGCCAATGAAGGTGAGTAAACGGGCTAGTGGGCTAGTACTGTGCAAACCGAGGACCAATTGTACATTATATTATGATATAAACACGCAAACACTACAAAACATATAGTAAAACTATTGCTTTTTTTCCACCTTTTTTATAATAGTCACGTAAAAAATAGTTAAAAATAAAAATTGGTATCGTTTTTCAGCCGAACCGGAAGTTCCTACCGAAGTTGATATTTCCGTTCACGACGTTTCCACGGAGAACCTCATTCGGGAATCGGACCTCGAGACCGACGAGACGGAAACCGACGAAGACTTCTACGACTACAACCCCGCCAGGGAGGCCAACCGCATCCTCGCCGAGAAGAGAACCCAGCTCCTCGCCAACCTCAACGGCTCCGACAACCTCCTCTCCTCCCCCTCCCTCCCCCCCGACAAGACACCCACCCCCAAGAAGAAAACCAAACTCAAGAAGAAGCGATCTCAGTACCGCCCCAACAACGCCCCCCGACCCAACCGCAAGAAGAACACTCCCCTCCTCAACAGAACCCTCCCCCTCGACCCCCCCGCCCACTCCACCCCCAAAACCCCCTACGACCCCGCCCCGAACCCCCACAACCCCCGCCTCGCCCTCGACGACCCCCCGTCCGCCGACTCCGACTCCAGAAGACCCAAGCGCAAGAGGGTCCCCCTCAAGTTCTACGGGTTCTCCAGCGACGACGAGAACGAGCCCGGCTCCCTCCCCCGGAAGCGCGACAAGGCCGAGCACAACACGACCACCCCCGCCCCCCTCGCCCCCGGCGCGGCCGCCCTCGAGCCCGAGCCCGCCCCCGCCCCGTGGAACCCCCCGCCGAGGCCCTCCCTCTCGTGGCGGGTGGAGAAGGCCGAGGGGGGCGCCCCCAAGGTGAACCCCATCAAGATAAGGACGTCGCTGCCCCCGCAGGCGCCCGCCTTGGCGGAGAGGGGGGCGCCCGGCGGGGAGGGGCTCCAGGGGCGGCGGCCCGAGAGGAACCTGCAGATGAACGGTAACTCGGGGGCGGGGCAGAAGGGGGAGAAGCTGTACTGCTTCTGCCAGTGTCCGTACGACGAGGTGTCGGAGATGATCGCCTGCGACGCGGAGGACTGCGTCATAGAGTGGTTCCACTTCGAGTGCGTGGGGATAATGGTGCCCCCGAAGGGGAGCTGGTACTGCCCGGACTGCAGGAAGAAGCTGGCGGCGGAGAACGAGTTCCTGTCGGCGCCGGCGGGGGAGCAGAACGTTAATTAAGTTATTGTGTAAATAGTGAATGTAAAGCCGTCGCTCTTGGTCATTAGGTTAGAGGAAATGATTGTAATTACAAAAGGTTTTTCTTTTCTAGTTTTATTTGTTACAAGTGCGATGTTCGGTTCTCGCGAGGAGAAGCAGAAGAACCCCGAACCATTTTGACCCGTTTTCAGCCGATTTGCAACGTCCTCACGAAAGTTGGCTACGATTTGACTTGTCAAGTACAAATTAAGTTCTGTTTTTGTCGCTTCCTTTCCTAAATCGTGACACATTTTCTTTTTGGTAGTTCTTGAGTTCGATTAGAATGATTTGTATCATTTGTTAATTTAAAGTAGTTAAATTTGAAAGCTCTCGGGTGTTGTTCTGGTTGCGAGAGTATTTGTTATTTGAAAGATTCATCGCAACTTTTCTACCGGTTATACTAATTCCAGAATAAATATTTTAAATTAATCGCATGCTTTTGTTTATTTTTCATCCATCTCCGGTCTTTGTCGTCTGCTGCCGTCGCCCAACACAACACCAACGGACTATTCAATTGCAAATCTTCCGTCCCGAACTGTTTCTCTGCATTTTCCTCTGTCACCCATATATTTATTAATACTATTGCATCACAAATTACTTTTTTACTTTTTTATTAAAATGAAAAAGCAGTACATCCATACAGAGGTGTATAATCACAAGTCGTGAGAGCTTTTTTTATTGACAGAGGCAGCATTTTGAGACAAAATAAAAGTTTTTCGAAGGGACTTAATCGTGGTTTTAATGAAGATATTTGCCAATGTCTCATCTGTAAGACCTAAATTTTCAGAATTAAGTAGCTATGATCAAATAACGCTATTATTTAAATCAACGTTTATTTAAAAACAAAATGCCTGGTTAAATTTGAGACATGCGGTGCAATTTGACATGGCGGTCGAAAAATCGACCAATCACAGAATTACATACGTCGTGAATTTAGTCTAATGTTCGCGCAACGTTCAGAGGAACGAAAACATTAATAAATGACAAAAGTCCGTAACTTAATATATTCTATAATTAAATTTTGTTTGAACGAATAACAGTATTTAAACCGTATCTGAGAATGAATTAAATTATATTACACATCTTATGATTAGGAAAAGATTAAAAGGAGATTTGAAGACTCACAAATACTCGTCTGCTCTTGGCGAGGACTCTTTACGACTTTGATCGTGCGCTTTTTGTAAAATACACGCTTGCTGCTGTTGCTGTTGGCGGCGGTCCCCCACGAAAGGGTTCTCTTATTGCATCGCTCGCTGTTCTTCCGTGAAAGTGTGCAACGAAGTGTGTTTTAAAAAGAGCGCACTGTGCCATGCAAAGAGCTTTTGCGTGAACAGTCTTTTAAAGACACAAACGCGCAATCAATGACGCCATCTTCGAATGTCGACTCGTGCTCCGATTGTTGGCCGATTAAGTAATCGCTCATCCGCATTTTTTGCACGAGAACCAACAATTTGTCGGAGTTTCGTTCGGAAAAGCTTTCAGACACTTTTTCAGGAACCGAAAATTTAAAAAGATTTATAAGATTTATTAAGAATAATAAAAGACTTAAAAAGCATTTTAAAAGTTTCAAAAAGTTTGACTTTCGAAAAAATTGGAAACTTTCTGGAAACTTTTAAAAGTTTAACAAAAGTTTTTCGGCAACCGGAAATTCCCTTTGCAAACTTTCTGCTTTTTCAACGAAATTTCCTCAGAATCAAAATCACGAATTATGACAGAACTTTCTGCCATTTTTTACTCCGAGGTCCTTCATGCAAGATTTTTAAACTTTTGCCAAATGCACCCTATAGGTTTTTTGCATTTTCTAATGAAGGTTTGCCTGAAATGATTACAGCATCGGCCATTTTGAGCTTTGCGTCACTGCTTGAAAATCACCCGCAAGCATTGCGTCTCTTAAATCTACCTGAAAAGAACCCTGAAACTGAGAGGACGTCGACAGTCCCCCATTTTCCCAAGCCGACCTCCTCAGCACAGACTCACCCCATTTCGTCGCATTGAATCGGCTCCTTTTCCCCCAATTTTTCCTCTAATATTTACATAATATTCAATGTGACCGCGCTTTGTGTTTACGCGACGAAGGACACCGATTCTGCAGGAATGAAATGGGCAGAGGATTTCGTCTTAATAAAATATAATATAACAGATAAGAGATTAACCCGTATGATAAGTTGTGTTCAGTTGTCTGGAATGTTGGTTCGGAGTGTGGCCCGGAGACTTCCGGTCCGAATGGTTGTTTCCTTCCGGCCGAAGACGGGGCGGAGGTCCAAGTCATCATGCCGGCTCTTAAGCGTATTCGTTTCATGAGGTCGAGTCGTGAGTGACTTCCGGTGGCAAAGAGTTAACCCTTTGCAATTAAGTAACGGACCCTTCACTGCTAATTCAGCGTTACTTTGGGGAATTATCAAATGCGAATTCAATAAATAGGGCGAATTAAATAAGTATAGAATAAATCTCACATATAAACTTTTGCTTTTCCCTTTTAATTTTTACAGTTTTGACTTGACTTTTCATTTACCCGCTTTTCCGCTAGGGTCGCGGGGTATTTGCGAACATTTTATTCGCTTGCTCAGCGCCTGAATGAACATGTCAGGTACTGTAGCGGGTGGCGAGTCCACTGACAGTTTTTATTTTTAAAATATTTCAGTTTCTGCAAATCGAATAGAATAATTTAACCGTTAAATTATAAGTATTGTGTAAAGAAATAAGCACGATTTCTCAGACTTTTAAAAATAATACCTACTTGGACCTCGATTTACACGGTTTAAAGTTTTTCTGGTCTTATTCGGTTAATCTCTGTTGTGTTACATCGCTGAGAGTTGGAAGCCGGGAACGGGCGCACCAGGAGTGCAGCCAGGCTGCAGCGCTTAGGCTTAGCACCCTTAAAGTACATAAAAAATGTGATGCCATTTTGTCATTTATTCACTGTAATAGTGTTTTAGGCGCGTCAAGAGTTCGAATCTGAAGACTACAGTACTAAAGAATACTAAATATTGCGAGGAGAAAAATAAGGGGAAGTCACTCATGACTCGACCTGCAAAAGGGAACACAAAATTATACAAGCACACACGTGTACTCTTTTACACAGCTTTATATAATTACGAGGCGTGAACATGCATTCGATTGCGGTTTTTGATCGCGCCTGAAAAAGTTAACGCTACAATTAAAAGGACATATTTTATCGTAATCACGCCTCGTTTGCATGCGTGGCTACAATCACAGCGCGCTTTGTTCCAATTCGGTGAACATTTTCAACCCTTGACGATGAGCGCGTGGGAAACCCTTTCCCGAAACGGGGAGGGAATCCGAATGGCTGCCATTATTGCACTGCGATTGAGTCAAGGGTTGGGGAGGTGAAGGAATCGCTCGCTTCCCAACGGGGGTTGCAAGCAAAAGAGAAGCAAAATGACAGGGGATGACACAGCGTCGACACAGCGCAGTGGTTCGCAAATCGTTTTCTCTTAAAGTAACATTTGTAACCCGAACTCATTGCCGCGGTATAGGAGGCAGTTGCAGTAAATCCCGTAATTATTATCGACCCTTTCCCATACAACATCGTGAGAATATGCAGTCGCAGTTGGACGCAACCGAAATTGGGACACAACTTCTGCGGGATTCTCTCATGTGAGTAAAGAGCGAAAAGCCCACAATGGAGTGAGAGAACCGTAAAGTACAATATGTACAGAGGCACCGATACGATAAAAAGATTTAGAATAGGCTCGAGCAAAACTATCCAAATCGAAAGTTCGCTTTGATAAGAACTGCCCCTGCCCTTTGCAGACTTATAATGTAAAGATAATTGGCCAATAAGGGGCGTAATTGTTCATCAAAACTCGAATCGGACCACCGATAGATAATTAAAAAAGAAACAAACACACTTTGTACCACACTTTTGTACTTTTAAATTATCTATTACCTTCGCTAAACATAATACAAAAAATAATAAATAAATAAGTAAATAAATATCGGAAACAACTTCTTTCAGGCGTTTCACGGATTCCGTTGCCTTTGCCTCCTCCCTTTTCGAAAAACTTCTCTTGCTTAGAACTAGTGCTTTGGTTTTTAATTGCAATACAGTTATCAGGAGATTTGACGGTGATCGGCCTAAGATAGAATAATACTCATCGGATAAGTTCAACTCAATTACTTTCTCGAGTGAACGCCGGGGGCGCATGCGACACTACAGCACACTGATATGTTTCAATGACCGATTCGCGAACGCTTTCCTCGTCTCGGCCCATTTGTTCAGAACACGCTCTCTGCTGACCGCGACAGGTGGATGGGGTGCGACGGACTCCGCGCCAGTCGCTTCTTGGGGAGTTTTTCCAACGTTTTAAGCATCGTCGTGAAGTCGGGTCGCTCCGCGGCGCGATACGCCCAGCACATCATCAGTATGTCCTGCAAGAAAGCATCCCCTCAGTCTCCCTCCGGAAATCTCGCCCCCGCCCGCCCGCATACCTTCACGTCCCTTGATGCCTGCAGGTTCGCCAGCGACTGCTTGATTCCTTTGCCGACTTGCCAGATTATTGCTTCGGGCAGCTGTCCTTTGAAAGGCCAATCCCCGCAGAGAAGTTCGTACCAAACGGTTCTGGGGGAGAGCAAACATTTGCGTTAGTCAAAGCCTCTCTTTGCAGATTACTTTTCGATTCCTCCCGGAATACGACTTACCCGAACGCGTAGACATCGGAGGCTTTGCTGAACGGTAACTCTTCCTCCTCGGGCTGATAAGACGACCTTAAACTCCTCATTATTTCGGGCGAGAGGTAACACAGCCATCCAGGCGGAATTATTAAATTTTCAGTCCCTTTCCTGAGAACAGTTTGCTCCTTTGAGGCAAAGGAAAAACAAAATAAAATCCAGAAAAGCTTTGCGACTCTCACCTATTGCCATAACACAGTTTGGTAACTCCGAACAATCCAAAATCCGTTATGACCACTTTCCCATTTTCTAAAAAAATGTTCTTTGTTTTCAAATCCTTATGAATGATGCCCTTTGCGTGAAGATATCCCATTCCCTTGAAAATAAAGGAATCCTCGTCAATCAACGACCGCCATGGCGAATGGAAAGAAGGAAGTCGTTACGAATTTTACCTGTGCGATTTGTTGCGCGATAATCGTGGTTTTGTTCATAGTGAATTTGTCCTTTCTGAGGTGGATGTGCGTGTAGAGCGTCATTCCCTTGCAGAGAGAAGTCACGATGGCGAACAGCTGCGGATTCATGCAGGCTCCCATGAAGAGGACCAGGTTCTGATGCCGGGTCTTCCGGAACGTGGCCACCTCCAGTTTGAATGCGTCGAGCCGCTTCTCGTCGTCCAGGTAGTCCATGTTCAGCACTTTGATGGCGACGTCCCCGTGCCAGTTGCCCCTGTACACAGTCCCGAACCTCCCCTTCCCGACGGTGTCCCCTTTCTTCAGCTCCTCGTAGGGAATGTCCCACTCCCGGATCGACAGACTGTTCTGGCGAGGCCACCCTGAAACGTCAACACCACTCCGCATGCCGCTCCTACGGGAACCTCCAAAAACAATCCGCGACGCTCACCTCTCTCAGGTTCACCGTCAGACACCTGGCTGTCCTGACTGCCCACCCGAACGGGCGTCCTCTCCGAGTCCGTGCTGAAGCTCCCCGAGCCGGACACGGTCTTGTCGCTGTCCTGCGACTTGTGCTTGTCCAACAGTTCCTCGAGAACGGGGGCTGCGGCCAAGGGATGCGTCTCCAGTGTGACTCCCCTGTCCCCGTGATTGACATCTGCAAGCAGGATGTGAGAGGGTTCGAGAGCGGCCGGCCATGTCTGGTTCGAGCAGATCGGGAGCAGAACGTACCTGGATAGAGGAACTGGGGTTTCCCGTGGATTTGGGGAGTGAGAGTCGGCAAGACCAGGGCTGGGCTGGAGGGAGTGGAGCTGTTACAACTGGAAGTGGAGCTCGAGTCGGGGGCCTGCGAGAGAAATTCGGGGAGTTAAGTTCCAACTTGCGCGCGAATTCTCTCACGCTTTTTATACCTACCGGAAATGGAGGGATCGGGATTGAGGGCTGAGGATAAGATGGTTTTCTGGTTCGGTTGACACATCGGGTGGTTACCCTATGTTTCGGAGATGGCACTGATGATCGACCCAAATTCGGTGAATTCGCTGAAAAAATTACAACACTGATAAATGATTTTTCCTTCGCTTTTCCAAGAAATAACTAAATGGGAAAAATCAGAATAAGAGTCTGTCTCGGCAATTGAAAAACCTTTAAAAAAAAAATCTTTCAACATGGCTGGACTATTTTGCAACAGTCATGGTCCAAAACTGGCTTAAGAGAGAAAATTATAATTCATCAGAGAAAACGAAAGAAATAAATAGAACAACGTGTTAAAGCATCGTCTCCGAAGTGAATGGTGAATAAACATTGTACTCTACTCTACCTTGGATGAATTCTTTCAGCAACTGTCGAGGTAGCTGACAAGAAGGCGGCACCTTCGACTCGCAGTCCCTGTGACACTTGTACTTGCATTCCTTACATTTGAGCCCCGTCCCGATGAACATCTGCTTCTCGCAGTAATCGCAAGTCGTCATCATTTTGTACGTCTTGGTGAAACGATGAGCGATCACGTGGCCCATGACCCCCGGCCGGGGCAGAGTGGGCGTCCTGGGGGACTTGGGCACTTTCAAACCTGCAACTCATGTCACGTCAGCACTCGCCCCGGAACCCTTCCCCCCAGCGACGCAAGCATAGTTACTTCTGGATGAACTGTCGTCGCTGTCTCCGTGAGTCTCCGCAGAGTTGTACGGCGGAGATTTCACAGGACTAGAAACAATGGGAGAGGGGTAGTCCAAGTCCGAACTGCAGTTGGGTCCAGGTTCCGTTGGGAGACGGCCCCGCCGGGCCACGGGGCCGTGACTGTCGCCGCTGCAAGAACATCGGTGATGAGTGCTAAGGAACGCGGTTCAACGAGCAAGGGAGTACTCACTTTCCCATGTGGGCACTCTCGCTGTTGCTCAGCTGAGATTCGTGGGACTTTGACTTCGTGAGCGATACATCCGAGAGCAGGGGGGGCGCCAGGGGCAGCACGGTGGTTTGATGTTTTCTGTGAGCCGGAGGCGTTGTTGGGTATTTTAATTTCTCTCCTGAAACGAGTGGAAAATGAGCGAGGTTTCGGGATGTGGCGGAGAGTGGGCGAGATGTTACCTTTCAGAGAAGGCGTGCCTAATGAATAATGGGTGGGGGTGCTGTTGATTGAGGTGAGCGAGACAGCGCAGCCAATTTTCTCAGTCATGTGATTAGTCATGTGATTGTTGTTGTAATTGTTGTTATTATTAGGGAGAGCGTCTTCCGATGGGATGGAACATCTAGTTGCTCTTGACCTTGCTGGCCTGTTGATGAAAACCAGAAACAGAATGACGCCCATATGATGCTTACAAGAAAACTATATAAACAAAGCCAAAATCTATTTTTGGTATTTTTTCAAATACATAAAAAGCATTTTCTGCATTCCACATTCAAGAGATTATTCACTTAAAATAGCTCAATGATTTGGGAATTTGATGAAAATTGCTGAGACCTGGTCTTACCTAGGTGAAGTAGCATTATTCCCTCTGTGCCTGTCCCAGGAATCCCAGTACAGTTTGAGGTCACTTGCCTCATTTGTTTCTCCTCTTAATAAAATTTCAATGTATTTCCTTAAATTATGAAGAGCCCTCACCAACCTCCTCACCTCTTCTTCTCTGGCATTTCTTTCAAATAACAACGTTTTCAATTCATGTTCAGACTTTTCTTGAAGTGCTTCTAAAGTGGAAATTTTCAGTGTGACTCCCTAAATTTAAAGTAAAAAATTTTTAATTTTAATTTGGAAAGCAACCTAATGCCTCTCATTGGGCAACTTTTATTAAGTCTTATGAGATTTAGATCAGAAAAATCACATTTTCTTTTTGGGAACAATTTTTAATGAAAGAATTAAAATAAACACGATAGACTTTGAAAATAACCAAAAAACTTGGAATGAAAATATGGTTACCTTAATTGCACCCTCACTTAAACCGACAACTTGCAACCACTGTCTCAGTCTGGGAATATTTTTCATTTCTGCTGGAAGTGAGTCCTCTGAGAGTTTTGCTTTATTCACCAGTTGCCTTGCAAACAATTTGATGAGCTTCCCCTGGAAATAACCCACATATCATTAGACAATTTAACCAAGGTAATCCTTTACATTTTTGGAATTATTGCCAATGAGTTGACAGTTTGTCTTTTAAGGTATGATTGGAATTATAAAATAAAACATTTTAACACTGATTTGTCAGAGCCATCAATCACAGATTACTTTTTGTTTAATTTGGTATGAAAAAATGAAATTAAGTGAAAAACAAATTAAACAAATTAAAGTTTCCTCATCAATGATTTCCATATTTGTCTTAATATTAATGAAATTTATTTGAGTTACTTAAAAAGAAACTCTGGCTCGTTCAGAAAGTAAAAATATAAGGTCTGATAAAAATTAAACCAAGCATGAAATCTACATTTAAATTTAACAGAAAACTGATTTTCAGGATTTACGAAGCAAAATCTTTTCCTCATGCCTCCTCTACAAAGAAAAATTTGCCTCCGGGAAATACTATTGCTCGCACTTTTATCTTGAATTAGCTTTCCTAAATATCGGTTGCATTACCTCTAAAGTTCGAATTTCTTGTTGGGTCAGTTCAGCACTGGTCGCACACTGTGTTCTCAACCCTTCCAGACGATCTGCAGAAATGTCAATCATGGACTGCAAAACGTCTAGAGCTCTCTTTATTTCCACTTCAGCATCTTCGTCTGCCATTTTAGTTAGTGATGCTTAATGCAATTCATTGCGTTTATATTTACCGTTTACTTTGCTAATTACAAAATAAAAGAACCAAAAACGGTCAATCCTAAGGACATCACTCCTATGAATGGCAAACGCCATTTTGTTTTCCAAATTTTTCATCCGATTTTTGTCGCGCAAAGTGTCTGACGTCATTGGTCACGTGGCTTTCTAGGTTTAGATGCAGGACGTGTCTTTGAGGTTTGCAATTAATTTTTCGACTCAGGGCCCCGACATTGGGTTTAAAAATTAAAAAAACTTTTCTGCGATTGCATTCCAAACCGAATTTTTCGATTTTTGGTAATCGAATTTATTTTCTTACGCTTTTAGAAAAAGTTACAGCACCAAGACATATTGCGTGTAACTAGAAAAATTCTCGAAATTTTCCGATACTCGAATTCATACGGTTTAATGGAATCGCACTTGACAGATCATATTTTATTTCTATTGAATGTCCATTATGTTTAAAAATTTAGAATTTACTTCAATGAATTTTTGATTTATTTAGTTGGGCCCATATCGGATTTTAGTTGAAATGTGTGCAGCCAAAGTGGCCTACGAATGGTAATTAAATTTGTAAGGTTATTTATATATTATCATCGAACAAGTTTTAATTTTCGTATTTTTTTTTTACAGGAAATTCAACCATGACGTTCTTAGGCCGAAAAGCTTAGAAAGAGAAGAGGCCTCCGACCATCCTTTAAAACCTTTGGCCGTTTCCGTCAATGATTGCAGACTTGTTAAGAGGTTAGGTGGCAGCAGCACAAGTAGTAATGGTTCCTCAACTCCATCCAGAACTCCCAGTCAAATTGTACTGGATCCCCTGGGAGCTGCTTTGGATGGGACTGATCCACTGAGTCAGTTTGCCAAACTGGAATTGGACACAGTCTCGGACACAGTGAGTCTTATTCAGATTTTGGTGATGGCTCTTGGAAAGGTGGCATTTGCATTAAAGCCATCATTGTTTTAGTGGGATTCCACAAGAAGCAAGAAAAAAAGTGATGACTCTGAGTTGGAGAGTAATTTTGAGCCTTGGTCTGCAAGGAAAAGTGCCATATTAAGCAAATTCACAACATCTGAGAAACTGTCAATGGTCACTAGCTTTTTGTCAGGAGGAGAAAAAGGTGAACAGCAACCAGAGTTATTGGGACTGAACATGAGCATAACTGACCTTTTCTGCTTATTAATTTTGTTGCAGTTGTCATTAAGACCCAAAGTTCAGCAGTTGACAAAGTGAAAAATCGGTTAGAACAACTGGATGAGTGTGAAGAGGGCATGGTCAGGCAAGTGTTGGATTTGACTCAGCAGGAGTACATCTCCAGAATAGAGCAACTAAACCAGGAGTTGGTTCAGGCTTGGAATCAAGACCAGAGGGTGAAAGCCCTGAAAATAGTCATTCAGTGCTCAAAGCTGCTGGTGGATGTGTCTGTCATTCAGTTTTACCCCAGCAAATTTGTATTGGTCACTGATATTTTGGATGTTTTTGGGAAATTAGTGTATGACAGACTGAGAAGCAAAGCAGAATGCATTAAGTAAGATGATTTGTGTGGTTTTCTAATAGAAAAACCAAGTGTTTTATGTTTGTGCATCTTGTTTATGTTGGTTTTAGGCCAAAAAGCAGTGGGGCCTCAGGCCTGCCAGAAAACTTTACTCCTGACATGGTGCCTGAGTCAGCCAAGGAAACCTGCAGAAATTGGTTCTACAAAATAGCTTCTATCAGGGAATTAGTGCCAAGACTTTATTGTGAGATGTCTTTGCTGAAATCCTATAGTTTTCTCACATCAATGTAAGCATTTATTAGGTGATGCATGCCTCCTGAGGAAGGGAATCACTGAGTGAAGATCCTTGCAGGGAATACTCCCAGGCCTTAATGAGACTGACAAAAATGATCAGGGGAATTGGAGATCCTCTGGTTGCCGTTTACGCGAGGTGCTACCTGTGCCGCGTCGGACTCGACATAACCAACAGCAGAAATAGAGACTTCATCAAGGAAAACTTCTACGACTTCTTGGCCTGCTACAAGCAGTTCAACAACCGCGGAGTGAGGGAGGAGCTCGCGCGGCAGAACATGGAGCTCCCCATTTACCTCACTCTGTACACTCCTGCTCTGGACTGGATCCTCCAGGGCGTCGCCTGCAACGCGCCGGAAACCCTTCTCGAAGAGATCCTCGCCAAGTGTCAGGAGACTTGTAAAAGTGCCCTTTTGCTAAACACCATCATGGCGACGTTCAAGCCGTGCTACATAGCCGCTCGTGCCTTGCAGTTCATCGAGCTGGTGTCCTCCTGCGACAACCAGGGCTTTCCCTATTATTTGTTGTATCGAACCTTGGGGCTGTGCTTGTCTCTGTCCGACCCTCCCATGGAGCAGAGGGCGCAGATTCTCAACGATGTTTGGAAAGTCGTCACCAAGCTGGACAAACCGGAGGAGTACATAAGTTGCGCGGAGGTCTGGATCATGTTCGTGGTCCGCCACTTCACCGTGAGTATCATTCGCGTGTCCGTCATGTCAGTGTTGAGAAGGGATTTCCTTAATTTGTGCAACTCTTTTGCAGAGGAGAGAGATAAACATTTTCCTGAACGACATAATCAAGCACATGTCGCCCGATCGCGCCTACGAGAACCACTACCCCCGCCTGCAGATAATCGTCAATAAGGTCGTTCAAGGAACCTCCGATTTCGAGAGCTTGTTCTCGATGGACAAGTTCCTGCCAGTGCTCGACATGTTCCAGAAAGAGTCCATCAAAGTGGACGTCTGCAAGACGATAATGACAAAGTTCTCAAAAGTCCAGGTCGACCCCATCAACGATCCCGTCATAATAAACGCGCTTATGTTTATATGTCGCATCATGCACGACTCCGTCAGGTGAGCGCTCTTGTTTTCCGGCTTCTCCGACCCATGGAGGAATCACTGGTGACGTTGCCTTCCAGTGCTCTGACCGTCGAGGACGAGAAGCGACAGATCGGAAGTTTGATCTGCTCCTTCGTGCGGAAAGTCGAGTTCGGCCGCGATTTCGAACAGCAGTTGAGCTTCTACGTGGAGTCGAGGGCGTCGTTCGCGAACCTGGACGCGGTGGGCACGCTGTTGGTGCAGAGCGTGAACCGACTGGCGGTGGAGACGAGGAAAGTGGTCAAGGGGCACCACACGAGGAAGACGGCGTCGTTCGTGAGGGCGTGCGCCGCGTACTGCTTCATCACCATCCCGTCGATGGTGTCCGTGTGCGCCAAGCTGGAGCTGTACCTGCTGTCGGGGCAGGTGGCGTTGCTGAACCAGTGCCTGGGCCAGGCGGACGCCTGCTTCAAGGCGGCCTTGAATTTGGTGCCGGATTTGCCGAGAACGATCGAGGTCGATGGGAAGCAAGAATGCTCGGAGCAGTACCTGATTTCCTTTTTCTGCAATTTCTTGTCCACTTTGGTTGTAGTGCCGGTAAGGGAGCAAGTTGTATTAGTTGAAGTCATTGCTAACTTTTTTGAGGAGCGGAGCAGATAGTTTTTTCTTTCCGTGGCACCAAAACCTAAGTTCAGTCTCAAATCTGGCCAAATGCAATTTGAATTTTCTCAAATATGACCTTCGTCTTGGCAAAATACAAATTTTGCCTCGGCCAAACGTCCGTCCAGAGTCCGATGGTTTTTCATTTTTGGGTGAAATAATTGTAAAATTTCAGGATAATCCGGAACAAGGAGTGTTGTACCTGACGAGAGGACTGGTCAACGTGGTCCAGAACTACAACTGGGACGCGAATTCGAGCGGGAAGTCGACCGTCTACCTCCACGTCCTGGACATGCTTCACGCCGTCGCCCAAGAGACCTACCCCTACCACATCGAAAAAGTGGACTCCAACGACAGCCTCTACGGCTGGGACCCCAAGTTCCTCTCGGAGATAAACAAGATGTCTTCCATCATCCTGGAGGAAATCCTGGCCCAGCTGAAGGCTCTGGGGGCGAGGGAGCAGTACAAGAAGCAGTCGGCCCTGGCGTTGGAGTTGTTTCAGCGCGTGGCTCTGCGGGCCGATTTGGGCCATCCGGGGTTGGCCGACTTGGCCTTCAATTTGTGGAGTTTGGCGCACAAGAGTGGCGGGTTGAATAGTAAATTGGCGGTGAGTAAACTCTTTGCAAAAGGTTCTGAAAGGCGTTATTTTTCTTTAAATGGCGGCCAATGAATCAGTATTTTATTAGTATTTGGCCAAACACAAGCAGCCTTTGGTTGAGGCAAAATTCGTATTTGGCCGCTGTGAAGATTGCATTTAGCCAAACTTAAGTTAGGTCAAAACGAAAATTGCATTTGGCCAACTTTCACTTTTAGGGGCGAATTTTCAAATATAATTTGTGTTGGCTTTTTTGTTTCAGATGAGAACAGAAGAATATCTGAATAGAAAAACGCAATACAGTAAAAATTTCCTTCTGGCTGATTTAGTATCGAAAATTCACTCCATGAAAAAATGAGGATTTTATTATTTAGGAAAAGATATTTACACTTATTTAAGCAAAACTCAACACTTATATTCAAAGACATCAATGTAAGTAACGCTACAGTTTGAATTGAGCAAAACACAAACTCACGTTGGTCCCCCCGAAGCCAAACGCATTTTTCAGTGCGATCCGCCTCCCGTCTCTGCTCACCCTCGACCAGTCCTCGCTCCCCTTCGCCACATAATTCAGCTTTATGTCTTCCTCGACCTCCTCCAGGTTGACGCAAGGCGGCAGCCTCCCCGTCTCGACACCCATTATCGCGAACACGCTCTCCAGGTTCCCGGCCGCCCCCAGCAGGTGCCCGTGGCTGCCCTTGGTCGAGGACACTCTCGCACTCTCGGGGCCCTCCCCGAACAGGCTGCGGATCGCCCTCGCCTCGACGGCGTCCCCGAGGGGCGTGGAAGTGGCGTGGGCATTTATGTAGCCGATGTCGGCCGGAGTGAGGCCGGCGCTCCGTATGGCTCTCTCCATGGCCAAGATGGCTCCCTTCCCGTTCTCGCTGGGCGCCGTGAGGTGGGCCGCGTCGCCCGAGAGTCCGTAGCCCAGGACTTCGGCGTGAATGGCGGCGTTCCTGTCCAGAGCGTGGTGCAGTTCCTCGAGCACCAAGACGGCCGAGCCTTCGCCCATGACGAAGCCGTTCCTCTGCTTGTCAAAAGGTCTGGAGGCCGATTTGGGGGAGTCGTTGAAAGTGGTGGCGAGGGCTCTCAGCCGACAGAAGGCTGCTATCGACAGGGGGTTGATGCAGCTCTCGGCCCCCCCGCACACCATCACCTTTGCGTCGCCGTTCTTTATGAAGCGGAAAGCGTCGCCTATGGAATGGGCCCCGGTGGCGCAGGCGGTCGACGCCGAATGATTGGGCCCGTGCAGTCCGTACCTGATGCTGATGTGGCCGGCGGCCATGTTGGTGAGGATGCGCGGGACGAAGTAGGGGCTCACCTTTTTGTAGCCCTTTTCCTTTATGCTGTCGAGCGTGCGGCACACGTCGTCCAGATCCACCATGCCCACGCCCAGAGCCACGCCCGCGGCTTCTTTTTCCTCATCCGTTCGAGGCGACCATCCGGAGTGGTGCAGCGCTTCTTCCGCTGCTATGAGAGCCATGGCCGTCGAAGGCGCCATCGTCCTTAGCTCGCTGCTGGGGAACCGTTCCTTGAGCCTTTCGTCCAGCCCTGCTATCTTCCCGGCCACCTTGCAGGGCAGGCTTTGGTATTCTTCGCCGTCGAGGGCGACTATACCGCAGCCGCCGTTAATGATTTGGGTCCAGGCCTCTTGCAGGTTGAAGCCGATGGCCGAAAAGACTCCCATGCCCGTTACGACGACCCTCGGGGAACGGGAGCCAGTGTGAAGAGTTCTTTTCGCGAAGGCTAGCATAATGGGTTCGACCTGAAATTGAAGAAGGCAACTTTGAAGTTCGCGAACTTGAATGGTTTTGGTGAAACGCAGCACAATTTTCGTACGTGGCGTACTCCTCGATGCTTCCAAATCTAAGTAAGGGTTTGTTTCATTGGGAGGAAATTTCGGAATAATTTGTAGAAATCGTAATTAGCGGGAAGTCCAAATAGAAAAGAATTAAGATACGGCAAAGATGAAATTTACTGTTGCAAGGAATGGCCATGACTGTACCAGGGAGAAGCACCCGTATTTCGTTTGCATAGATTAAGCGCGATGCGATGAAGATAAATAAAAACTGTCTGAGAGGCAGTGGCCATGTCAACAAAAATATTTACAGTTTTATTTCGTAAAAACTTGGAAAATCCGAAACACTTTCATTTGTACCCTTCTCATCGGTAATCCCACGCAGGTGATAGAGCTCTTTTTGGAGAGAGCACGCGCTACTCCTAACGAATTGTTTCTCTTGTTTATTTAAGATCCTTAGACAAAAATCCTTTTTTCACCAAATTCGGAGATGATGGGAAAAGCAAAGTGAGTTGCGGGGAACTGTGTAAAGATCATTTGATATTCGAAGCCATCGGAGCCACAGAAGAATTAAACGCCTACATCGGGTACCCTTCGCCGTTCCGGGAGAGGGCGGCCGTTCGCAGGAATGAGTTCACCTGAGGGATTTATTGTTTCAGTCTGGCCAGGGAGTACGTGAGAGATGACGAGAAGTTGACGCCCCTCGCGGAGAAGCTCCGGAAGATCCAGTTAGTGTTAGTAGATGTAATGGAAATAGTTAGTTGTCTTCAGCCAAAGGAATCTTTTATAGATAAGTCGAAGCCGCCCAAACCAATGTCTACTGCCAAAATCACAAATACAGACATAGCTGATTTAGAAGCACACATTTCGCATTATGGGGCTTTATTGCCGCCGATCGAAAAAATAGTAATTCCGGTAAGTGACGACCCAAAAGAGTGCGAATTTGAAGTTGATAATAAAATATCGCCCAGCGCATAAATTTGCCAAATTTAAACTTCTTTTCTACTTAGTCCAAAAAAACAAAAAAAAATTACTTTCACAAGATCAGGTTCTTTTAGGCGATGCAGAACAATATGAGAAGGAAAAGTCACAGCAGGAGAAAAAACGATGCAACAACAGATAAAGGAGTGATGCGACCCAAAGAAGTGAGGCAGCCGCATCAGAATGAACAAGCCACATCAGCACCTAAATATGTATTCATTTTTTTCACACATTATCCTGCTGTTTCAGCAGTGAGCATTTTAGTGATGACCAATGAGCTGACGTTTTGAAATATTCTTATTTCTTGAACCTGGGAATAATTTCAAGCGCTCTATCACTTAAGCTACCTCATTTCTATTTTATTTATTTATTTATTTATTTATTTTTTAATTAATTATCCTTTTTAATCATCTGTTTAATCATTGTTTTTTTTCTCTTATCTCCTCTGAATTCGGGTATCAACCCCTGTCAAACCTGATTTTGTGAGAGTAATTTTTTTCCCTTGTGCCTGGGCGATACAGGTGTTAATATGTTATAATGAATTGAAATGATTGTTCACTTCCTGAAGGGTGGCGGAAAAGCGAGCGCAGCTTTGCATGTGGCCAGGTCGCTGTGCAGACGCTGCGAAAGGGTTTTGGTGTCCGCGTTCAAAGGCATGGATTGTGAAAAGGATCTCCTCGCGTACATAAACAGGTATGCATGTGATGTATGAGGATGACGACGCATGATTTTCACGTTGATTTATTCCTCAGATTATCCACTTATCTGTCGCAAGCCGCGAGAATATCGGCAAAATTTTCAAGCAGGTCGGAAACCATTTACAAACCGAACGTAAAAGGAGACTGCACAAAGTCAGACAAATAATTTTTTTATACATTTTTCTATATCTTAATATATTCCTTCATTTTCTAATAAGTTTGTTTCATTCCAACAGCTCTTCGCCTTCAACGACTTCCTTCAAATTCAACAGCTCTAAACTTCCGCTGCCTTTGGTTTCCGATCGCACTAACTCATCGATTTCTCTGTAATACCCGGGATCTATCAGACACACCTGAAATTAAACCAAATCCGATTAAACCTGGTCCTCATCAGACCTGACAGCCTCTTCGGCAAAAATCTACTTGCCATGGCCAGCTCATTTCCGTTCCATTCTTCCATTTCGATTTTGCTCGTAATCTTAGCTATTTTCTCCCTCAATTTTTTACTTTCCTTACACGTGGACGAAACTTTGAGCCTCATCTGGGCTCTTTCTAAAGGTATTGACTCTTTCAACTGCGGTATGGCGTCCAAAGCCTGCTGCTTGGCGCTTCTGTTCGGTTTCACAGAGAAATGGATGTCTTTCAGGGCTTTCTCTATCATCGACACCGGGTAGGGCCGTTTCGTTTCCGGGTTGACGCATTTCTCCGCGACCGTTGTCGCTATGTCTTTGAATAGAGAGTCTAACTGCGTCTGCCTTTCTTTATCCGAGACCTGAAGCTCTCCTTTGGCCAATATTTCTTTACAGATTTCTGTCTGGTCATCTTTCCCGAATGCTTTGACCAAATCCTCCTTTTTTGCCACCTGACCTTTGGATACATTTAAAAATACTGTATGTGTCTGCAAAACCTCGTCTAAATCTTTTTCTCTGGAAGAGTAACAAAACCATCAATTGTTCCAGAGCTTTATACTTCTGTTTCTAATATCATATTAATCATATTTAAAGAAGGAATTAAAGTTCAATGGTAAATAAATGGCTTAATATTCAGAGCCAATAAAGAACAATCAGGCACAAATGTTCTTTCTCGTAAAAAATTCTTACTCAAATTTAATATTATTATTTTTTAATTTTAATTTGTTAAAATGAATAATTTTATTAAAAACAAACTTTACTGACACTGTTTTTATTAAAGCTTACATATTTGCTTTTTAAAATTTAAGGATTGAGATGAATGTTTTAAGTGTTTAACCAAACAAAAACCTTAAACAATGAAAAATTAAAATGATCTCTTACATTCCCAGGTGTTATAGCAGCAATTACATATGAGTACACTATCAGGACAAAAATGAAACCAGGGTTTTACTTTGGCAATATGTCTGCTAAAGTGAACAGTATCTCTTTATGTGAACTAAAAGCCAACATTTGGCATCAATGTGGTTAAATTAAAAAACAGCAAAAGTTTATGTCCTCTATAATTATTTTTCAGGATTTAAGCATTTTTCAAAATAAAATAGGTAATTTAAGTAGAGTAAATGGGACTTCAGAAGGTTAAGTCATTTCAAAAGTCTGGGAATTCGATATGAAGGTCTCAAAAAAAGTCACGGAATAATATCCCCAGTAGAGGGAGGAAATAGAGGAAATAGAGCACAATTTCCAAATTTATGATTAGCAAAAGGTCCTAAGCCAATTATTTGGGAGCCACCGATGGTTGATAACGTTGCGCAAAATTAACTAATAACAAATGCTTACACTTTATTCCTCCAAGAAATGACTTTATTCCTATAACATGCGATTTCAAAGCGTTTTCCTCCCTTTTTCATACGAACGACGGCAACATTTGTCAATCGGATTTGATTCGTCGGAGTGAATATCTTGGACATTTTAACACTGGTGGCTCCTTGTAAACAAATCCTCCATGTTTGATTTATCGAGGCCTTTTCGAATCGTTGGCGCACTCTCGGGAACGATGTAAATCAGTTGGTTGAAACGAAAATGGCGTTTGTTGAGTTATCATTTTTTTTAGAAAAATTAATTATGCAAATTAGAGTGTAAAAGTGAAGAAAAAACTGAGTGGTTTGTTTTTGGTGAATTAATGGAATGGCTCTGGTGACTGTTCAGCGTTCCCCAAGTGTTGGTAGCTCTCCGCCTAGTTCCGTAAGTGCCTTTTTATTCATTAACACCTTCTTTATTGTTTGTATGACAAAAGTACTACCATACTTTCGTGCAAAACCACGAATGCTTTCGGTATTTCTAATGGAATTATTCTTCTTAAGGTAAATATGCGCACAAGCAATGAACGGAATTCCAAAAATGATGTGAACCCATAATAGGTTAAAAGTTATTTAAATTGTAACTCGACTTGAGTCACTCATTGTGTTTACAATATGATTTAGTAATTAAATCTTAGTAAGTTCACGTCGAATTTCTCAGGGTTATAATTCATCAGGTCGCACTTCACCGCAGGAAATTATTTGAGATATTTTGAAAATCATTATTAAGATTGTTTCAACATGTAATCATTTTGAACTGTGTCTGATTTTTATGTTTCTTTCATTGTCAAATAAAAAATTGTATTTTAAATTCCAAAGAAATAGATTAGTGTGTGCTAATGATTTATGCTTTTTTAATTTGTTTTTTTTAAAAAGGATTTTTGCTCAAATTCCATGATTATACAGATTAAGTTCATTTTGATTTTAATTTCAGCGAAATTGAGCATCCATAATGTATTTGTTAAATTTTATTTTGGAAAGTTGTTTTTCCAATTTGAAAACTGTGCTTTTGTTGTATTAAGAATATATTTTGAATCTTTTGATGAGTTTAAAATGATATTAAAAAAATTATGTCTGACCAAAGTTATCAGAATTGTTTTAAAATTGATGCTTTGTTAATGTCTAATTGTGAATAAAATTTTTAGAAAAATGTAATTTGGTTTGTTCATCATGCTCTATTGTAAAAATATATGCATTATTATACTTTTTCAACTGAATTTAAAATATTTGGTCTGTTTAGGGTCCTTGAGCAGTTAGAAACTTTCAGAATTCCTTTATGCCATCTTCTAGGTGGAATCGATTAATACATTAAGAGCTCAATGAAAATACCTTATCAAAAATAAAATTGAGTTTTGAATATTTATTGAATTAAATTACCTTCCTGAAAGATTTTCCCAAAATAATTTATGTTTTAAAAGCATTCATTTTTTAAAAATGTGATGTCTTAAACCACATTTTTGCATTAATGCCAAATGTGTCCAATTTCATTCTAAACAACACAGTGACACAGCGATAATTATACTGTGCTTTTCTTTGACTATTGTGTTATGAAGATTTTATGATTTATGTATTACACAAAACTTTCTTTTGATCTTTTATTTTCTCATTGTGACCTTGCCATCCCTTTGATCTCTCAACTTCAGTTGAAACTCTTATTTTTTCATTTAATTCAGATTTCATATTCCTTTTCTTTGAATATTTTCAATTTCATAATTGTTTGTCAATCAAACAAGTTTTGCTGACATTTTGTTTGATGGAATTAAAAAATATTCCAAATCACCAAAATTGTGTAAAGCTTTTTTTGCTTTAAATAAATGTTCAGTTTTGATAATTTGAAAAATTTTAAGTGAAAGGTCATAATAAAAAGATGAGGTTTTGGTTTTTCCTGGTTATTATTTTTTATTTTTTGTTGTGGGGAGGGGGAGAAATAAAAGTAGGGCTGATTGTCTGGTTTTCCCTCACAATTCATCCACTATGACGCTATAAATGAGCCAAACATTAAAAAGAATCTCAGGGTTTCAATAATAAAGTGTCATTTGCATTGTCTATTGCCCTTTTCCCGCCACATTAATGAGAGGTGAGTCGTTAAAAGGAGTGGAGAGGGAACTCTGCGAAGAAAGTTTACAGGAAGTCTCCTACTGTGGCAAGGTCTCCGCCGATGTGTTTACTTGTTTTCGCTCAAAGGCAAGAAGGGTCCTCCGAAGTGGCCTGAACGGCAAAGGTTGTTTCTCAGCCTTTCGGAAAATCCCTCTCAATCGAACCTCAAATTCGATGAGTCGATTAATCGAACTTAAGTGACGGATTTGCGTAGTTTTTACGGAAACTATTTTTTTAACGGAATAACGGTTTTGAAGTAGAGACCATGTTTAGCTTTCGGTAGAATCACCGAGAGTTTTCTTCCCTTTGGGACCGGTGCCCGATGTTGAGCTTACGGTCGAGACACTCATCCGAGCGAGTGCTCGCTAAGTTCACCGGGGCGCCCCTGTTGAGACAACGCGCCGGCAAGTCTTCCTACACTTCCGCCCCGGAGGCTTTGTTGTGTCGCTCTGTCGGTTCACTCAGTTCTCGTTGTCCGTCAGACCGAAGAGGGCGTGTGGACGGTACTCGTCTTGTTCAGTCGCGCACACTTCGTTTCGTCTGCTGACACTCGGCGCGGAAGTGAGCAGTGCTTGTTGTGCTCGCCTTGGAGACATGAGGGGGTAGCCGCGGGAAAATGCTGTACATATTGCCACCCCCGCAGAACCCGAGCCCCTCCTCCTGGCCTTCGATAATATGCAGCACGATCAGGAGCAGAGCGAAGGGCGAGAGGGGTGCGGAGGGGGGTGCGAGGGACCCCTGGAACGCCGTGGCCTCCACGGTGGGCCCCTCGGCCAAAAGACCTCCGAGATCTCAGAATTTGAGGCTCAGAGCCAAAAGAAAAGTAAGTGAGGGTACAGTTTTTCTCAATCAATCTCATCCAGAAGTTGGTTCATGGCGAGGGCTAATTTAAAAGTGTAATTTCAACGGGGAAGAGAAAAATAAATTGTCCCCTGTGATCGGGACTAAATTTCAAGAAAACGGAGCGAACCGAGTTCCCTTGTAAAATAAACACTCACTAAATGAGGGCTTTGAGCGAAAATGCGGTATTTTTCATTAAACGTAGTGATTCGGTTTCGAAATGAGGCATTTTTTACTTAAAATCGTCGAAGGGAGGGGCGGGGGGTTTGTTAAATTTTTCCAAAAGCAGCCGTTATCTATTTAAATTTTGAATTTTGAATTTCCTTTCTGTAATTATTAATTTGTTTTAAATTTGAAATGATTGAGCACAGCTCGTTTGATTATCCGCATTATATTTAATCGGGTTTTCTCGATTGGAAATGAAGATTAGAATGGGTGGAAGTCGCCTGTGCAAAAATGATATTAAGTGACGGAAATATGCGGGTACCGCCTGCGGAATCGTAATAATATCATATATCTCGTCGAGTAAAAAATGATGGAAAAGTAAAAAGTTATTAACACACTTATTTTGCAGTCTAAGCGGCACATATTTTTGCCGTTTCCCCATTAAAATTTATCGTTCTACGATTCTGCGTAATGTTATGTCAAAAGCAAAACTTATATAAGTTTATGTATAATTTTATTACACATACGTTTACTTAATGGGGGTTTTGAAAACGGTTCATTTAGTTTCTTCTCGCTGCGATTCCTTTCTATGTAAAAGCCGACTTTTTAGATTTATTTATCGACGTTTTGGCCAAAAGTTAGAAGCTTCAGGGGATGCCAAACTGCCGGCCAATTTCACCCACTCAGGGTGGCTTCTCTAAAATAAACTAGGTGCGATCAAAAGCTTAAGATAAAGCTTTGCTCAACGAGCAAAGTTAGAAAGAAATCCGAGGTGACACTATTTTGGTATTTGGCCTCAAAATGGGCAAAAATCCCTAAAATGGTGTTTTCTCTACAAATTTGAGCTCCCATAGCCTCCGATGTTTTGATGCTACAAACAAAGTCAAGTAGGGCTCATTTTAAAGCCCTAATGTTGCTCTTTGGCCACACGTAGTTTGGACAAAATTGATCGCTGCAAAAGTTATGGAGCTTTGAAAATTGAACATTTTTTGTGGACAATTTTTCACAACTCATTCAACTTTTAGAATCGTTAGATCTCAGAAACGATGGCTTTTGCGAAAAAAGAATTGATACATTTTTTATAGACAATTTTATGCTCTACAATTTTTGTCTGGGCTAATTTTATGATAGGACTCACTGTTTTGCTGAAAATAGGGAAAAACTAATTTTGTTAATCTCTGACCCCGCGCCAATTCTTCTCCTGTCATCGGATTTTTGTGGGCTTTTGACATTTTATTTGTAATTATACTCCGAACAATTTGACCAAGTTTCAGCTTTTAAGGAATTTCTGTAACCTTGAAAGTCTAATTTAACCGGACTGAAATCTGAAGAGGCCAATTTCATTGGGGAAAATAATTTAGAAAATCATCTCATAAATGGGCATTTTCTCCCTGATTATTATTTTCCTTTAGTTCCTTGCGTTATGTTCTTCTTATATTCTTGGAAATCGCTTTCGTGTGCCCAAGGGGGTGTGTTACATAGTAAATGCCCGAAAAGACATTTGACAACGTCTTTGAGTGATCCTGAGCCGTTTTCAGCCTTCAAATGTCGCTGACTGGTGCTCCACAGTGCGATAAAGACACTGTTTTCTCCTTGTCAACAACTCATTCAGAAGTGATCGTAATTTTGCTTTCGAAGAGAATTTCTCCATGTTGAAGATGCTTTACTGGAAATGAGTTGTGACTGTTATTTTGTTTATTTGATTAAAAAAAAGACGAGTCGTGCATCAATAACAGTAGAAAAACGGAAGAAGTTAATGGGGAATCCTTTTTCTTCGCATAAAAAAATTTCTTTTTATCGAGTTTTTATTATGTTGACCGAGGAATTGTGCAGCGAATAGCAGAAAGAAGAATTATTATTTACTCGGATTTCACTTATTGGATTTGAGTCGTAATTATTTTTACGTCATTTGAAAGTAACAGTAAATTTAAATGGTTTTCGGTCAATTGTGCCGAACAGTTGTAAAAAAATCTCCGCTTTGAAAGTGATCGAGTTTAGAAAGAGCAAGAGCCTACCGTTAATGATTTCCAATTAATTCGCTCCCATTTTGGCCGTTGGCCGCATCTGCCGAGGTCAGGATGGTTGCCGCCTGGAAATCGTGCCGCCATGGAGCCAGATTTCACCCGTGGAAAATGAAAGAATGCCTCTGCCCTTGCCAGAGCGCTGTCGTTCTCAAAAGCTACAGTGAAACCCGCATCTGTCATCTCGACAGGTGCTGATTTCATCAGGGCTTTGACAGGTGCGAATCCTGAGGAGAGACGGCCAATTCCATGCCCGACGAAGATTGCTGTGGCGTCGGAAAGTTTTCTGCCTCGGCTCTAGTTGATGACTAAAAGCGGTGTTTCGGGCTTTCTTCCGGAGAAAATGTCCCCAAACTCGAATTAAATAATGAAGCCGAGTCATTGGAAGACTTTATGGGGGCGTAAAAAAGTCGTCGGCTTTTCCTTCCCTCACGACGAGTCAATCTCTGTTGATTTAAGCACCGCCATGGCGTCAGGAATGGCGTCTCTGTCGGAGGATTGAGCTTTCTCAAGAGGCCGGCCATTTAAGGGTGGCCAACATAAAAAACGATGGATCTGTTGAAGGCCTATTCAAATTCGTAGTTGTTGTTTTGATGACGGGAAGGGTGAATTCGGTCTGGAAAGGGGGATTAAGGCTTCCAAGGTCGCGACCCTTCCTCCCCAACCGTGGGATTCGGTTCGTGTGAAAGAGTAGATGGCTCTGAGGTCAGAGGGTGTTCAATGAAAGCTTCGTTGAGGTCTTAATTACACACAGTGTCCCAAAGCGAGACCTGGGGACAGATCCAAAACTGTTTTTTGAGGCGTGGCTGCTTTGCTGGAGGAATTACTCGCTTTAAATTGCCGTTCAAATATTTCTTATTAAATAAACCGGGAATGCAAACAAATCGTAATTGGAAAGATTAATTTTATCGCGAGCGGTGGCGTTTTGATTGCGCTTTTGTGGCACTCGCGGTTGTTTTTCTTTGTCCTCAGTTCTTCGCTCTTTACGAGTTAGAATTTTATAAAAGATTTTCTTGCGTTGCATCTCCGTTTCCCCATTGCGACCCCTTTTCATTGACCCGAAACAATGCTCACCTCCTTAAAAAGTTTCCCTGAATTATTTTCTATCCAATCTCCACAAGAAATTTGGCTTTTCCCTAGAAAACGAAGGAAACGGAATAAATTACGAGGAAAAAACGTCAAAATGGAAAGGAAGACTTTTCTCTGCTAAGATTAGGGAATATTAAATTACACAGTGTGCAAAAAATGTGGAGTTTAATCGGATTTAAAAGTCTGTTACTATCACCAAGCCAAGGTCTCCTGCCATTCATTTTAAATTCACGCAATAAAGGTTACGCTAATAACCACCGACTTAGCAATCGTGTGTAGGACAAGCCTTTTTAGGACACCCTCTATCACCGTTAAATTTTTTGCCAATTGGAGAAGTCTTAATGACATTATTTCTGTTGAGAAAACTATGAGAAATTATTAGATTATGTCTTTTGCATAATTATAACATAAAATCTAATTGAAACAATGATCATTATATAATAAAATGTAGGTCAATCAATAAGTTGTGAGATTTTCTGTTCACTTGTTTGCTCTGCAGACAATGGCGGAAAGGTCAGATTGCAGAACAATGCCTAATTTTTAAGCTCCGGAGTTAAATAATCAATGGAATGGCTTTGTTTTTGTTTTATTATTTTTTTTATTTACGTGGCTTTCCATCCGAGACAAACAAATGTGAAGATGAAGGCGGCGGTGGTGGCGGGGACCAGCCGAGAAATATCTCTGGAGGAGAGAAAAATACCGGGAGAAATGCACTTCTTTCCATTGCAAAACTTTTAAATATTGTTAATTTTCAAAAAGTTATTCACCAGAAACTGCGCAACAATGCACAATTTTTGGAGTTTCGCAAAGCGAGAAATTGTTATGCCATTGAGGGCCACACCATCGCAAGCAGAAGAAGAAACAGAATGAAAGTCGGTGGCAGTGTTACAATTCTTTGTGTACTTTGCCTTTGGACTTTCTTTCTAATCTTTCACATTACGGAGTGGGTTCTTATTAATTGAGCAACGGCGCCTTCCCGAAAAGGGGACGTTCGTCTGATAATGAGGGCTTCAAATTTGTCTCGCAAAACATTGCTAATATGTTGGAGAAAACCTGAGGAAACTGGTTGAGCAAATTTATGATCGTTTTCAGAAAACAAGTATAATTTTAGTTGTAAATGCATCGTTGTTTTAGATGAGGTACACGTATAAGAACGAAAAAATATAGAAGTATAAAAAGTATGATTTTATTTTATTTTAAATTTATTCGCGGCTGAACTTAATCCAACAAGCAATTTATTTTTCACTACATTTCCAAGGGTTGAGGACTTTTCCTTTTTGCCCAAAAAGTATAGATGTATGAATTTAATCCGAAAAAGGAAATATAAATTTGAATCGCAAACAGCAACATAAAGTATCGAGTACAATTTTAATCCTGTTAAAATGCCAACTTGATCCTGACTTTAACAGCTTATAAAAACATATAAAGTATAAATGTGGTAAAGATTGAATTGCAAATGACAACAAGTATAGCCTTAATCTTGTAACTTCCGAGTATAATTTTAATCTCATAAAGGTGCCGTTCACCCCCGACTGACTGACACGTCAGACAACCGCTCTACATTTTAAACATTTAAACACAAACAGAGTTTTTGACCGTTAAAAAAGAGGTAAAAAGTAAAAATAATAAAAGTAAATAAAGAAAAGAGTTGACGGGGTGTTGTGAAGGTTCAACACGAAGAATCGCTCATCCGTCCAGTCTCGCGGACTTTTTGGGGCTTCTTCCGGTTTTTGTTGGTTTTAATTAGGTTTTAATTGCTCTTGATTCTGTAGCAGCCTTTTCATGTTTTCTTTGTTCACACTGGAACTTTCTTCGGGTGAAAGGAAAGAAGTGAAGATTTTAACAAGTCTGTAAGCGATTCCTCTGCCTCAGAGCACCTCAGAAGCAGATAATAAGAAAAAAGAAAAAGGCTGCGGGGACCTTGACCCACTTTGGAGCATTTTCATCTTTCCTCTCGATGTACGCACAATGGTTTTCACGCTCCAGATTAACGCGACACTGTCTTGAAACCACTTAAGATAAATGGAACACGAAAGACAATAAAACATTTTTTAAATGTGTAGTCCAAATGCGGTTTTCAGGTCGTAAAATAAAACTTTTCTTTATATTGTTATTACGAGTCCAGATGAAAGTTGGAGATATCCCCCGGTAACTCACCTCTTTTATTTTTGTCACCATCCCGAGGTCTGACATCGGCCAGCGGTGCACTCATCAGTGAAAAGGCACTCTTTTATTTTAACTGAACAACAAATTAAGTGGACACTGAGAAAGTGGTCGGCCCTACGAAGTCTAAAATTTAAATTTTCATTCCGACTTTGACGTCTGCTTTTATGATAAACTTGAAAGAGAATTTTTTTATTGACTTGAAAATATAATTAATAAACACTTTTGCTACTTGTCGGAGTAATTTAACGGTGTTCCAAACGATTAAGACAAAAAATAATAATAAAGTAACTTTTTTATTAAAGCCCAACTGTATGTATGCAAGCTTATGCAGTTCTGAAGTTGTGACGACAGAAGAAAAATTGAAAAGGATAAATCACGACTTTTTCAGTGACGCAACTCATATTTTCGTTTTTGCATTGAAATTTTGGTATTTTTTATTTTTCTTTCTTGAAAATTGTGTTATCGCATTGTCAATCTCTAATCTACTTTTTCCGCTTTTCGCTTTACCTACAATAACTGATTAAATCCGCCAAGCTCCTTATTCGACTTCACGAGTCTTCTGCCACGAAGTCTCCTCACATTTTTGTGTCAGGGTTCTTTTGGATATCTGTTCTTTTTTGGAAGCTGAGTTAACGGGAAAATTGTGGCTCAGCGAAGAATTAATTCCTCACACTTTCGCAGAAGTCGCGCAGAAGTGGCGTCGCACGAACTCTTAACCTTTCAAGACCTTTGAACCCGAAGGAGAAAGGACGTTTTGTTTGACATTTCCTGTCGGACACGTCGTAATTCCGAGTCACAATCGCTCGCAGCAGCGAGAGCAGAGCTTTCAAAATTTGTTGGCCCGCACACCGCCATCATACGTCACCACCTCTCTCTCCCTTGGACTATTTTTAACGCGCGGCCAAAGCGGAGAAAAAGCTCCTTCTCGAGAGGCTTCTTTGCCAAAGAGAAGGTCGAAACTCTTGACACGACAGCGGCCTCCGTAAATTGGCCGAGGGACTGAATCGCCGTTCAGGGTCGCTCGAAAGCTCTCATAAGAATGCCAAAGCAAATCTTTTAATATTTGCGTCTCACCAACCGTGTCAATGGGTCGCAGTCAACCGGCGGAAGTGGCCTGCCATTTTTTGGAAATTATCTTCTTGTGCATTGGATAAGAAAGGAAAAGTGTTCTTTCCTTCTTCGAGTTAAAGGCCTGGAAAGGGTAAGAGTTGACACAGTCGATTCCTACACCCCCCAATGTACAAAATGAATTCTTCACTGAGCGAAAAGTCAGCTCAGAAGATCGGCAAAAGGAAAAGCAAGGCAAAGCTCTGAAATGTGCTCTTATGTGCGCCTTGTGCATCACCCCTAATCAGATGTCGTGAGTGAGGGTTGGAGATTGAGAAAATAAATTAGAAAAATGTGATCCACATTCAGATTGCTTTGGTATTCTGTTTTGTTTTCTGAAAAAACGTGACTCAACAAAGTTAATAATTATCAACCTGTCACGAAGATGGTGGATAAAGAGGGTCGTCATATGAAGAAACTCTTTCGTTCGCTTTTATAATTAACGTTATTTATTTTAAATTAAAACGAAATTTAATCTCAAACTAATTTGTCACTTATTTACCGGACCTCTAAAATCTAATCTTAATATTCCGTCCGGTTTATTTTCCTATAAATTTCCAATTATTTGGTCAGTGGTTTGGAAGCCGAGCAATTACAAATTATGTAACCGATTCGTGAATGTTCCGAGTTGTTCTGAGAATGTTCTCTTGTCGTTCCTTCGTCTCCGAACCAGTCGATAAGTTCCCCTTCGTTCCCTTGAAATGCACCCTCTGCATTTGAGTAACCTTCTTTTTAATCATGGTGCTTCTATACATTTCTTGCGTCTTTTCAACCCGATTTTACTCTATGGTTTGTTCGCCCATGAAAAACTTCATTGGAAATGAAAAAAGCTCATTCCATTCAATTTTAAATAACGACTTAACTTTATCAGGCATTCAACAACCTGTTCTGCTGTTCTTCCCAAATTGTTTGAACGAAGAGGCTATTTTTAGAGCAAGGAGATGGGCAGAAATTGCTGCAGCTCCTCCGACAGCCCGAACAGTGTCGAAGGCTTCACAAGCTGTCAGTCAGCGGATTAGCCATTTACGTATTTGATCGCAGCCATTCCCCGTGGATGTGGACGGCCTTGGAGGGGCATCCGAAGCAATCTGCATAATAACATATTGAGTCGTTAATAACCTCTCGAGAGGTTTTCGAGACTCGCGTAAATCTTGCTTGAATTTATTCAACCCAGATGAACAGTCCCAAGGCCATTTGACGTTGACCTCATCCGGGAGAACCTGTGCGAATTTTGCCGACCTGCACCGGCCGGATCGTGAGCATGGGATGTTGAATTGGGTCCCCTCAGGTTCTTCGGGGGTGCTCTCGGCCTTCTGTTTGTTTTATCGCCACCGGTTGCGTCACTCTTACGACAGACGCCGAAGGTGCAGGCTGAGAAGAAGCAGCTTTCGATTTGGTCGGGTTTGGCTTTTATCGAACCAATCATTAGACTAATAATTGCTTTCAGTGTTCATGGAAGTTCTTTCCTTGTGTACTTAAAAGTGTGGGACGAAGTTTATTTACACTCTGTTGGTGCTTTGACCGAATAGGGCAGAGTGGGCCGCCGCTAATACACAATTTTGACTTTTCCAAGTTTTCATCCGAGTCGATTTAATTCCGCCTCCAATCAATTTAAATTTGAATGGCCGTGATGGGAAGTTATCGGAGTTAGCAGATCGGACAACGGCGAAGGCTTCGCACATTTGACCAAGTTCTTGGTTCTGGGACTCATTACAAGAATAGGATGCAACAGGTCAGAGGGCACCTCCGGAACTCACCGGAGCGAGTTTCGAAAGGCGGGGCTCGGAAGGAATTGGCAATTTCACCGAAAAATCAAGCCGAGAGGAAGATGTGGAAACACAAATTCACTTCCTTCTAAGAAGTAAACATTTGTCGTGACTTAAATACTTTTCCTTTCGCTTTGCCAAAATCAAAAAACACTTCCATCGACGACCATGAATTGTAAATATTGACCCTGGATTATGTGATCTCTTGAACAAATACCTCAGATTAACAATTCTGGAAGTTGGCTGCGAACCACTTTCGGACATGAAGAGAACTCGTGGGTATCTGCTAAAGATGAACCCATTTCATTCTCTCTCACTGAACTGCAAGAAAAATCTTTCAGACGTCCGCTTTTGTCTCATCTCAAACCTTTACTAAAACATTCCAAATTTGTGTTTATCTGCACCTCCCCATGAAGGTTACAATTAACCCCACCCCGGGGTTAAAAACGAAAGCGCTTCGTTTACTCAATATTATGTTGCAAGTCATGCGGATTCGCGAGGATTATTTGCGTAAGGAACACCTTTGGCCAGTTTTGAAATTCCCTTCCGGACTTATAAGGCCCGCGCACAGGGCACTCAGGCGTTTTCGTTTTTGTTTTTCCAGCTGGAAGGCGTTCACGGCGGCTGCTTAAACTGTACTGTGCGATATGGCCAAATGATTCGCCGTTTCGTTTTTCACATTATATTTTTCTTTTCGGGTTCCATCCAAATAAATTTGAATTTGCTGGAAAATGAGATGTGTTTACATTGCTTTCACTTTGCTGTAAAATAACGCAACCACAGATTATACGCGTTGGGGTTACCGCAAAGGGGGAGCAGAGTTCACCCTCGTCAAAGTCCCGTCTGGTTGTAATTTGCGCTTCCCTTTCCCGTTCATACAAAACCATATTGATTTGCAAAAAATAGAATTTCATCGAAAAGTGTCGCAATAGTTGACGTTACAAAGGTACTCCTTTTCTGGGTCATTAAATTAAGGTCGAATGAGTTTTTTTAAATTCTTTTTCGGCAAACTTTGTGCCAATTATCGAAATAAGTGCTCAGTAAATTTTGAACAATCAGAACTTTATGATTGTCAATAAAAAAATAGGTTGGTCAGGTTTTATGCCGGTTATGTAAATTTCATTTCATACACAAGCTGCCTTTGCGAGGTTTCCCGTCTCCCGCCCATTCCAGGGGGCGAAATTCCCTGCAGGTCTTCCGCTGGCGTACAGGAGAAGAAACTAGGTAATGGCTCAGGTCACTGCAGGTTGCTCACGACTGATAAACCTTTTACAGGGGCTAGTAAAGGTTAACAGCGCGAGCACCTTCTCGGCGACCTCCTTCAGACGAATCTTACGAAACACTGTGGGAATGGAAAATAACGCAGATTCTGTGAATTAACCGGGCGAGCAGGTAATAAAAGCCGAGCTGAACTTTAGCCATCGGGAGAAAGAGAAAGAATAATGAGAGCGAAGTCGGTTAAGGCGATCCGCCTGGCAAATCTGACATGATAGATTCTCACACTTGAACTCAGAAAACCGCGCAAAACAATAAGAATATTTCATTAGAACTCAGAAGAGTGATTTTATTGTGGCGACCTGCGCCCTTCTAAAGAATAATGGACTCTTTCTTAATGCAACGGCAAACATTAATACTTTATGGACTCATTAGACGTCTAAGTGGGATTGTGTGCAGGCCGGGGGTTCGCGACAGTGTTATCATTTCATTCAGCATTAATATGATGCGTTGGGGCGGCTGGAAAGCCCAACTTCCAGATAAATTACGCGGAAATAGTTGACCAGGCCAAAATGTGAAATTTCAAGCGAAATGGCAAAAATACTGGAGCAAGGTCGGGAGGTTTTCACGGAAGGATGTCCTCGCCAGATGACAGTTACAAGTGGAACCTGACGACCCAAGTGGCCCCGCTGTCAGCCTTTAATGCCGTTAGCATGATAATCGACCAATTCTGAATGCTGTCCCTCGGTTCCTGGCCCCTGACAGGGCTCACGTGGACGGCCTGGATTATAATGCAATAAAGGGAAAATCGCTTTTCTTGGTTTTTCTCTTGCGGTCTTTTATTATTATTTCACATTTGCCAGGATGTCGATTATCTATGTCGCTCTGCGTTGGTGATTCGTTCCTGGAGCCGATTGGGGAAAAGGCTTTTTTAAATTACCTCGTCAACGGTGAAGGAAATCAGATATGTTTCCTGTCCCGTCTGCGTTGAGGCAGATTTCATGTAACGGTGAGAGAGGCATTACACAAAGGCTTAGATTCATATGTTTGTCTCCAAACAGATTGGTTGTGAAATTGTAATCGAGTCCATTTCCCGGCATAGACAACTCTATCCCTCAAACCGAGGAGGAACTCATTTAGGAAACCTTTCACTTTTGCTCATCAGCATAAATCACTAATTTATGAGCCCTTTACTCCCTTTTTGACTTTCTTTTAATTACTCAACGCACGATTTATCCGTTGATGCGTTTTTAATATCGAACTGTCACAACTTTTTAAGTCTGATTGAAAATCGACCAAATCCATTTCTCCAGCTGTTAAAAATATTTCACTTAAGAGGATTAGCACGATCACAATGCTTCGCTTACTCTCCTTACACTTCCTGCCCGAAGGCACCTTTTACCCTTTCTCTAATTTCGCCTCTAATTTATTCCATTTCGGCGGAGCCCCCGATTCCTGGGGAGGGAATCAGAAAGAAAAGACTTTTAGTTTTCGGCCACACAAAGATTCCTCTTATAAATTAGCGGCGAGCAGTCTTCATGGTCGTTAGAAAACGGGAGCGGAAGACAAGTCGAGAATTATAATTACACAATCAGACCATAACACAAAACAGCCTCGAAGAGAAAAACGAACGACATCGCTGTCATCATCACCTCACCCTCATTGCTGCTTTTCTTTTCCATTCTTTTTCATTTCCTGGCCAGAAGCCCTGTTTTCTCTTGTTCGCACTCAGGAGCTCTTGTGTCGACTTGGGGAGCCTTTTCGCTCGCCCACTTTGGAAGGATGTCATTTTTCACGTGTCGAATTGCCTAACGTCCGGGACTCGCGTGCCTGGCATGATTTTATTCGACACGCACTTCCATTAGCTTCTTAGAAATGCGTGTAGTCTGTCTGAGATTTTAGGATAATTAACGTGTAGTATGCATGTCGTCCATAACTCGATGCCTCGTGGAAGGAACAGCCGAGGTTCGCGCGGACCAAACAAATACCAAGTCCTTTTGTTTTTTAATCGGATGAGAGAGTAAATGCGGTTTTTAGAAGGCTGTGGGAACGCGACCTCAAAAATCCGACAACCAGCAAACTAGTTCTAAAATAGATTATGTTAATCTCAAACGTTAAGGTCTGCGCATAAATGTGATGGATCGGCAGCCGAACTGTCGCCGTTTGCGTTCCATTTTGCTTTCTAATCAGAGTTGCCTTTCCAATGAGGCGCGTTGCCTTTTTGAGCAAAAGGCCAGTGTTTGCATTGGCTCGGGAGGGCAAAGCCTCGCCAAGGGCTGGCGCGAAGAAACCCCTTGGAAAAGGATTTTTTTCTGTAACTGATCATTTCTCTCTAACCATCCGTTTTCTCTCCTAAAGGCGATGTCACGGTCGTGTAGCTTTCCTTCCTCGTTTGTCATAGTTATTAGTTTGTCATTAATAAAAGTTAGCCAAGTATAATGTTTGGCGAAAACCCTGTCATTAGTATATTAAAAATTAGACATGTGACGGTTTTTAAATCTTTTCAGGTTTTGGTTTCATTTCTTTGTCACTGAAATGGCCATTTTGACCCCACAATTATACATTGAAAAACAACGTTTTTTTTGTGATTTTTCAATATTTTTTTATATATTTTAGAGCATTTTTCTTAAATAATACACGATTGGCTTTTTTATGACCTTAAATTGTAGACAATTTCGAATTCCCGTTTCTAAAAAAATGGAAAAGCAGGCAAGGGAAGGCTAAAAAATCTTAATCTCTCACAGTATTAAAAGAAAGGTGTATGTGTTCGATTTTTTATAATTCCATGAATTGAATGATTGAATTAATATATGTGCACTATTTATAATATGAAAATATGTTGGAGTTAGAAGAGGAAAGCAACATATGATGCAGAAGTCATTTTGACAGCTTTAGAACGTTCCGGTGGTAAAAGTTTATGGGAATGGTTTTTAATGTGTTTTTTTGTTTCAGGTAAGTGGTCGAAGTTTGATTTCACGGTCATTTTGAAGGTAAAGCTTTGAAGACCGTCGTCGGTGGGTGGTATAGGTGAACGCTACAGGTCTTTGAGCTTTCATCACAAAGAGTTTCGCTTCCGGAGAAATGAACAATCTCGCCGGGGGAATCAGCTTTCTCCGCAAAGCAGCACCGCCCCTCGAATCAGCGGCCCGATGATGAAAGATCAAAGACTATTAAGGCCCGAGTCGACTTGTTTGCCAAGTGGGCTTTATTGTGTATAACTCGGTAATCTCCGTAAGAACAAAAAATCACATTAATCAATTCGTACGAATTGGGACCGGGTCCGGTAATCAGGCCCTCAAACTACACAAAAGGACACCTTGACAGAGAAAGTAAAAAAGAAGAAAGGAAGAAAAACGAAAACGTCACTTGTAATACTGGTTTTGTGAGCGCCAATCGGTGGATTCTCCGGAAAAGGGAATTGGCTGTCGGCGCCCCAAAAAGCAGACGTCAATTAAATTGGCCCCCATCCTTTTAGAAAATGTTATCTTTTCGCACTGTGTGCATTTCTGTGGGCAGTTTTATCGAATGTTTCCTTTCATCGGTTATCGCCAATCCGATACTTTTTTAGTCTCTTTCATTTTCTTTTGAATTACCATTAGCAGAGAACTCAATTAATGGCTTTTAAACAAAGGATACAGGTTTTAGTTCAGTCAAATTAGTTGAAAAATCACTGGTGCAGTTACATTAATTCCTAAAAAGCTTCCATATAAATGTAGATAAAATGTTGAAGTCCACAAAAATCCGTTGCCGGGAAAAGAGTTGGCGCGTGGTCACAGATCAACAAAATTAGCTTTTTGCCATTTTCAGAAAAACGGTAAGTTTTATCGTAAAATTAGCGCAGACAAAAATTGCCTACAAAAAATGTATCAATACTTTTTTCCAAAAAGCCATCGTTTCTCAGATAAAATGATTGATCGGACTATTTCGTATACTCTGTTCTCTAAAGTCTTTAGTTTCCCCTCGGATTTTCACGAAATCTTATCCCCGGAGAGCAGTTGAAGTGTCGTCCCGTGACATTTACTCTCTCAAAATGGCAGCTCATGTTTTAATTTTGGAAAAGTGACACTGGCGTTAATTACGGAACTCCCCCGTGAAAAGTTTCTGCGGAGATTTCGACGCGGAAAATGACCGAAACCGGTCGAATTTAAACATGGGTTTAATGGCCCCATCCAAAAAAAGAATTTCTGGGAAATTTTCCGAAAGTGTGCGGAGTTCCTGCTCAGATCGTTATCTCGCGTATTTATAAATTTTAAAAGAGTTTTTACCCGCATATGGCGGACAGCGAGGAAATACTTGAAGTTTATTTCCTTCACAGCGAGTAAATTCATTTCGCGTGGGGTTGACCCCACACGGGGTTTCGGGGGGGGGGGGGGGGGAATCAGTCCCATATCAAATTTGTATGGCGTAAAATTAAATGAAAATCAAAATTTTAAGGCTAATATAAAAACCTGATTTTGAATCATATAATTAAATTATATTATTTTGTTTGGTGTATATTAATTTTCATCTATTTAAATATTGAAAATAATCAAATGCGATGATTTCATCCTTCTTTCAGAGCATTAAGCTGCCTACTTAAATAATTATCACTACTTACATAAGTGTAGTATTTGTTATACATAAATGGAAATTTCATTTGGTTTCGTCTTTTCTTTATTGTTCACTGCCGGGTTCAATCAAAGGGCCTTCTGTGTTAGCACACACATGCACAAACACACACACACACACACACACAGCGCTCGGCAGAGTTGAACGACCCCGAGAAGCTTCCAACACCAATTTAGACTCATCTGCTCCGCGAAATTTCAAAGTCTGAAAACAACACATTCATCTTCAATTATCCAATAAATTAATGTTTGCCATTAATCAAAATTGTGGGATTTACATAATTGTTAAAGGCGTTTGGTTATTAAATGCAAATATTTGTCTGCTCGTCGAGTTTTTCCTTCGAACTGTACTCGTTCGTTTGTTGCACCGTCTCCCTTTCCTGCTCGCCACCTCCTGATATCTTGTGCCAATCCAAGGAGTAATTCTGCTCGTGCGAGGCTCCCTTTGGCCCTTGCACTCCATCCCCATTTACTGCTTTTTTCCATGCGTTCGTTTTTTGAAAAAAAATGTTCCAGTTTTCTATAAAACGATAACTGGATTTTTAGGTGTCACCGGTGAAGTACGCGGTCGGCGTGGCGTCGACACGTGTAAATTGCCTGAGTTAATCACCGCCGAAGGAGGGGCGGGGGAGCGGGGGGGGAGGGGGGGGGGAAGCAGAGTCCTCAGGCACTTAGGTGTGTGGAAAATGCAAAGCTCGCCTTGACGTGGAGGCTTTTAGAGGGAAGGGGAGAGAGGGGACTAAGCCATTAAGAATAGTCGTAAACAAATTATGAGCATTTGAAAATTTCATTGGTTTTTGATTGAAATTTCGCGACAACAGGAAGTGATGAAGACTCAATCAATCAGAGAAAGAATTTTTTTAATGAGGGTTCGAGAAATTATAAAGTGTGTATAAGTACTTCGCTCACAGTTCAAACGGTTTTTGAGGAGCCCGAACTGCAGGAAGAGTCCCAATTAGTCACAGTCCCAATTTCTTTGAATCTTTTCCCATATGATCAATATTATTTTATATTTATATAATCGTATAACCTATATGTCATATTAGTACTTTTATTTGTATTTTATCTGTCTTATTTTTTGTCTCTTTCATTAACATTTTAAACGATAGTTTTTGCTTTATTTTATACACAAATAATTTTCCATAATTAAGTTTGTTCTTATTTTAAAAATAAAATCCACACCTTTTTTTAAATTTTGCAATTTTTTTATTTTAATGTTTATTGTAAATAAGGATGTATAAATTATTAATAAGTGTTATTTGAAATATTTGTATATATTCAAAGGAAATTTCTCGTGAGAAAATAGTGTTTTTATTATGTTTATTTGTGATACTTTCTCCCCACGACAGACTTTTCACGACAGCGTCGACTTATTGCTGGAAAACAGCATCCACTTAGGGACCACCCTAACCTCACTGCAAACCAAACCAACATGCCGTGGTTAAGGACTCGAATGGCCGAAATTAGAACAACAACACACTGGAAGCCATTGTAACAGGTTACGTAACGCGGGAGGGGGAGGAGCGCATTTTCTGTCAGAAGAGGTTTTCGGCTAATGATAGCCCGCCATTGGAACGGTTTGTCAGCTTTATTAATATTTAACTTCGTCTTCCACAAATGGCCAGGAGGAAGTGCTTTAATCCTCGCACGCTTCTCAGGTTTCGGGGTTTTTGTGTTAACGAGGGACAACGTTGAAAAATGCGAAGCGAACATTTTTTCAAAATTCCGATCCGCTCTTTTTTTATTACTTCGGCGCAGTCTCAGCCTCAGTCGATTCTGCTCTGTTTTGGCCTTTATCCTTTACTTTTGTTCTTCACTGCCCTAATTTGACAGCTGAAGTACTTTTGAAGCACGAAACGGAACGAAAAGGCCAAATAACACCCCTTTTACTTGAACTGCTTGTCTGGCCAACCTGCCTCAGGAAACACTTATACATAATTTCTGTTTTAGAACCGAAGTGTGAGGCATATGCAATCGAGTGTAGCAAAGTGCATATTGGGTCAAGGGAACTGGAAGCCATTAAAACCGAATCTCAGGCCATGTGTTTTTATAGACATTAGTAAATTTCACTTCGGGAAGATGTCCCAGAAAAGAGAGACAGAGTTGAACTCTCTGTGTTTAATCGATGTTTACACTCGTAAAAGGAAACCAAGGGAGGCAAGTCTTCTTCAGTGGGATTTCAAAGCTCCCTCCGAAGGGTTGCAAGCAGGCCGTGGGTGAACCCCTGCGAAGGTCTACGTTGTTTTCACCCCCTGCTTAGGAAATAATTGAAAAGTCATCGGATTTCGGGGGTGAGTTAGCTAATTTCCCCCTCTAATGAGTACGAAATGTGTGGGAAAATGTCTGACGAAGGGGGAAGAATAAAAGGGAAGAAGCGGGACCTTTGTGCGACATTGAACTTGTTTGAGAAGAGGCCTCGGATGGAAAGGAAGAAAAAAGTTGACATTTTCCAGTCGAGTTGGTTAATTAAGGAAAGGAAAGTTTTTATTAGTGAGTTAGGTTCGAAGATAAAATCATAATTTTGAGGTTAAGAATAATAATCGAAGAGAAGATTTGAATTAAATTGGTTTTAAAGACGTCGGACTGTGAGACGTCACCGTTGGTGCTCGTTTTATTTGTGAAAGTGCTTTTGCCGTCCTTTTTTGTATTTATCTTACAATTACCAAACTTCATTAACCGTAAGCGTTCGTTTTTTGTGGGAAACAATCGTCGTTGGAGTTTGTTTGTCGGTAATTCCGTAAACCGTTCATTGTTTCCGGGTGAAGTTGGCCGAAGCGATTGGATAATATTCTGGCGATTCTTGGACAATTTTCCTTTCAATAAGGCCATAAACCGCTAAATGGGTACTCAGGATTCTTTTGGGAGAAAAATAAATGAAATTTGAGGGTGTTACCACGAAATCCCACACTTGGAAAGTGTTGGAATCAATGCCCACAAGACTATTTTTCATTTTATCGTTCATTATTTTGCGCTCTTATGCCCATTATTAGGTTCTTTAGGTATTTTTTTACAACCTGTTTCGGTTTTGCAGCGCATTTTCCACTCGCCTTCCTTTTATAATTTAAAGATTACAGAGTCGTCGCCATTTTGACGTTCGGCCCGGAAGAATCCCCGTGAGAATCCCCGAGGGGTCCAAAAGACAACTTGGAAAGTTTATTTCATCTTCCGCATTCGCAGCTTTCAATTTCAACTTGCAGACACATCGGCTGTGAATGCCAACGAGAGGTCATTGGGTCAGTGTGATCGCTTTTGCACTTGCGGAAGTTTATCCCGATTATAATGATGTCTTTGGATTGTTTAAAAGTCTGCCTCAGTTTCATTTTCATTAAATGAGGTCAAATGAAACGAAGCCATCAAACGAAAAGTCAACATCGTCGGATTTTTTCACTAACAAACACAAAACGGGCAGAAGCTGCAACAAATACACTGGCCTGTCCTCGGTTTACACGGTGATCAATTTACGCGGTTTTAAATCTCAACAAAAAAATTTTTTCTATCTTATTCTGTTGGCTATTGTCGATTGTGCTACATCGCTGAGTTAGCAGCCAATGGAAAATATAGAAAAAGTGGAAAATTCAGCCATCACCTCTTTCAGTTGGCGACTTGGTTAGTGATGTTACGCTAACACTCCCAAAAAAAGGAAAAGTCTGGAGTGATTTTTTTCTGCTTCTTCACAAGATTATTTATGTTTTCATTCCTTTATTGGCTTTTTTTGCATATACCGAATACCGTTAATTTTTTATTCTGAAAAGAATATTTCAATTAATGTTCATGTTATTAATTCTTTAAAAATTGATTGGAATTAAAATCGAATGAAGTAATCTTTCCCCTCATTTTACGCGATTTTAATGAACACATATTGAACTTCCCTTAAACTCTCCACCCGGTTTCTCCTGGAACCAAACTACCGTGTAAATCGAGGGACGGGTGTACAAGACTTTGGGGTTTTCTTCGAAAGGGAAGGAGCAATTATATCATCATCCAAAAGGGTAAAATTTTGGTTTGGATACAAATATCGATGGATGGGGGAAATATGATGACGGAAAGCTCAGATGGTGGTGCAGTGTTCACGGGGAGAAGGCTAGACAAAAGAAATGTTAATGTAAAGGAGGTTATCAGGCATGAGGATTTCAATGTGAAAAATGCTATTGAAAACATTTCTCCCCGAAAAAGAGGCGCAGGAAAGGAGAGGTCATCAAAACACTCATTTCCACGGTTGAATGGATTTTTCTCCTTTTCATTTCATTATTTGGAAGTAATTCAACATGCATCTGTTTTCGGGGCCTTTTCACCTTAATAAGCAAATAAAAAATAAAAATGATTCGGTCGATTTTGCCGGAGCGGAGAGGAAGTGTAAATCGTTTTTTTCTTATAACCCACACCCTCGGCCTTTTCAAAATACCCACGAAATTGGCACTCTCTCTCGAGAGAGAGGAATTTTTTCACGGGTGCACCGAATGGAGCCAATTCTGCAACTTTTCTACTTTTCGCCCATCAACTCAGCCTAATTTGAACCGGCCAGAGTAGCTTCATTTTCGAGTACATTAAAATAATCATGTGAGCCCCGAGGGTCCGACCTGCGTTCCTCCCTCGCCTTTCTTGGCCCCTTATGTAACCTTCGTGGTGTTTCCTTCATTTCTGTTAGGCTTTTCAAACCTTTAATCACCCAAATATTAAGCCTGGCTGTTTAACTTCAAACATATTAATGGGTTTTAACGGTTTTAATTAAGTTTGCATTTTTCAGTTTTTATTTATTTTTATCAATTTGGGAATCAATTTGCTTTCCTCGAACGAATATTCTTCAGATTTTCACATTTACCACGGGAAATTTCTTTGAGTGTGTAAACCGAAAACTTTTATTTACAAATACTTTAACACTAAAAGAATTTGGAATATACTTCATTCATTGGTGTAACTGTAATGTCGTAACTGTTACAGATTGTTGGCATTTTCTGTGAGATTGTGCTTTTTTTCTGCTTTTTCTTTTTTATATGTTTTTTCCGTGCCTTTCCTCTTTTCCCTTTTTTATTAAAGTCACTCTGCAATCAAAATGTCTGCTTTGTTCATTTCAATATAAAAACATCTACTTCATTGTATTTTACAAATGATTGACCCTCATAATGATGAATAGAGAAACAAAGGTCTCGTGCAGAATTTCGGGGTTCGTCTCCTGCCGTTCATGTGCATGAGAAGGGTTCGTTCGGGCTCGGCTTTGCCTTTTACTCTTTGATTGCCTTCAAGGGCATCACCCTTATCTTTCTCTTTGGTCAAACTTCACTCCAACTTCACTCCACGAAAGAAAAGTCAAAGTGAGAAACATAAACGTCACCGAGCAGGCGGCCGACCTGCCCCCGAGCGTTGCAACACAGAAGATAAATTAAAGCCGCCACTTTTTTCTTTTACTAATTAATGGCATTTTCTCCTTTGCGAGTCTCTTGCCGTGCCTGATATTGGAATCAGGCTCGAACGGTCCTAAGGGGTAAGACCGGTCCGGGTTACGAAACGTTTTCTTTCCGTAACTTTCTTCACCTGGAAGACACTGCTTCTCCAATTTGATGCTTTTCGTCATCAGGATGACCGATTACTCGGGAACTTTCTCTAATTTGCACCGATCACCCGCAAACCTTGTACTTTTTTAGAAATGAGCGGAAACGCTTTTGAGGCGAGCTTTTCCCTTTCGAGAATCCGTTAGCTGCCCGCGGGCTTATAATTACTGTTTATGAATTCTGACGAGAGTTAATAATGACAGAGATGATGGCGATGACGATGAATTCTCCATTCCGGTGAGGCGGCAATGACAGTTGATTAAATTTTCCCACATGTAATTTTCACGAACTCACCCGAACGCAAGTTATTTCTTATTAAAACGATCGCGGACAAAAACCTATTTTAAAGATGGTCCAAATGAGTAATTCGTGGCTGCGATGTTTAACCTCCTCGCCGGCTCGTTTTAATCACAGGAAATTGGAAATTCAAATTTGGAAATTGAGCGTTTAGCATTCAGATAATTGCTTTGTGGAAGAAATGAAAGAATGATTCCCAGAATATGATTCCGATGAATATTAGTGGGGTTAAAGTTTATAATTGTGAGCTTTTCAGAGTGAGTTGGCGGTTCTGCGCCCACTGCCCGTGTATGGGAATCCATTCAAAACCCTGAATTTGTGTCCTGCTTGAAATAATAATTATACAAAGAATTAATAATTTTAATTAATCTAAATCTCGGTTTAAATTTCCTGAGAGAGCGAGCGATATAGTAAAAATATTATTTATTCCCCATTCATTTATATAAGTTCTAAATAAGTTCTAAAATCTGTGTTTAGGACATTCTGTATACGTGTATATGTATTTGCATAAGCTTCATAAATGTGTTCATAATTTTCATAAATGCTTTAAAAGCAAAAAAATATTGTCCATGTTTTATTGATTCATCCAAGGATAAAACCGCCCGATTTGAAACTTTTTTCTTGATTTTTCGACGATAAGAAATTATGTTATTAATATCACATAATATTTTAACAAAATTATATTTTTTCGGAAGGGATTTCGAAATGTGAATATTTATCTCAAAGTATTGCCACACGCCGTGGTTATCATCGGTTGATGTACACTCAAGATCGGGCATTTTTTTAATTTATCGGTTTCCGCTAATTAACCACAATGTCACTGCAAATATTACATCATCGGGGGAATGCTGTTATGCTAAATTTGTTAGCAACGTGTCCGAGGCGTGGGACATCAGGAATTATGTGTTAAATGCAGTCACGCACGTGGAAGTGTCGCCACTTCGCAAAGTGGATGCGTAGATTTTCGAGCTCGAGAGACGCCTGAACCTTCCGGATGAAAAGAGCAAAGAGTTGCACTTTTGCACCGGTTTTTTGAGTTAAACCATAAACCGCATGGAATGTCACCGGTGGTGGATTACGGGGAAACGACCGTCTTCACTTAAAATGGCACCCGAAACCGGAAACGCATGCTGGTGACAGAAGAACAGATCCGCGATAAAAGGTGGCTTTTAACCAAATAATGGCCGAGCCGAAGCGACTAATTTCATCAGTAATTAATTCCATGGAAGTCTGGCCATTTGGTAATTAAGCATATAAAAGAAGTGGAATTGATTTGTGCGCAGCGACGGTTTTCCATTAAATCCCCGACGTGTGCAGGTCCGAACCTTGACTGGTCTCGGTCTGGCAGTCAAGTATACTATTCTGCTTGTCTTTGCGGAACTCTGGGGTCTTTGGAAGGCGAATTGGGCAATCCGAAAAGAAAACAATCGGTCGCCGGATCCGAGCACGGCGAGGGCGTAATGAAGAAAAGAAAAGTGGTTTCGTCATTGAGGCAGGCTCATTATTTCGAGAGCCATAATTCAAGGCGAGAATTTCGTATTCGATACGGAGCTGCCCATTGAAAGTCCAGCTTATCTCTTCAATTTATGTAGAGTAAAACCTGAATTCGGCATTATAATGTAGCATCTCGCTATCTATTAGCTATTGCCGCGCTCCATGTTTTACGTTTTGTTTCGTTAACCTGTGAAAATATCGTCCCTGGGGCCTCGTCTCGCGATGCCAAACTCTAATCATTTCTTTTATGTGTATACATTGGGTGTTTGTCAAGCTAATATAATAAATCTTCGCGCGGCCAATTTTTGTTACCTTTTCACTAAAAAACCACCGAACCGATTCCGACTCAAAAGGCGGGCATTGTTTCAAAGTGTCATTTGCGACATGTCTCATTTCGCCATGATTAGCAAAATTTGCAGAAAAATAGGAACGAATCATTTGTGACGTTTCAATTGGAGTAAATCGATGTTTAAGGATTGAGGAATCATTCCTTTTCAGTTCCTTCGAAAGTCCGCTATAATAAATTTTTTATTTGCATTCTCGGCTTTGTTTAGAATTAAAGTAGAATTAAATGTCGATTAAAAGTAGATGTAAGTCAGGAACCATGGGCATTTAGTGAGAAGACAAGCAACAGCCTCACCAACACATTCAGTGCGCAATAACACCAGCTGCTCCAGCCTTATGTCCCAGTTAACAGTGTTTTTATTTGGCCTCCAATGATTGAAATTATTATAAAAATATAATTAAATGCCCCCAGATGTTTGTAAAGCAAGTCAAAGGGCGATTTTGAATTTTAATCCCTCTCAGAAGAATCACAGAGGAAATGGGATTTTCCAGGCAGGGAATGAAAGTCAATGATTAAGAACCAACGTTTTGCAAAACCATTAAAAAGTAGTCAATTGCACGCGGGAGGTTATAAGTATAATTTGATATACTTTTTAAACGGGTTATTGCAATTCGCCTCGTGATTAATCCCAAGCGATCATTTACAAAATGCCGATTAAATCAGTCCAAAGTGACCGATTTCATTTCTTTTCGACGAAAACTAACCGAAAAATACTGTAATTAGAAGTTTTTGAGGTTTCCAACGAAAAATTGTGTCTAATTTCGAGTACGGCGAGTATTTCTTTCATAATTGGCCAAAATGTTGTAACTACTGGAATTGGCCATCCAACTAAGAGACTCTAATTCAGTGTGAAGTCTTAAAAATTGTTGCACTTGCTGCTTTTCCATCTCTTTTGTTTTCCATTTTCCCTACTTTGTCCCTTTTACATTCTGTCCTGCCTGAACGAATCACGTTTTAAAAGGGGCTACAGAACTTTAAGTTACACTTCGCTTGGTACCGTAACTACTCGTTGAAAAAAAATGGCGCCCTAATTAAAAAGGAATTAATTTAAATGAATTCTTTTACGGTAGATGATGTTGTTTGATGATACTGTACTTTTGATGGCCATCCCAAAAATGCTTGCAATGACCGTCTTTTTTGCGTTTGGGATGGACACTTTTATTAACTTACTTAATTTTTGGGGGTTTTTGAAAAGTCATCCGAAGATCCGAAGATTGTTCAAGTGGGCAGCAACCCCTCGCGAAGAGCTCAGTCCTTCAACCCCATCGGGAATCGGAAAGTTGTGACTTAATTGGGAAAACGCTGAATACGCGTACATCTCCATGTTTGCAGAATTACAGTACGATGGTTCCTGTGACCTTCTCCAATAAACAGTCCTCTGTTCTCTCTGTTCTCTCTGTTCTCTCTGTTCTCTCTGTTCTTCTCTCTTGCGGAACGTCGGCTCCTCTACATTTTATGTCATTATTATCAAACCAGTCAATTTCGAAACAGTTTGACAATGTTTTTATTGAAATATAAATGTTTGTTTTCTAATTTAGAAACATTTATGCAATCGTTGGATGGAATAAAATTAAGAAATTATGAAAGTGATTTTTTTTTCTCAACTGATTCCTCCGAGACTGTGATTAATCGTAGGCCGCTATTGATTTGTCCGTGAATATCTTCATCCTTTTCATTAATTTCCCGGCGGTAATTACATAAAAGTTTTCAATAAAGAGTGTCTTAAGAAGTTTCTTGCGTCGCACAGGCTCGTAATGTTGACGAATCCGCCATTAAATCCTGAAGAGTATTCAGGTAGTCATTGAATATCCCGTTCTTTATATCAAAAGTACCTGCGACGCACACAAAAATCTCTTCAAACCGGGCTTCAAATTATACGTGCGTACAACACGCATGTGTCCTTTAAATCTGCCCTAATCACTTGCCCTTCTGACAGGTGTTGCACCCTGTTTCCCGCAACAATTAACACAGGTATCGGGGTAACCTTTCCCACCTGCGACCCAGTCCGACGTCTTCATGTTATTCCCTCAAGAGTTCGTCTCACGATGAGGACCGTCCTCTACTTCAGATGTTCGTATTACAGTCCACTTTAACGGATTTATTATTTTCACACTTCACACGTATCCTAAGGAGCCATCAGCTGATGTCCTTTAAAACCTTTCCATATCCATCTTTTGCCACACTCACTTACCTCCGTTATATGAGTACGAAGTCGGGGACGGACATACGGACGTTTGGGATTTTATATAAATATATCTATTTGGATGTTAGGAATTATATATGTGGTGATTAAGATAAAATTTAAAGGCGTACTAAATAACCGTGTTATAATTGTTATATATTCAAAATATAAGAAATAACTGGCTGTGATATAAAATACATGGTATAGAACAGATTATATTTTTAGTAAGGGCTGCTTTCACATGTAATTCATGAGCACTCCATATCGGTGACGTGTGAATGGAGACGTGCGTCTCCAAGTAGGTGACAATAACCATAATAGTTATTAATGAATAAATAGCAATTAATCATTGTCATTAAATGGCGTTCCGTTAATTGATGGGGGAATTCCGCGTTCTTCCCGAACGTGAGTCTGAACAGTTGCAGAACCCCTAATCCCTTCTCGGAAATAACTGCACCCGTAATCATTAGACATTAACCTGGGTGTTCTCAATGCTAACGGTTTTCTGGGCGACCTGTTATCTTCTATCTATCTATCTTTTCTTACCCGCCCATCCGTTAGGGTCGCGGGATGAGGGAGGCAAGGAGGGACCTCCACCCGGTACGATCCCCCACGACCGACATCAGACTGCCCGGGTTAACCAGGCGGGTTCCGGCTAACGCCTTCACCCACCTTAGCCACCCCTGCCGGGGACGGCCACGGGGCCGCTTTCCCCCCGGGCATTCTGACAGGACTTGGCGCACTAGACGGCTTGGGGGCAGCCTCTGCACGTGGCCAAACCACCGGAGGATGGATCTCTCAAGGCGGAGAAGAAGCGGCTCGAGCTGAAGCTCCTCGCGAATGGCGGTGTTACGACACCTATCCCACCTCGTAACCCCGGCCACCGCTCGGAGATACCTCATCTCGGCCGCCTGTATCCGGGATCTGATTCTTTCGGTCATCACCCACACCTCATGACCATAGGTGAGGACAGGAACGTACACGGAGCGGAAGATGCTGAGCTTTGCCTCGCGGCTCAGCCCAGCTCTCCGCACCACGGACCTCCCAAGCTGCTGCATCACTGCCCCAGCCTGGGCGATCCGCGATGAGATCTCCGTGTCCGGCCTGCCATCACTCGTGAACCAGACCCCTAGATACTTGAACTTCTCCACTTGCCTCAGCGCGACATCACGGACTCTGATGCCGCACTGAACGGGCCTCCTCGAGATCACCATAACCTCCGATTTGTCCACGCTGATCCTCATCCCGGCCTCGGCACACACGGCGTCGAACCGATCCAGTGCCCGCTGGAGTTCAGACTGGGTTGACCCCAGAAGGACGAGGTCATCCGCATACGCGAGATGCCCCACCCTGAGGTCCCCATATCTGAAACTCTCGCTGCCTCGGCTGCGCTGTAGCATCCAGTCCATATAAACTATGAACAGGAGAGGCGACAGCATGCACCCTTGGCGGAGTCCAACGGCCACATCAAACGGTTCCGACATAACCCCGTTTATTCGGACACAACTCCTGCACCTCTCGTACAACGACATGATGGCTCTCAGGAGAGAACCACCAATGCCGTATGTCTCGAGGATCTCCCACAGCCTCCCGCGAGGGACCCGGTCATACGCCTTTTCCAGATCAATGAAACAAGCAAAGACCGGTCGGGCGTACTCCCAGGAACCCTCGAGGATGAGCCGCAGGGTCAGGAGTTGGTCACGTGTGCTTCGGCCGGGACGGAATCCACATTGGCCTTCCCCCAGCTTGTCCTCGACCACGGATCTGCAACGGGCCTCCAGCACCTTGGCGAAGACTTTCCCGGGGAGACTTAGCAGGGTGATGCCCCTGTAATTGGAGCAATCACTCCTGCTCCCTTTCTTAAAGATCGGGACAATCACCCCGGTCTGCCAATCCCTCGGTGCTGTTCCTCCTTGCCAGGCCACCTTAATGACGCGAGAGAGCCAACGGACTCCCTCTTCCCCGAGCGCTTTTAACATCTCGGGCCGGATTTCGTCCACGCCAGCAGCCTTGCCGCTCTTAAGCGATTTAATCGCCCAGGCGACTTCGGCTTCGGTGGGACTATTCTCCGCCCCGAGTGTGGCGCCGGTTCTGCCACCTTCGGTGCCCTGAGTTGGATTGAGTAACTCCGAGAAGTACTCTCTCCAACGAGCAAGGATGGCCGGTTCCTCTGAGAGGAGAGTGCCATCTTTGGATTTTACTCCTTCGACAGCACCCGGGTTCCTCCCTCTGAGGCGGCGGATGGTCTGCCAGAACCTTTTCCTTGCCGATCCGTGGTCCGAGTCCAGCTGCTCGCCGAACTCCTTCCACGCCCGCTCCTTAGCCGCTTTCACGACCAACTTGGAGGTTCTTCGCGCCTCGACGTACCGATCTCGAGAGAATTCGTCCTTCCGGTGTAACCACACCTTGAAGGCTTCCTTCTTCTCTTTGATGGCCTTCCGGACCTCCGCGCGCCCCCACCACGGGGTCCGGGGGGGGCCACCCGTCGCCACGCCAAGCCGCTTCACCCCACAAGCTGCCTCCGCAGATTCGGTGACGGCCGTTTTAAACAGCCGCCACTCTTCCTCCACTTCAGCAAGGGCGGGCGGGAGTTGTTCAAATCTTCCCTTAATGTGCTGTGCAAATGAGTCCCGAACCTCTTCGTTCTGGAGCTTCTCCCACATCACACGGGTCAGTACTCTGACCCCGCGCTTCTGTGGTCTCGGCCCCGTCCCGTCCAGGTCGAGCTCGCACAGCACCAGATGGTGGTCGGTTGACAGCTCAGCCCCTCTCATAACCCTCACATCGCACACAATCCGCCTCTGGCACACCGGCACCATGACAAAGTCAATTATTGACTTTTGGCCAAGCCTGTCACGGTACCAGGTGTACTTGTGGATGTCTCTGTGCTGGAAGAAGGTGTTCATAATTGCCAGGCCATGGGCCGAGCAAAATTCCAACACCCTCTCCCCGTTCGGGTTACAATCCGGGTGGCCGTTCCTCCCCACCACACCCCTCCACGTCTCGGAGTCGTTCCCTACATGGGCATTGAAGTCCCCCATCAGGATAAAGTTGTCCGCTTCCGCCGCTATTTTCATAGCGGCCTCCACGTCCAACAAGAAGGAGGCATACTCTGACTGGTCATTCGGTGCGTACACCTGCAGAACAGCCAGAGTTGATCTCTTCAGCCGAAGCTTCAAGACCGCCATCCTTCCCCCCAACGGGGTCCATCCAATCACCCGATCCCGCAGCCGGGGGCTTGTGAGTATCCCCACACCCGCCTGCGGAACCATTGCAGGGTCGACTCCGGAGCAGAAGAGCCTCCATCCTTCAGGTAGATCCACGATTTCGACGCCCCTGTTCTTGGTGGAAGAAAGCCCCAAGATATCCAAACGATATCTCTTCGCCTCCCCCACCAGTTCCAGGCGCTTCTCCACCGTGAGCGAGAAGACGTTCCAAGTCGCAGTCCTAAGTCGGTGTCGCGGTCGTCGTCCAGGTATCCGTCCCTTCCTGCCCTCTGCAGGGCATTGCGCCTTCCCTCCTCCACGCTTCCCGTAACGAAGGGCGAGTTCGTTGTCGGTGTTTGGGGATATGGTTATTAAAGTTCCCATGTATCGTGGAGGGTTATATGGGGGAGAAAAACCGGTCCACCCAGGCAGAGCCCCCTATGCCTGGGTAAGGCTACGTTCTCGGGAAGGGCGCCACGCCTCCCCGAGGCTCCGTTCACGACACAGCTCCCCTGTGCCACGCACCCCCTCGGCACGGGGGCGACCTGTTATTAAAGTAGAAAATTGCTTCTACACCATTAAACTGAACTGCTTTCGAAGGTGTCTTTAATGGGAAACGTCATTGTTTAGCTGTCCTGAAAAAGGTGTTGCCTTTCCCTGTTTACTTTAAGCTTTCCATAATCGAAAATTAATTTTCATACTCCTCCTCGGCGGTTAAATTGTTTACAATCATTCGACCACCGACTCGGATAAATTTATGAATCCACTTCGAGATAAAACGCTATTTTATCATATTATTATTTCCAATATATAGTAATGTACTCTATTCACAAATGATGTTTGACAACTGACTGCGATGAAGTATTTATATAATTTTTATATAATTTTAATTTAAATATTATTTTTCACCTGCGCATTAAAAATTTGTTTTGTGCTCGCATCGCCATTATCCCCTTGAGAATTTAATAAAAAGCAACTTAGTGAACTGTGAAGCAGAGTTTTGGAGGAAAGGAACTCGGCCCACCCAAACTTCGCTCACCACAATGAAATCTTTTTAATGAGTTCTTGGAAAATCTCTAATTAACGCCGATAATGAGACCTGTGTTCAATTTTGTGTCGTAATCTTTTGACAAAGTGAGAAAATTTCTATGCGGTCATAATTAGAAGACAGTTAATTGTTTTTGGAAAACAAAACTCTTTGGAAAAGTTAGGTCAATGTTTTTATGTAAATGGTTTTTATTTTTTGTAAAAAAGTGCTTAAAATTTCGATCTAATTTTTTATTTCATTAAGTATTCTGATAAAACGGGGAAAGCAGGGAAAAGCAAAGAAGTAAATATATAAAATGAGAAATGCATAAAAAAGCTAATTTGACAGTCTTACGGGAAATATGGATACTCTAAAACATTATTACCGTAAGAAGTATACATCCGATGATTGAGGTATTTTGTAAGCATTATTTGTGTTTAGTGTTCGGCCACGTGCGTCGCTTTTGTTACATTTTTAAAGTTTAGCAAATTACTTTTACACAAGCCAAGGGTTGTCAGCCATGTCATTATTCTTGCTTCCATTTTGTGACGGTTTCTTGTATTTTGAGCGCACTTTTGTATTGAGAGGCGTCATCTAAAGGCGAGGGAGGGGGAGGGAGGGGTGAGTGCCATAATGTGAGTGCCAGTCAGTTAAATAAAACGGTCCGAAAGGCAAACAACGCTGAAACAGAGACAGGCAGTTACATAATTAGTTTTTTGGCATTGTCTTTAATTTAGTTGTTAATGGTGGTAACCTCCGCTCGGCGCGAGAAAAAAGTGCGCCACTTTCTTCTGCCCGCCTGCTGTCATTATAACTCAGTTTTTTGTCGCTTTAATGAAATTAGTTATTTTAATAAAAGCCACCGATTAAAAGGCTTTTTAATCAATTAAGAACGTGTCTGCTTTTCCTCTTTTTACGGTTGTCACCGCCGGCCATTGCGATAAATAAATTTAAATCTATTTTCTGCCTTATGAAACTGCTATTTCAACTCACCGGCCTTTTCCTCTTAGTCTGTGTGAGTTTGTGCAAATTTCAAGAGTGACCGTATAAATATAATTATTAATTATATATTAATAAAAGAATGTTTATATGGAATAACTAATTTCTATGACTGCGTGAGGTGTCGTTGTCGACACAATTAATTTAAAAAATTAGAAAAGAGTGAAAAAAGAGATACGAATATTATTAATTATTGTGCTTATCCGGTGCTTAGTATAATATATAGTATAATATTGTTGGTGCCATATGATGACCGCACAATACTACAGACCACAATATTACAGTTTGGTTATGATTAAAACAATAGTTATTGCTCGTGGGATTAACGGATTTAATTTTTAATAAAATTAACGGATATTAAATTTTCCAAATCAGTTAAAAGAGGAACTGCATTCGTAACGATTTCACTTGCTTTCTTCCTCCATTCGCCAAATCTATATTTCTTTTTTCACCCAATCGCTCGCCAAATTTCTTATCAAATCTCACTCTTAAAAGCTCCACTCGCAGTCCCCCTAAACAAATGCGTCAGTCGAGATCGGATATCAAACTTTACCGCCCCATAAAAGCATTCACTCACTTCCAAATGGCAGACGACATTTGGTTCTGTGGCGAAACGGAATAATGAAGTCCTTCGATAAAGAGAAGAAGGATCGGAGGTGGGAAAGAAAGCACACGCGAAACAAAAGACCGAATCATTCCTCGAATGAGTGATTCTGACCTGGAAAATGAGTCATTTCAGTGGAAGTGAGAGCCAAGTTGGGACACGGAACCTCAGGCGACGGTCTGAGCGGCGGGCCCCGCTCTTTCGGGGCCTCCGGGGCCCCTCGCACTCCGCCCTTCGCCGGGGCTCAAGGGCCGAAGTGCACAATCGGTTCATGACTGTCCTGACCAACTTTTGCTTGGAGGAACTTCATGATCCGTGAATCCGTGAGCAATCAAAGAGATTTGTAAATGAAATTATTGCTTTTTCAGGTCCAGTTCAAATTCAGTAAAAAAGTCCCAACTCGCAAATAATGGAATTTCTCTTAATTTGAATGGCATTGGTATCGGTTTTGGAGTGATCACGAGTAAAATCTTTTTCATTTTCCATTGTGTTTACCGTAAAAACAATGGAACGGATTTCGGATTGTCATTTTTCCAGCTTTCTTATTTGTACTTTTCTATTATTTAACGATAATGGATAAATAATCTATATAAGAGGTAAAAGCTTCTGTGTCTTTTTTTCATTTCTTGTGAAAGGTGTTCTTACTTTCTGACATTGTCTTGGAGTTTCTGTTTGTTACATTTTACTTCTCCCCCTTCGTTTTGATTTCCTTCGAGAAGGGGGCTACGGTTTTATACTTTAACACCAATAAATAAGTAAATAAATAGTGTTATTTTATTATTATTTTATTGTTTATATTTAATAAAAGAAAAATCGTCGGAGTTAAAAAAATGATTTAATTAATATTGTATATTTCTGAAATATTTAATTCATTAAACATTTTATTAATTTTTTTGCAGTTAGTAAAGCTCTGAACTTACATTACTGAATAAATGAGAGTATTTTTTGAATGGAGAAAATAAAAGCGAAGCGGTAAAATAGATTAAATGGACATAAAAAAGGAAATAAAAAATAAGACAAAGGAAATGCCTTAGACATAACGTCTCAGTTCTAAAAGTACCTCAATTAAACTCATTGCTTCTGTTTACGTTCCCCAACATTCTCTTCATCTATTTCATTTATTTTTCACGTCGTTTCGTTGCATCTTCCTTTGTTTGCTCGCTCTTCTGTCAGCTCTGCTTTTCTTCGCTGGGCAAACGAGCGCCAATACTTTTTCGGTTCAACAACCGATTTTGGCGAGACATAACTGTTCTAATTGTTAGAGAGCGATGCGTCAACGGTTACTGACGTGAGAAACGCGATCAAATTGCAGGATTATCGCAATGCGGTTCATGTTCAATATTTGAGTGTTTGAGTTTTAATTTCAGAAGTGGATTCGGTCAATAAAGAATTGTTAAACGTCTGTAAATTGATTTACAAACAATCATTTATTTAAAATATGATTTACGGCATTCGCAGAAGTTGACTGCTTTCGTCCAAAGGCGTCGCGGAAATTTCCTTTGTTAACCGTTTTTCCTTTGTCTTTTTCAGGAGTCCGGAGCCGTAGTTTCCATAGACGAAGAAGATGGAAACCGGAACAAAAGGTGAGTGTCCGAACCTTCTTCTTTTCTCGTTTTTTTGTGCTTGTGATTCCATCTTCGAGTCCAGTCAACCCAGACGTTTCTTTTGTAAGAAGGGACAACATTTTGCCGGGCATTGCACTGCCCCGTGAGTTTCACGCGTGCTCCGGTTCCGGTGGCTGCCCGAGTCCAAATTTTGTATTTTTTCCCTTTTCGGTGGGCTTTAAATTTGTCGAATAAAGCAAACTGAGGGCGAGAGCAGAACCACCTCGGCCCACTCAATTGATAATTAAATGGATAATTATGCATTAAAATAAATAAGTCCAAATTTAGTAAGGGCAACCGGCAAGAATTCGAGACATAATGGTCAGGTACCGTAATGCCAAGTGCGAAAGCCGATATGAATTGTCAAAACTTTTTCTCCTCCGGTTGGCCTTGCGTTCGCGATAACCCGCAAAAAATATCGGTTAGTCCATTGTTAGTGCGCCTCGACGTGAATCATGGCAGCTCGCTGTCGAATGAGAGTGCACCTTTGATTTTAGCCTTCCCCTCAGTGGCGAACCGAAGCGGAAGGTACGCGGTGACCCCCGACGACGCCGAACTGAGTCAACGACCTCATGCACAAACAAATGCGACGTATTTATTTGCGGCGTATCAGGTAATGAAAGAAAACAAAGAGAAAGAAGCAAACCGCTTATGAGTCAGTGTGACAATCGGCCACTGACAGTGGGGCAAACGGGGCTCGCCCACTCGATGGTCGGTGGTCCGCCGTCGGGGGAGCAAACGCAGACACAGTCGATTGCTCGGTCTCTCAGTCTGTCAGTTCAGGCCGAGGCTGTGATAAATGGGTTTAAACGACGATAGAAAGGAACCGCTTTCCATAAAACGCGGAAAAGGGCGAGGACTGTAGCAGAAGAAACGAACAAACACAATGTACTTTTACATTCGTGATGCAGTCGAAGGTAACCCCGTTTAAAGCCGGGCGAGGGGCGCGGAGGAGGGGTGCGACGAATGACCCCAAAGTTTGAAATTACATCATGTTTTCACGCGGCACAGGTCACGGAGACGCGACGACCCATCAACCAAATGATGGTCCTGCACGGGGATGAAGCGCCGGGGGAGGAAGAGCCGCAGGAGGGGAGCCGCCCCGGGAGGGCGAACCGCCCCCTCCGATGTCGTTCATCGAATAACGGGAAATGGAGTGTATTCGTTTCCTGAGAGCAACTCGCGTCGGAAAATAAAGTCAACGACCGTTCGCATCGGTCTCGATACCATCCTTCGCATAAATATGTAAAGTGTTGTCTTCCTGTGGGTCACTGAAAGCAGAACCGGTGGAAAGGTTAGCTCTGAGTTGATTTGGCCAGCTTTTGTTTGGCATATTCCGCACAAAGAGGGGCACTGTGGCGCTCTTTTCACAGGGAAATGGAGTCCCGAGGGAGAGTGACCTTTATAGGCTCAGGCGTCATAAAGTTTCACCAGGAGCTGTTTGTAATGTTAATTTAAAAGAAGAAATTAAACTTTTAATTGCGTATAAATGTGAGCGAAGGGTTAAGAACAAATTTTGGGAGCTCAGGTTTGCTGACGAGAAAAGATTCGGTTTCTGTGATGGAACCGAAGACATAAGCCTTGTTGAAGCACAGAGGCTCTCTGGGGCCACAGGGAAATTCTCTCACGTAGTTTGATACAGAAAATCCGTCTAGACGTGCTGCGTCTTGCGGTATGCAAATAAGAACTTAATTTTACGCAACTCAGGCGTTTAACTTCATTATCATATTTATTATTTATCAGAGACTAATTGAATATGAAAGATCGGTGGCTAAACGTGAAAACGCGGGGAAGCGTTGTTTAAGAGTCTCCTCACCTTGTTGAATACTTTATAAACAAAAGGAGTTCCTCAGATCTATCTGAATTTCACTTTTGTTGGCGTTTCCACTTCCAGTCCTTCCTTGTTTGCTTCACACGGCTTCACATGGCTTCGAAAGCTTTCGAGGCCATGTGAAGATCAGCGATTTATGAACAGTCTTCGGTCAACGACTTGCTTCTTGTAACCGCTCAAAAAATCACTGACTGGTTTCCGACACGTTTCACCTAAACGCTGATTGCAGAATCGATCCTTATAACGATCCGAGCCTTCAACCTTTCCCTCGAGTCTTATCTGCAACACACGTGTTTATGTGTACATTGGCCATGAATAATATTGACTGTTTGAGCTGTTTACCAGCCAGATGATATTTTGTTGATGCCAACGCTTGCACGAATAGTGGAGTGAAGGAAAAGAAGTTAGAATTGGAATTAGAGTGTCTTTTTGATGTGGCGACCGCTCGGTCAAACCAACAGAGCAGCTGCCTCCAATTCCTCATTATCTCAGTCATTTGTTCAAAGTTAAAAGCAGCCATCTGACAGAGAGCGCGTTTCGTTTATTGTGACAGCGAAACACTTGAGGGTGCGAATGCGAGAAGAAAAGTCCAACTTTCAACTTAATGACAGAGTAATTTAAGAAATAAGAAAAAACTCCGCAGAGTCGAGGGGTTACAAACAACAAACAAAATCGGTTTCCAAAAGAAACAATGCCGGATTCGAATCTCGGCGACGAGCTGCTCAGAAAACATTTCTTTTTAGGCCCCCAATCGCATAACCGATAACACGACCTCTAATTCGAGCCCAGCACCGATCTTCATTATTCGGATAATGTCTTCCGAAAGGGGCGTTCCTTTCCTCCGCGCTTTCGATTGGGGTGGCGGGGTGACATTGTGGCGAAATGGCCACCTGGAGAGGAGCTCGTGGGCCGTTCGTCTTGTTGCCGAGTGCCGACAGCCGACCTGGAGGACCCTCCATCGAAAGTGAGTCGCCCCGAGGCCATCGCATGATTGCATGTTGCCAACAAAGAATTACGCCCGCGACGTCTTCCTCATCTCATTCAGCAAAGTTTGAAGAGGTTGCGCGAACTCATTAGGGTCATCCCACAATGGAGTGGGCTCCAGGTTTTCCAGTTTAGGGGAGGAAGAGCGGGAGGGGACGACGGAAATCAATAAAAGATTAAGCGAAGACTTCCTTCTGGATTAGAAATTAATTGAAGGGCTGCGGGGGGAGGGGAAGTGCGTTTTTACTGACTTCGAAGGGGATTGACGTGAAATATTAATCGTGAGCGGAGGACAGAGCGGTTGATTGTCCCCTTTTGTCTATCGATTTCTCCTGTCCCCCTGTGAGTGTTTTCCGAAAGAACACTCCGATTATCGTGAGTGAGGATGTTGCTAAACCGCGATCCGATTTTGGAAGCGAGCAGCGAAGTTCATTGACTCGGAGGAGGCCTCACAGGCTGCTGAGTTAGCTCAATTTCTCTCGTTTAAATTGATAACGCGCTTGAAGAGGTCCCCTCGTTCCCCGCTCACACTTGTCATGCTTCCAGAGCGATTGTCAAAATCGGAAATGTTTGGCCAGAGCGCCGCCTCCAAAGAGCCATGGGGATGTTCTTCAGGGGATGAACATCTTTCCATCCCTTGAACCGGCGAAGTCCACTCGAATTACGTGAAAATCGATAAAGAATTCAGAACCATTTCACATTGGCTGATTAAAGCTCATATGAATCATAGGTAAAAGTGCTCAAAAGTGTTTTGACTTCATTGAATACTTTTACTTCTGCCTAACATTCATTTACTCATAGAAAATAATTTGCTGTTAAATGTGAACACTCGCACGAAAGCAACAAAGGCTTTCAAGCGCTACCGTATATTTCGGGCTTCGAAAGAAGCGGAAAAGCCGAAGGAGCATTTTCCTTATTCATTTTCTCGACCATTCTCAGCAGGGGAGTGATAGATGAAGTGGGCATTTGCATTTTATTGTGGCGCCATTAACATATTCATTTAATTCAAATGGACATGCGTCAAACAGCCAGGCTTTGCCTGGGATGGCTCCACCCCGTCAATGAAGGTGCAGTCATTGAAAAGCGGTTGTTTGTGGCTACAACACCGTCGCCCCCTCCGCCGCCCCCAAAATGCATTGCTTACAATTAATTAAGGCTCCTTGACAAATTGTTTCTCTCTCACTCCTCGGATGAAAGTTCCAATTAGGGCTTCAGCTTTTCTTTCTGTTCACAGGTTTGGTTTCCATTTTGTCAAGGTACTGATTACCGTGTTGTACATATTACAAAAATGTAATGGTTCGGGGTGGGGGAAGGAGAGGGGGTGCAAAGAGTTGATTTTCAAGATGTTGATGACGGAAGAGTGTTCGAGATAAAACAGAAAAGAGATTGTTTACCGAGAAAACGCCTAAGCGAAGGAGGGGAATGCAGGAATTAAAACGAAGGCGAAACTGGAGCAAAAGTTCAGGTGAGGAGCAGAGGCGCGGATATGCCGGAAGCGGTGCACTCGAATCGCCCGCAAACTGTATCTCTCGAAAAGGATTTGTTGTGCGGTTTCCGCAGGAAGTAAAGGGAGGTTTTCACCTCTGCATTTCATCACGCAGCCGTTGTAAAGTTTTACAGGGGGAAAGAAAATGGCGCGAGTTTTAAAGAAACTCTTTCACCCGACGCCGAAATCGTTTCTAATGAAGCTCTTCCATGTTTGGTAATATTAAATTGATAAGTTTGTCCTCAGCCATTGCCAAGTTCCCCCTCGAGGCTCATTAGTGCGTGAATAAATGAGCGGTGTTGGCTCTTTGCACGGGTTTCCGTTTGGAAACGAGTTATTCAGGACTTGGAAGGGCTCTCTTACGCTCGCGTGCGGACGTATTTGGGCTGAGGGAGGGCCCAAGAAAGTCTTCCGTATATCCTGTCTCGTCGGGCCACTTGGAATCCATTTTCTTAAAAGTTTCTGCAAATTGTATTAGCACAATGAAGACTCGAGTGATAATAAAATATTCCTTAATTAGGTCATTCCGTTGTAAAAATTTCTTAAAGAAAGTAAAAAAGAAAAGAGGTCTTTTATTATGTTTAAAAATAGCTCATTAATACAGTAAATCGTAAAAACTATTAGAAAAAGACAAATCACCTTATCCGGATGTTATTTACTGGCGAAAAACGCAAGACAATTAAAAACTAATGTTAATTATTAAATAATAAAGGCTTTAATTTATAGAAAGAAAGAAAAAGTATTAAAAATTTACGGCCACAATCGGAAGGGTTGAAATTTTGTCCCAGACTGGATCGAAATGGGGACTACACAAATCTTTTAAGCTTAGTTCCTCATTAGCTGTACTGTCTAAGATATACTGACATCAATGAACGAACAAGGACAGAAAGGCCCTCGGGTCCCGCGGGAGGCCCAGGAACTCTTTCGGGGCCTCCTTCATCGCAACATCGCCATCGCCGTCGGCCACTTGAGAAGTCGCAGACGCACCAACGACTCCCTATTTGGAACACAAATGCACAACGACCTATCTGGAAAAATAGGGATTTTGGTTTGCTTTCCAAGTGCGGGTTCCCCGTGGCCAAGTGGAAAGGCGGGGAGATGCAACGTTACCAAATAAAACTTGGTCAACGATTCTTCGCCTTTTATTTTCGTCAAACAAAACCATAATAATAATTGAAAATTTTGGAAAACTTTCACCTTTCGGGCCATTTGCAGTAGTGACCGAGCCGGAGAAAGAGCGGAGAAAGACCGGAGGGGAGGGGAGGGGGAGGGGGAGGGGAGGGACTTTCTTCGTTAACAATAGATGAAGAGTTGAAGTTAAAGCGTTGAAGGGTCCTCGAGGTGAAGAATGTGCCAGCAAGGGAAAGGACGAACGCAACGGGCGAACGAACGGGCGAACTCATTGCGCAACGGAACGCCCATTCGGGGGAGGGGGAGAGAGGAAGAAAATGTGAGGCTGCCTTTGCCAAACGAGTACCTCTTTTCAGATGATAATTATTCGTTTTCTCATGACCGAGACAGAATTAACGAGCGGTGAACCCAAAGTTCTGGTTTTTCTTCTTTCCGCGGACGTTGCGCACGCCCGACCGGAATCCTCTCTCGCCCTCCGCCCTGGCGAGCCGCCACGTCGCCCCTTCGGACTCGGAAAGGAAAGACAACAGGAAAGGGCGCTGCAGCCGCGGGACCACTGCAGCCTGCGCCCATGAAGCGAGGGCGGCCCACTCCTTTTCATTTTATTTTTATCGTTTCACACTCGGACACAATTTGGGATGATTTAGGGCGGGCGGCCCGGGTCAGGCGACGTTAAAAACTTCCTTAAGAGGAACCTCCATTGGCAAGAAGCATAAATCACTCGGGCAGTGCGCACATGTGCGCATTGAGACATCACGGAGGAAAGAGGAAAGATTAGGGGCTCCGCCTCCGGGGCCCCTTACGGGGTGATCACGCATCCGATGGCGGCGACATGTCGCTCGAGGTTGAGGGGGGAGGAGGGGAGGAGGGGAGGAGGCCCACGCGCTGTTTTCCGATTCTCTGTGCTGAGTCGCTGCTGATGGAGAATTCTTGTGACCACTTTGGCGGTCACCAAGTGCAACGGTCCTTTCTCGCTTAGGAGATCCTTTGCGCCATCTTTCTGTTCGTCAAACAAAGAGGAAAAAAGCGAAAATGGCAACGATTTGTCACAAGTTTCACACGTCAAAAATGAATGTTGCGAATTTGAATGCAGTCCAATTATTTCTTTTCTGAATATGTGTCCGAGGCAAAAGAGAAACGAAAAAATGGTGAGCGGTGGTCATTTTGACCGCTCCCAATTCGTCTATCGTTAAGTAAACTCAAAACGGACTCAAAGTGTTGAGTTTTTCCAAAGTTGAAAAACTTAAGCTGTCATCGCGAGTAAATATTTGGTGGCGCGTCCCATTTTGGCCTTTGAAGTTGGGCGGATGAAATGGCCAACGCGAACGGCCCCAAGTTTTTATTCCCTTCAGACTGACTCTTTTCACCTTGAGCTAGACAGAATTTGACGCAAGATTGTTGAAATTATACCTTCCGTATAAAGTTTTCACTTTACGGGAGCATAAATTGTTGCTTTGTTGGGACAAATTTCGAATTTCATCGACGACCCCCATCGCGTAACGGTTTATATTTAGAAAATGATGGCGGTTCGAATGTATTTAAGTGGTTTTCAAGGGGAAAATAGAAACGAGGCTTTGGAATTGAAGGCATGGCCTTCCTGCTGCACTTTTAACCTTTGCACTGCAGCTTGGAATGGCTGTCGTCCCCAGCATTCTGTTTATAAATAAACGCTGAAATAAAAGGCACATGTGCATGTGCACAGCATCCACTGCTGATCGGTGTGCAAACTGAATTCTGCACCGCCTCATTGAAAGGATTACAGTAGAGGTAAGGGACAACAGCCTTTTGTGTTCATGCAGGGGCGCGGGCCCTTTTCTGTTTTCTTATTTTTTGTCTTGATGATGCACTTGTTCCGTTTCCCGCATTCTCTGCTGACACTTTGTCGCGATTTTTACTTTCTTTTTTCTTAATTTTTACGCTGACGGCGAATTTTTCATTTTCTCTTTTCCTGGGGACCTGTGCACAACAAATAAAAATAACCTTGGACCTCGGTTTGTACGGTCTTTGTTTTACACGGTTTTAAATCTCAAAATATAACCTTTTTTTGTTGTACAGTATTCTGTTAGTTTTGTATCGTGCCACAGTATTTGTCGATTGTGCTGCATAACTGAGTAAGCAATTATTGGAAGTTATAGCCATCGTCTCAATTATTTTACGCATTCTTTGACCTATTTCTATGTCTTCTGTAATATATACGGTTTTCAGGACAAGGGAACGCACTTTACTTCTTTACTCTTCCGTCACTTACACGTTTCTCCTGGAACCAAAATGCCGTGCAAATCGAGGGCCGAGTGTATTTTTCATAGAGTAATTTCTGCATGAATTATTACTCTTGCACCAATAAAAAATGGTGGTAATTTTAGCTGTGATGCATTTAGAGTCCCACTGCGAGTGGAATTCCAAGAATAAATGGGCACTGAGCTCGTCCCGGTCAGTGAACACGGTCCTGTCCGGACAGGTAGAATTTTCCCACTTTTACACCGATTCGAGCCTAAAGTAAGGCAATTGCTAGATAGACATCGCCACGGGTCTGATGAACCTGAAATTTTCCAAATTTTCTAAGATGAACCCACTTTTTAATGTATTACATTGTTGGTCGTCCTAGAAACAAGACGTCTACTTCGAGGAACACACACATTTATGGTTTTCATGTGGCGCCTCGTGGTTGCAGTCAGCAACGGCCGACGATGACAGTGGCACGGAAGTGGCCAAAGGTACAGTTGGGTTCACGTGGCAATAACTTGGAATAACTTGCATGGATTCTGGGTTCCTGGCGAGGTGTACACTTAATTCAGCGCAGCGTGTCACTAATTACAGTGATAGAGTATTGCGAGTCGAAGTGAAGTGTCACGCTGGAAAATTGGCCGAAAACTTTCTTTTCTCGACCTTTGAGTTTTCCTTTGATTCTCTCGCTTGACCTTTCGTTATTTTCTCATCAAAGTGTGAAATTAGGGAATGGGCTCGTGGCTCTGACAGCGCAACAGAACAAAAGGAAACCACGGCAAGAAAGAGTTACAATGAAAAAATGTTTTTCATAATATTTTATGTATTTAATAACTTGCACAATTTTCATGTAAATTTTTATTGTAAAATTTTTCCAAATCAAATAATATTTTATTCCGCCCTTATATCCATAGTTATAAATATATTTAATATATAATGCATACAAAGATACATTTCTACTTTACCCTCTGCTTTGCAAAAAGTGAATGAGTTACGATAGAATACGATAGATAAATAAGTGTATGTGGCAACAATTAAATAATTAACGAGCAAAGTATTTTTTGTAAATCTTTATCAAACCAACTTGAAGTCTTCCCGAGGATAATTTATTAACGGCCAGACAAGAGGAATCCCACCCAAAATAAAACCGTATAACTCCCTCGACCTTTCCCCAATGAAATCCGATGAGAGCGTAAATCATAAACAGAGCAACCGGCGAAACCTGGGACTGCTGTCAAAGCCGGCCATCACGATGCAGTGCCATCGGGGTCAGGGGTCAGCTTTTGAGGGGCTCTGCCCCGCGAATGTCTCCGGGGGCTGAGCAACTGGTTAGTGAGTCGCGGGCGAATGCCTCGAATTATCCGCGAGAAGTCTGAAGGGAGAAGAAAGGAGGAATGAAGGATAAGCCCATTATTTCAGTGACGACATTTTTAATTTTGGCAAAGTTTAATCGTAAAATACGCTTTTCCCCCTCTCTCTTTTTGCGATTCTTTCTCGAGCGAAAGGAACGTGCAAAATGGTTGTTCAGGTAATTTGGAATTTCGGTGCATCACCCGAATGGCTCTGAATGGGAAACGTGACGAAGTCATCCGATACTGAAAAAGTGAAACCAATGGCTGAGCAGAGGGAGGGAAATAGTATAGACTATACACAAATGCAAAAGGTTTTCAGTGGTCGAGGTTTGGGTCAGAATCAGGAACGAGTCATTCTTCGCCCCCTTAATGTTAAAATTGGTATATTTACTTCGATTCAGAAGCGATCGCCTGAAATTTGAGCCAGGTTCGATGCAGCCAAACATCGATTTCTACGGTTCTTTTTCTGCGGAATCGCCAGCGATGCACGAAGCACTCGCTCGGCGATTTCAATCGGTGAAGCTCCCAATTTGATGAAAGGAACCAAAACAACATGTCCAAGTATGAAAGCCCTCGGCCTAATCAAGCGATGATACCTTTTTTGCGGCGTCCCACATTTGGATTCCTCACGTTGCACAACTGCGCCCAATGATATTCCACACGTTTCATTGCGCTTTCATTTCGAAACCTCTCGAAACCGGGGAGCCTTGGCGGCCCCACTTCCCTCCCCCAGAACTGCCCCGTCGCCCCTCTGGGGTGTCCACCGCGGCGCTAACTCCGACGCGGGACAAAGAGGGAATTGTTCTCCCGTTGAAGGAACGTCTTTATTTTGGAGTCTCTCACAAAGGAGTGCATTATGCAGGAATTAATGCGGAGGCATTGGGCTAAACAATTGCCGAAAGTATTTAAAAAAGTTTCCCTGTCAACATAAATTATTTTTAGGCAGTGCGGGGCTCATTAAACGCTCGTCAGGTTGTCGTAATTGGTTTCGTATCGGTTCATTATCGGTTCATCCTTTGGACGGCCCAAGTGAGCCGTCGACAGCGGTGCGAAATCTTTTGCTGTGACTGGACACTGGACACCCCTGTGTACAAATGCCTAAGATTAATTAGTAAGAAATAAATAAAAGATGCGGATGTAAAGGAGGCACACAATTGTTGCGCGTCCCCTTGAATTCTCCGTTGCCGTCAGCACCAATTGGGTCAGCCATTGCATTCGCTCACAAATTTAGAAACGAAAGATTTACGAGGCTGTGTTTTTCCAAAGATTTTTTCCAATTCGCCCCTTTGGCAGCCGCGCCAAAGCTTCGGGCAACGGAGTCGGGTGAAGGTTTTCTTGAGATTCCGCCCTCAAAACATTACCACTCCATTTCATGAGGAAGTTAATAATAATGAAAAACCGTTCAAAAACAACGCAATGCCAACGCAAACACATATCCAATTGTACAAATTGTACAAATCCATTATTCATTTTGTCAATTGTCCAAGTGTTTTATTGCACTTTCTCGGAGCCAGCGGTCGTGGCTGCGGCAAGCAGTTTCTTTTTTCTCGGATTTTAATTGTTTTCCTCCGCTCGCTGTGACCTCCACGTTGTTCCCCGTCATCTTGCAAACACATTCCGACCCGAGAAGAGATGCTCAAACAATGAATTCATCCTTTGGAAGGTCATTCTCTTCAATAAGACGCAGTTGGTGCGCGAACCTGAGGCCCTGTGTCCCACTTATCACAGCCACGTCCATCCTTCGGGAACTCCCGGACGGAGGACGGCGGCAACTCTCCGTCACGAAGGGGTGGCCATGCGACCCCTCGAAACCTCTCGCGCCGAGGGTGGATGCACGTCCGCACGTTTTCGTTTTGTTTTCTTTTCGAACGCTGTCCACAGTCGCCCGAGAAGAAACCCACCCACCCCGGGGTGTCCGTCGACGGGGTTGATTGCGACTCCAGCCCCTCGCTTTACTTTTATTATGTTTCACCATCACTCCCCTCTAAGTTCAGTTCAATGGCAAACATAAATAAGATAGTGAACGGCCTCGTAAATCATATGAGAGAGTTTTCTTTTTTCCGAAATAAGTGAAGTGCTTTAATTGGAGACATTAAAAGACAGCGCAGTTAAATAATTGGTTTTATGTCTTTTGGGGGTGAAATTGGGTTTTCCGTGATGTTAGGGGAGGGTTTGAGGACAGATTTTGCGAGCGAGCGTTTCAATGGCGTTATTAGAACTGAAAGGGAAAATCCTTTCGGAATTGAAATCACAACTCTTAATTCGTTTTTTGAGGAAAATCAAAGTTTTTTATTAATTATTAAGCTATTTATTTATACATATTTATTCATTAATAACTTATTTAAAATAAATTTTTTAATTAAAATATAAACTTTAATGAAAAGAGCATATTTGATAAATTTCAGTAAAACAGAAATCTTTAACAGCGTAAAAGCATTGAAACTTTTCATATCCGCGTAAGCCTTTGCATTGCCATGACAAAAACCCTTCCAAGCCCTGAATCCCTGAGACCGTTGTTGACTTTGGCATTGAGGAAGGAGCCAATAAAGGTTCGCTGCAATCGCCAGGACATGATGGCAGCCTCTCCCCAATTACACTCTGGCTTTTACTCGCATAAAGCGGAGTGAGTGAAAGAAGGGGAGGAGTGGTCTCCCTGTCTCCCGACAGCCCTTATCGCTGTAATCCGAGGACAACATCCGGTTTCATGCTAGGTGTTAAGTCGTGAGGAGGACTTGTTAAACCCTTGAGATGTGGGTAAACACTTGTTCGTTCGTTGGATTGTTTTGGTTCGAGACAAATCGTGTTGCACGAACGTTTACAATAAATAAACAAAAGGAAACCTTTTCTCCGCGGGCAGCGGTGCCCCTTTGACCATAAGCCCATCGGCCACCTTGGACCGTCAGCAAACCCTCAACGACGCCCCACTCATCCGAAACCCTCTTCTGCCAAACTGCCTTTGACAACAGTGAGCCCCGTTGCCCTCTTTTGTTTCCTGACCTCGCCCCGCAGCCCCCCGGTGACACGAAGGCGTCGTGAGGGTTGTTGAGGAGGAGGGGAGAGGGGGAGAGGGCGGCCGACGTCTCAAAGCCTTTTCATTTGTTCACTTCCTTCATTTTCAAGAACTCTCAACTGATTGAGAAACCAGGAAAATATTGGGGAAAAGAAGAAAAATGGCACAAGATCGCGGGAAATGGGATAACCTAACAATTATTAAATACAAGAGTTATATTATGGAATGTCCAAAATTATAATTTCAGTATTTTTGAATTTATTCTATTAAAAAAATGATGGCTGCTTTGGCCGTTCAGTGTTAAAGCAATTTTGAACGTTTTCGAAATGTAAAGTAATTTTATGTTAATAGGGCAGGGGGTTAATTTGGTCGAATTCGCTGTCGCATTCCGCCAAGGCCCGTCTGAAATCTGAAGTGCACCGCTTCTCCCCACAAAGACCTGAACAAACCAAAATGGCACACTTTTGCACGTCCCATGATGTCGCTTTTGAGTTTAAGCGCTCTCCTTCCGGGGATTAGTGCAATTTGTCGCGTAATCGTGACCGCCATTCGCTTTCCAATCGGCCATTGTTAGGGCCAATGTGGAGACGATGTTTCCGCGAACCCTTTCGCTTCGACTCGGTTGTCATCTGTGATAAAACCAATTTCCTTATCAAGTACGAGAAAGTTATGCTCATGTCGTTTACATGGGAGGGGCGACTGGAGCGAATCGCGCCTCAAACATTCCGGAAACCCTCATGGAAATTCGGCGAGGGGAGGCCCAACAGGGGTGGCCAATCTTATCGCTGTTTGTTTTTGTATTTGCGCGTATGATTGAACTCAATTTCTAACAATAGAAGGTGAGTTCCTTACTTGGCTAACCTAAATCCGAGCACCGTTTATTCAATGCTACAAAGCACAAAGGGGTCATTTTGACCCCCATGTGACTCTAATGGAACGTCACGCCGTTATATTTAATATTTTTTTATGAATTTTAATATTCCACGTGTGTTCAGCGTTTGCTTTCTTTCTTAGATAACCGTCGAAATAACCGCTCGCTTTAAGTGTAAACCATTTTTTGTGATATTTCCAAAATTATTTTTATGCCTAAAAAGGGGGAAAAGAAAAATCGGGGAAGGAAAATGTGGAGGACAAAGACAAGAAGAAAACGGAAATGAGGGGAAAGCAGGGTGAAAAGATGACAGAATATTATTCAGCGGTCATTTTGTCTTCTTCCGGTTGTTATTGAAGCAGAATTCGTCATTTTGTTAAGATGGAGTCGTAGAAACTAAGCAGAAAGCTCCTCCAAATAATGGATGAAAAGGGATGAAAAGGGATGAAAAGATGAGAGTCTAACGGGGGCGGGGGTTGAAAAATCCTCGGGGAAGGGAAGTATTACGCGACGGAATAATCTTTGTTATTATGTTATTATGAAACGGCGGATCATTTTCTTAGAAAATTATTAAAATGTTACGCAATCGGCTTTCGTTATTTCGTTTCGCTAATAAATATTTATTTGTAAATAAAAAATGGTTTCTTTGGTTTTTCAGGTGAGTCGTTACGTGACAGACGGGTGCACCGTACGTAAGTGCTACGGAACACTGCCCAAAGGGGTGAGAGTTTGGGGGCGGCGGAAAGAAGGTTTTATATGTATATATATATATATATATGCCTAATGGGAACTCTTTTTGTTCCTCATCTGCCGTTTTTAGGCCATGGAAATCCTGAAACAGTTTAACGGCTCTTTCAGTTATGTCATTCGTTGCTTTTAACCAATAAACTTTCTTTTTGGCCTCCACATACAGTATGCAGAGTGCTGCATTCCCATCCCATAAAGATAGGTCTTCTTCAAGAAAACTGGCGTCAATTTTTAAACGACAAAATAACTCATTGCTCTTTTGGGATACAAAATTGCTCAAAGATTTTCCTAAAGCAAGAAAAATATAATTATAGTAAGCATAAAATAATATAAGGGATGAAGTACCACCTAGGATAGAGAGTGACAGACATCTCTTCTTTCGATGGGACATACTGTATCTCTTTCCGGAATCACCAAAGTTTTCTTTTTTCAGGTTTTTTCTAAAGTATCAAATAAATTATCTAAATTTTTCTTAAACTCATTCACTTGGCGCTTATTAAAGAGCTTAAAGAGCATGGCGGGGTCTTCTTGGAGATTAAACTCCGAGTCATAGCTTTGTTTACTCTTTAGTCCACTCAAATCAGGGGTTAATCTAAATAAATTTCTGAGAAGTTCAATTGTTGAGAGTATAATTAGAAAAGTATCATATAGAAAACGTTGAAAAGTTGGGAAAAGAATTGGCACGGGATTAAACGTCACCAAAATTAGTTTCTCCCAATTTTCAGCAAAAGGTTAAGTTTTATCGTAAAATGGTGGTTCTTAGGAATAAAAGTATAAATAAGTTTTTTGTAGATAAATTAATGCTCTAAAATTTTTGTCTGAGCCAATTTTACTAAAAAATTTCCCGTTTCGGTGGAAATTGCGAAAACTAATTCTTTTCCCGGCATCGGATCGATGTTATATTTTTATAATTATACTCAACAATTTCAACGAGTTTCAGCTTCTCAGAAATTTATGTAACTTCATTCCTCATTTTTGAACTGATTTAATGGGGCGGTGGGGCCAAAATTTGGCATTCCCCGCTCCAGATGTGGGCAAAGGAGAAATATCTCATTGGATAATCTCGATGGTGCGCAATCGGTTTTGCGAAAACGTCTGAATTTTCGAAACGGCATTTTTCACTTAAATTAATTAATATGAGGAAAAAGGTGAAAATGACCCTTTCCGGGGTGGGCAAACTCTTTGGCACCTCGAGACTCATTTTCCAAAGGCAAAAGGCGTTTGAGGCAGTCATTCATCTCGTGGCCGACTATATAAATAAATAAATTGGGTAATGGACCTCAATTGAATGATAAGATAAGGACAGCGCCTTCCGATTCGGAGTCACCTGATAATTAATTAAGGGGCGACTTTTCCACCGGCCGATGGTCACAATTGACCATTTGCACGTTTTAGAAAGTTTGCATTCGGTTTTATTGCGCTTTCAGTCCTTCGTAATTGTCTTGGCAGTGTCAGTGACGAAATGAGACAAAGTTTGTTTCTCGGAATAATATATTTGTGTTTTGGGCATTCGAGCCGAGGGGTTGGACAATTCGCTACCCTCCTCCGATGCAATGCAAATCAATATCAATTGCAATTACCAAAAACAGTTTGCGAAACGGGAAAACTTTCGCTACTGATACTTTATTTATTTAAAAATATTTATAACGATTATATATAAATAATAGGTTATTTAAAGATTGTTTTTTGGTGGCGATTCTTAAATGTTTCAGTTCTCTGTGCGTCTTTGACTTCCCAACTGTGTTTAATCCAGGTTTTTTGAAAATTTCTGCTGAATGTTTAGACTTTTTTGGAGTCTTTCAACAGCAGAGGTATAAATACGCTAAATTTTCATTTTTGACTCCCATATTTTATAAAATACAAAGTTTCTGACACTTCCCCAATTTATTTTGCCTCCAATAGTGTAAAAAATTTGAAAAAATGGTTATATCTCAGAAAGAAACTAATTTTCTGACCTTCGACCTCGAGAAAATTCTTTTTCCAGCATTGGATCGATGTTAAACTTTCATAATTATAAACTCTCAATTCTTAAGAATTAATGTATTTTCACCCCTCATTTTTCAACTAATTTTGAGTAAACCTCGCATGAAATTTAGAAATAACAATTCAGTCTCATCCAGGCAAAGATTTTCTCCTAACCAACATTAAAATGTCCCTTTGCCACCTCAGGGGGCAAGTGGGGCCTCGTGCCCGCATGTCTCCTCAAATTGGGGGCGCAGTGGGCGTCTGCGTAGCTGCTGTTGTTTGGGGGCCACACGGGGCACGCCAAGTTTTTCCTTTCCTTCTGGGACACTTTGTTCCGCTGCGCAGTTCTTCTTTCTTTTATGTCAGCTCTTCCATTGAATTATCGATCATCGTCAGGTGAATTAGTTTATCTGAAAATCGGAAGCAAACTTCGGCCTTGATCGCGCCAGTCCGCCTTTGTTCCAGCTCAGCAGTATCGCGATCGCCAAAGAAAGCATTTTGCCATTGACACCGCATCGACACTCTCCTCTCGCATTACAGGGAGATTCCATTTCCGAGCGATACCCGATCCCCCCCATCGCTCACAAGGCTGACTATTTCTTGCTGAGCGCCACAGAACAGATAGCGGTGGCACAAGGCGATACTTCCGGGGTGACGGCCCGTCACAGGGAAGGGGTTGAGGGTGTTGGGGGAGAGAATGCAATGAAGATTTAATGAGCCTTAACGCGGGTTGCGTTGGCCACTCGAAACCATTCGCTATTGAACTTAGTTAATTTAATGATTCTATAATAAAATAATATGTACTTAGTTTTTCTTTTTGTTCTTCTTTACTTTTTTCTGGTAATATTTATGAAATCTCTACTTTTTATTAAATTTTATATTTTTTATTCTGATGTTATTATAAATAAAATTTTGTAAATTATTAAAGTGTTAGTTTAAGTGCGGCCCACCAACAAATTTCCAATTTTAAATCGGCTCTTTGTTTTAAAAGGTGGCTCACCTCTGAATTACATAATATTACATGAAATTCATAATGTGAATCCCCTCCGCCATTTTTAGACTAAACCATCTCTCGCACGCATTCGCGACTCCCTCTCTCCACCCCTTTCCGCGGACCACCCCCCCATCGACAGCCACCATTCCCCCACCAAATGGCCCACACCTTTTCGTGTCCTCCACCAATTCACGGCCAAGATGCCGCGGCCCTTGGCTCCCATCGGCGGGACGCTGCTCCCCTCGGGTCCATCCCCCAGCCTGGACAATCGCCCCGCTCACCCTTGAACCCCTTCACTTTTGACTTTCCGCACAAGGCCGAGCCAGGCTGTGAGTCACCGTTGGTGGTGTTTCCCTCACAAACTAGGCCAACAGAAAACGTGGACAAAAGTGGACATCGTCTTGTTGTCCGTCCTCTTCCGGGAGGCATTCCATTAAAAATCATTAAAAAAGGTTCCATTTTGCACTGCACGGGTTTGTAAATCCAAGAGCGAAGCGGACGAATGGCTACATTTAATAAATTAATCCTTTTGTAGAAAGGAGGGACCAATTAGCGATGGTTCAGGGCAGGAATTTCACTTATTTCGGAGAGAAGAGCATTTGATGGCTATTTCGAATCTGGAGATAATCTAAACACATTTTCGGTGAGGAATGACCGCTCAAGCCATTTTTATTTCGCTCAGTGAGGGGAGTTTTTCAGCATTTCAATAAAGAAAAGCTCACTGCTCTCGAAGAGACTGCGCTGCCTTCATTCAAACCACCCTCGCCCCCACTCACACGCCGACTGGACCGCTCTCGACATATCCGAGATATCGAAACTCGCTCTCGAAGCTTCGAGTAGTCACTCCTCGGCCGCCGAGCAGTCGATACGAGTTGCGCAGTCAGTTGTTGTTCCGCCGTTTGGCCGCTCACGGTGAGTGTTGGTGAGGGGGGCTAGGGGGGTGAGGGGGCGAGGGGCGAGGGCCGAGGACGACGCTGCTGACGGCCGCGGAATTGGATGGGGAGGAAATCGCCCTTGAGAGGGAATTGGATGGGGACGGCCTTTGGTCACGCGAGCTTTCGTTGCGGCAAGGTTAAGGGGCAGGAAAAGTGGAAAAATAATGAAGGCCGTTCGGGGGAGGATTGAAGGGATAACGGAAGGGTTAATTTGGGGCCCCGAAAAAGAAGCGGTACCTTTAGTGGGAGGTGGTCGAGTGATGAGGATTGGAGAATTAGTCAGTGGCATTTCCGAGAATGAGAGGCGAGTGTCGGTGGATGTAGTTGAGTCCGTTTTTGGCGGAGGGGCAGCGTCGCTCCAAAGTCCGAAATGACCAAAAAAGTCGAATCGATACAAATAAAATCGGTTGATGTTTTTTCTCAGTAAAGTTGCCAGTGCTGATTCAGCGGGGTTTATTATTAGAAGAGCGAGAGTTGTGAGCGTTCCATTTAAATGTTGTGCCGGGAAAATGTGCCGTTCCCACGGGAGACTCCGATCCGAGGACACCGTCGTCGTCAGATGAACTTTCTTCTGCTGAGGTGACCAACGTTTCGCCGGCAAAATAGGCGCATTGGACGCACAAAGGCCGCCCTCGTCATGCAGGAAAATTCGGTAACGCTTTCCCCATTCGGCCAAATATTCCCGTCTGTCCGCAGAAGGCGGCCAAAGGCGAAAGCTCCTCTGCCAGCCAAAAGCCTCTCAGTGAAAGAGCTTTTATTTGGCCCCCGACCGTGTAATTTGTTGATTGCATCGCCTCGCGCGACAATTGGCTTTTCGAGGAACGCGACCAAGTTTGCGCTGTGCCAAGGGAGGGACCGATTTCAAATATGACGTCATTTTATGTAAATGAAGAAATGAGGAAAGGGAAAATTGTTGTTTTTCTTTTTTAAGAAATTGAAGAAATTCAGTGTGATAGAGAAAAGAAAAAGCGAGCTTTGCAAATAAAAGAAAATTATACTAAGAGGGCAACAGAAATGACTCTTAAAAAATAAATTAGATAAGATGTTTACAAAAAAAAATTTCTGCAAAGATATTTTTTATTAAGGATTAAAAAGGAAAAGGATATATGAAAGATAAATATAAAAAGATAACGATAATTTTAATATTATAAAAAAACTTAAAAAGTTAATAAAAATTCAACATTATATATAATGAAAAAAGATAGGGATAGTTTTTAAATTGTAAAAGATAATTAGGAAGATAAGAAGAGTCTTTAAATGTGTTTAATTTATTGTTTAAATTCATATGGTTATCTATTAATAATTTTATGCCAATAATAATACATTTGTACATTTCAAAGACTCTAAAGTGACTATCCAAAGATTATTATAAATATAACGTCACTGAATACGCTACTAAAATAGATGAAATAAATTAATTTAAGCAATAGTGGTCGAACAGTTGGACGGAACGAAAGAATAATAATAAATAAATAAATAGATATTAACTCGTAAATAACATAAAGTACAAGATCATTGGGCTCAAATTATATAAATAATTATACAAATACATAAATAGGTAAATGTGGACTGGTTTTGTTAGGCTTTTTTATATTTTTACTTTTATATATCTGTATGTCCTTATTTATTTATTTACATGAGTACATTTATTATAATCTATTTATTATTCATAAGGGATTGGGTCAATCTTTTGCCTTATGTTTAACATTTTCTTTTCTATGCTTTCTCCCCTTTTTGCTCCCGCTTCTTCTTCCTCCCCATCTCCCCCCGAAGGAGACCAACCCCCCGCTCCCCCTCTCACCCAGAAGCCACGGCCCGAGTGGGTGTCAGTGGGAGACACCCCTCAGGACCTGCCACCTGACCGGCCCGGGTGCCCAGTGAAGAGAGAAGTGCCTGTACCTGGACGAGGACCACAATCGGTCTGAAGTAAAATGCACTTGAGCGGGAGGGTGGCCGGGGGTGGATTAAAACTGAAATTGAAGGGGGGGCGAGGGGTGCGGGTTTTCGTGTCGGGCGAGCATGATGGGGAACGGTCACGCGAGTCCTGGCGGTGGTGTGTCTTCTGCTGGAAGAGGGGGCGAGCGAGAGGGCGGCGTTGGCCTCCTTCCGAGGAGGGCGGAGGCGAGGACGACTTTCGTTCCTGGTTCATTACTCCGCGAGGAGCCTGAACTTGTGGGAACTTCTCGAGTTGACCCGGAGAACATCTGGAGGTGTTAAAAACCGGAAACGCAGGAGGAGGAGGAGGAGAGATGTCGGTGGCTTCCTCTTCAGCGTCAATTACATTCAAACTTGTTATGACATTCCGGATTTATAAATTACTAAGCATTTTCCCAATGCCGCAATTGAAAAGGCAATCACGCCTTGATAATTATTTTCTGTGAGCAACTGTTTACTGATATTCGGGAGGAGAACAAAAAATAGAAGAAAACTCTTATAAAACACCGGTTTCATTTAATTCGTGTAGAAAACCAAATAAGTGTTTCCCTTTGATAAATTGTGGAGTACAGTCAAAGGAGATTTCCCAATCCGTTGCGCCAGAGGTCGGGAGAGCCATGGAGCGTTTCCCTCTTCCCCCTGCTCCTGTATTCCCCGTGCCTGAAAGGGAAGGAAAGGGGGGGGGGCGAAGGGTCGGAAGGCGGAAGTCGCACGCGGCCGGAGATAAGACAGGCAGATTAGAGTGATTGAGGAGATTCTCTGAGTGTTTATCTGGTGTTTGCTCGCGTCGGAGTTATCTCGTGTTTGAAGAGTGATTATCTCGTTTTTTTCTGTTTTGATTTCAGTCTTAGCGAATGTTACTTCGCCGGGAAAGGCGCCGCCCTGGTCCTCCCCCCGAACGAAAGGGTTCGTCCGGGCAGGAGACTCAGCTCCTCCGGGAGCGACATCCAGCAGCACCTCCAGTCTATGTTTTACCTCCTCCGACCTGAAGAAACGCTTAAAATGGTGAGTATTCGCAAAGTGGACCCGCCTAAACAACCCCCCAACCACAGGGGTTCATTCGTATACTGCTGAGGATGTCCGCGGCGAAAAGCGGACGAAACTTTCAGACAAAAGTCACAAGTTGACGCAGGTCCAAATCCGTGCCTGTAAAATTGTCGCCCATTGATGAAAGTGACCTCTTCGGGCGTCTCTCCACTAAAAGATGGCCGTCGACTAAAACTCGACTCGAGTTCCTTTTAATTATTGTAATTACGCTACAGTGATTTCTCACCGGAAACACATGCTCGTGCAGGATTTGCATGAAATGGCTTCGTGGAAACCCAAATAGGGACCACCTATCCTCCGAGCTGGGAAGATTAAGCTGGGGGGAGATTATCCTAAAGAGCGCAGACACCCTCCATCCCCTCCCCAATCGAACACATGTTCCCTCCCCCACAACTCATCTAGAAATTACACGCTTCATTTAAAATGTCAGCCGCTCAATCGCCCGACAGATTCACTGTCTCTTCCCGCCCCCGCCCCCGCCCCCGCCCCCGGTCCCTCAAATCCCTTCAGCCCCTCCGTCGAGAGGGGCCCCTCGGCCAGCCGGAGTCGCGGCTCGACGGGGGGTGGTCCCAAGCCCATTGTTCCTGGCGAAGGTCAGGAACCGGTTGCGGAACTCCTCGGGGCCCGAGGGGTGTGTGTGATTAATCATTTTGGGGGGCGGGGCAGGCAATAACAGACTAATTACAGACGTTGCCCGGGAGTCTGAATTAAATTAAATTAGCCCTCCATTCGCGTTTGGGTTTTTGGTGAGTGAGATTCTGCGGGATTTCGCTCTGGTTTGACACTCCCCGCGGCCAAAGCAATTCTTTTGTTAATTGGAATTCGGTTTTGGCGCCCCTTTCCGGCCCCCCTTGGCGCTTCTTTCACATGTTGTTTCATTACTTTTCCGCCATGTTTCCCTTTCTTCAGAGTTTTTATTTGCGTCTATTGCGTGCCTTTTTGTTTAGATTTTCAAGTAAGGTCGACAGATTACAGGAAAAGATAAGTTGGGAAATAATTGTAGCGTTTTTTTTTAAATAAAATATTATTCTATCCGGCCATTGAAATTTTTCGTCTGCCTGTCCGGATGTTGGAATTAATTTTAAAATCCGCGTCGATTCCTGTCAAGTTGTGTTTCCGGTGGCTCTGCAATATGTCCTCATTATGCTGCAGCTGAGAGGAGACAAACATTTTTCCTCCTTCCTCGCAGCTGATTGCTCACGGCTCCGAAACACCACTCTAATGTTTGCAAACAAAAGGACAGCATTATTCTCTCTCTCTCTCCCTCTCTCTCTCTCGTAGGCTGTGAAACTGGAAAGCGTTCATCCGGGTCGCACCAGATACCTAGTCGTGGTGTCCTGCATGGGGCGTCAGGACGCCGAGGAGTGCTGCCTCCTGGGCATAGACTGCAACGAGAGGACGACGGTGGGCCTCGTCCTGCGGGTGCTGGCGGACACGTCCATCACCCTGGACGGCGACGGGGGCTTCAGCGTGTCCGTCTGCGGCCGTCAGCACATCTTCAAGCCCGTATCCGTGCAGGCGATGTGGTGAGTAGCCCAGCGAGCGAGCGACCTTAATGAGACCGTCTTGAGGAACAATCAACCGAATCCCACGTGCACGCCAAATGGCATCTCTCGCCATGAGTTGCCCTTCACGAGTTTCCCACCGCGTTCCCAGTCACTTGGACCTGCCTTATTTGGTGGCGTTGCGTCTGCGAGTTGCGCAAACGCTGTGCTGCTGTTCCTTTTCCTCCTGGGCCGCAACAAGTGCCCGAGAGCCATCGTCACGTGGAAGGAGGAATGTGCGCAGGCGGAGGCCCATAATCTCTTACTCACTTTTTCGCTATTTATAGTTTCCCGCCTTACGTCACCCGCTATTTTCGAGTACTATAGTTTTCGCGGAAGACCCAATGTGGAATTCCGTAGCAGTTTGTGCGAACAACTCCCGCCCTCGGGATTTCTTCCGAGTGCATTCACTCGAGCGGGGGATGGCGCGAATGCCAATTTCGCCCATGAATGTGCAGCCAGTGATTCCAAGGCTCCCAATCCTTCTCACAAATCTTCAACTTAATTACCAACTGACAGCGAAGATTAATGAGTGGCCTTGCCGTTCGCCGGCAATCGGCGAGTGGTCATTGCGGAGAGGGCCCTTCACCCCTGCGCCCCCACTCCCCACTCGCCCCCGACAGATCATCGCTCCCCGATAACTGGTAAAACCAGAAGACGAACTCATTTGTCAGTCGCTTAAGTGTGGAAACCGTTTTCCCTTGTCAGTCGCTTCTCGAAAATCTAAATTTAAATCGGAGTGGGAGGGCAGTCGGTCGAGGTGTGCGCATGCACCACGTGGTCCCTTCGACGCCATTTAAGGGCACCCCACGCCGACCCACCGCTCCGCTTTTCCACTTCCTTGGGGGACCGCCGCTGTTGGCCCGGAGGGGCCCTGAGCCCCGCATGGCCCTGCGGCTCTGCGGCCCCTGCGCCCCAAGCCCCGCTCGCCCGGCCCTGACTCAAGTCCGACATTGTCTTTGCACATTGGTCCAGGAATGGAAACGGGTTCCATGTTTGGTCGCGGAATGCAGGCAGGGATTGTCGGACGTCAGCGAGTGCTGGGTTGCCTTTGTTCGAAGGGGAGCGCGTAAAGGTTAAGGAGACTGCTCGGAGTTGTCTTCTTGCGTTCCTTGTTGGGGAGATCGGGTCCTGGGAGGGAGGGGTGCGGGTGGAGGATGGTTGCGAGGTGGGATCGTTTAGTGTCGGTTGCCTGTTCGGGTTCAGGGGTCGAAAGATGTTTGATAGGAAGCCTTCTTGTGAAGGAAGAGGGTGGAAAGATGTGACAGTAAAAAGTGGTTCTTTAGAAGAAATTATAAGAAGAAAGAAGTGTGATTAAATGAAATATAAAATATAAATAAATATTTGGCATAAAAATTTATTTATTTAATATTTTTATTTATTAATTTATAAAACACGAAAATAACTATTTTTCATTAGTGTATTAATATAATAAAAAAGTTATGTCCATTTTTGTATTAGAAGTTACAGTATAAGGTCATTCCTTTTGCGCCTGCATTATAAATTTAATGCGGGATGGCTCATTATTTATTTATAGTTTTTGCTTTGACCTCCGACCTTCTGCGAGATGACGAATAACATGACTCTTCTTCGTCGGGCTAATTAAATCAATTACCTTTATTGTTTAGACCGAGCGTTTCGCGTGCTTAATTACCGATTCGTAACGATTACTAAAGCGGAAGTGAAACGGAAACCCAATTCGCTAATTGCCAAAGGAAATCCGCGGGAGAGGCGCGCGAGACGGCTCCGATGGGGCCCCATTGCCCCCGAAGACAGACGGCCTGTCCTCCTCCGGGATCTTCTTCCAAGTCGAGGGGGGAAAGGTGTGAAATCAGAAATAAGATAATGTTAGATTAGCATTGTATATTTTATATTTACTTAATTGTACAAGTACAATAACAATTATGGGCAAACTATTACTTTTCCATGTTCAGTTCGTAGATTCTTAACACTTATTAATATATAAGCTTAATTTTATTTTTTATTACTAATGATATATTTTAGGCGTAAATAATGGAGTTATTATACATATTTAAAATTAATGTTAATAATTAAAATTGAACTAATAAATTGTATAAAATAAAAATTAATGAAATATAAATGTAAAATGTAAATAATGTTTCGGTTAAACTGAAACAATTGTATAATTTGATTAAAATAATATAAGCAGTTATTATAAGCATAATTTATAATATTTGGAATGAAATGCACAATCAACAGGTCCATCACCCCAAAGGGTTAATACAACATAATCCGCCCCTCGCCCCTCCCCGGATAATGAGCGGCGATCGACTCCAGGGCAGAACGAGTCGGGTTCAGTGGCATTTGCGCTCGTCAGATTTCTCCTCGGAGAAACGCGTCAACGGGAGATGTTAATTAGACTTCTTTTGGAAAACTTTTCCCCGTTATGTTTGCCCACAAAAAAGAATTAAAAGAAAAAACTTTTCACTCGAAATCGTGAATCTCTCGCTCGTCAATAAGCTCGAAATAAGCAAAAAGAAAACTCACGATTTTTTACTCTTTGCGAGTGGAGTGGCCTTTTTGTTTCGACGAGGGGGCGGAGAGACGGGGAGGTTTCACCCCGAGGGCAACGATCAAATTCACTGTGCTATCGCCCCCTTGGGCGTTAGTGAAACACAGGAATAGACCGCCCCGCTTGCATCCATGAATTCTGGATGCATAAACGTTAAATTGAAATTATTTTATTTTCTTTCATATATTTTCTATACTCAATTAACGTTTTTGTGTCAAAAGTAACATTTTTTGTGTTATAAGAATTTTCCTGTTTACGAGAATTTCCGACTTATTTCGAAGTATTCAGTTGTTACTACTTGTTGTTGTTATTGCCGCTAGAATACAACGGAGTCGGAAGTTACTTATGACTTGCGAATTGCTGATTGGCTCTTCTCTATAAATAGGTTTAACCCCTACCGAGTGGCCCCAGAGGCCCCTCGGGATGTTATCAACGCAAGTTTGGCCCCAGTAAGAAAAAGGCTGAGTGCCAAAGGTTTAACCCCCGTAGGCAGCGGACGGGGCACATGTGCCCTCAGGGGCAAACGAGGGGCCCAGCAGGACGACGCTGTGCGCCGCCCCAACGGCGGGAGATGAGTTGGGTGGTCGACCTGCAGAACCGGTGATTATTTAATGAGGATAATTGAAACGGCGGTGCTTTCGTTTGTAATTTGGGGGAGAGGGCGGTGGGGGCGTCGCTTCTGGATTTTTGGGTGGTCCGATGGGGTCGTGTCGTGACAATCGCTCCCATTGACGGCGGGCCCCGGGCCCCCGAGGAAGAGTCTCTTAGCTCGGCTCATGCGCTTTTTCCTTTAGTCGACCTTTGTTCCTTTGCTTTTGATTGTTTGTTTCTCACATTTAATTCACTTCATTCTGAAAGAGAGAAAAAAGGAAAGAGGGAAAGGGAATAAGTACGAAAATACCCATAGGATGTTCTCTCCCGCAGGTCCGCTCTGCAGACGATACACAAAGTGAGTTCCAAGGCCCGGGAGCAGAACTACTTCCTCGGAGGGCTCACCCATGACTGGGTCAGCTACTACGAGCAGCGCATCGAGTCGGACCGCTCCTGCCTGAACGAGTGGCACGCCATGGACAGCATCGAGTCCAGAAGACCTCCTTCCCCGGACTCGGTGAGGGCGGGGACGAAAGGGGAGGGGCGAGGGGCGAGGGCTTATGACGAGGAAGGACTCTTTCAGGTGCGGACGAAGCCTCGCGAGAGGGAGGAGACGGAGCGCGTGATCAGGTGCACCCTCAAGGAGATAATGATGTCGGTGGACCTGGACGAGGTCACGTCGAAGCACATCCGGGGGCGGCTGGAGGAGGAGCTGGACATGGACCTGGGCGAGTTCAAGCCCTTCATCGACGAGGAGATGCTCACCATCCTGGGCCAGATGGACGCGGCCACGGAGATATTCGACCACGTCTACCTGGGCTCTGAGTGGAACGCTTCCAACCACGAGGAACTGCAGAAGAACGGGTGAGTCCCTTGCTGCACGGGGAGGCTTCGGGGTTGGAGCCACTCACCGAGCAGGGCTTTCCTTGCAGGGTGCGCCATATACTCAACGTTACCAGAGAAATCGACAACTTCTTCCCCGGAATGTTTAACTACTTAAATATTCGAGTCTACGACGACGAAAAGACTGATCTGCTCAAGCATTGGGACGACACGTTCAAGTACATATCCAGGGCCAGGGCCGAGGGCAGCAAAGTCCTCGTCCACTGCAAGATGGGCGTCAGCCGGTCCGCCAGCGTCGTCATCGCCTACGCGATGAAGGCCTACAACTGGGACTTCAAGAAGGCCTACGACTACGTCAAGAACAAGCGCAACTGCATCAAACCCAACTGCAGCTTCATGTCCCAGCTCGAGACCTACCAGGGCATCCTCGACGCCATGAAGAACCGCGAGAAGCTGCAGCGCTCCAAGTCCGACACCAACCTCAAGAGCCCCTGCCTCGCGCCCAAGGACCCCAACCCCCGCGCCTCCCAGCCCCAGACCGACCCCCGCCCGGACAACCCCACCGCCGCCCTCCTCGCCGCCGACTGGACGGAGTCTTCGGGCGCGGAGCTCAGCAGGTTCGGCGGCAGGCCCAAGTCCTGGTCCCCCGACAACTCCGCCGCCTCGATGCTCTTCGGCGAGGACTCCCCAGGTGAGCGCCCTTCGGGGCCTTCCCCCTCGAGAGGCCCCCACTCACCGCGCTCTCTTCCAGGGCCGACCTCCGTCTCGATGGAGTACCTCAACTCGGAGGAGCGGACGGAAGCGGCGGCGCAGGTGCCGTCGGGGCCGGCGGAGATGTGTCCCACCTGCAGGACGCGGACGAGACAGGACGAGCTCCCGTGCAAGGAGTGCTTCAAAGTTACCAGCAGGAACTACAACAGCCACCTGAGGATCCCCTGCGAGAACGGGCAGACGTACAGCGTGTCCCAGAACCGGATCGTGTACCTGCCGGGCAGTGCGAGCGAGGACTCGGACTTGGTTCCCTACGTGAAGAACCGCGTGATCGCGTTCGAGTCCCAGTCGGGGGGGCCCAGCCCCGAGGCGGGGCTCCTCGCGAAGAAGTGCCAGTCCGACAGGAAAGGACTCGTCTTGAACCTCACCTCCCAGTTCGAGACGAGCTGCTCCAAGTCGGCGTCGCCCACCGAGGCCGAGAAGCCCGCGGACGTCGCCGAAGTGAGAGTGAACAACCCGGAAATAGCCAATTGGAATCTAGTCAAGGAAGAGGCCTGGGACCCCGGGGACAGGGACAGGGACAGGAGGGAAGCGTGGGGCTCCGCCTGCGAGGCTGTCGACGGCGATGGCGAGTCAGGGAGGGGGAAGCGGGGCGGCGACCCCTTCTCCGACAAGCTCGACCGGGTGTTCGACCGGGAGGAGCGGAAGCAGTCCCCCGTGGCGTTTGCCCCCGCCGAGGCCCCGCTCGCCGAGAGCCCCTCTCGTCAGAACTCGTGGAGCTCCTACGACAGCGCCGTCGTGCTCAACTACCAGGGGGAGTCGAGGGAGGCGCCCTCGCGGCAGAGCTCCTGGGGCTCGGGCGACCTCCGGGGCGCCCCCCTGCCCTCCAGGAACAGTTCCTGGGGCTCCTACGACCTCAGGCCGTCCACGCACCACGCCGACAAGCCCGAGGACCCCGTGTTCTCCCATAACAAAGACATCCCGTGGAACCCCGGAACGGTGAAGCGCACTAGGCAGAAACTGGAAGAGGTGAGCCAGGTCAAGGACGCTACGACGGAGGGGGAGGACTCTTCGCCCCCCAGAACAGAGATCTCAGTGTGCAACGTGAAGCTCCACGGGCCGAAGCCCTACCAGAACCCCTCGAAAGATCTCAAACCGGTCGCCCCCCAGGTGGTCGAAGCAGTGAACCCCGTCCTCGTGCACTACGCGAGCACCCCCTCCCTGTCCCTCGAACCCTCCCTCGCGCACGCCTCCCTCGCCCCCGACAAAATGACCGCCTCCCAGCCGAACATCACCCTCCTGCAGGAGGAGGCCCCGCTGTCGGCGAGCGCCCCCGACAGCTACCCCAGCCCCCTCTGCGAGAGCGACCCCCACGTGGTGAGCACCGCGCAGTGCTGCTCCGTCCGCCAGCAGAAGCAGGTCCTCGAGGGCCTGAGGGGCAAGTGCTGCGTGCTGCCGAAGCGGTGCTTCAGCCTGGACGAGTCGGTGGCCGTGAGCCCCAGGGAGGACGTGGCGAGGGCGGAGACGGAGGCGCAGAAGAGCGTTTCCGGGATGGTGCAGAACCTGAAGAAGGAGTTCGAGGCGAAGTCCGTGAGCAAGGCGGAGGGGAGCGAGGGCTCGAGACAGTCGCCAGAAGCCATTCCGCTGCCGATGGACTCCTCGGAGGACCTGTCCGTGAAGAATCTAGTCGGAAAGTACGAGGTGAAGAAGAACAAGCACGAGTCCAACCGGAAGTCGCAGGCCGTGATCGTCGCGTACCGGAAGCCGAAGGAGTCCGGGCAGTCGCAGCTCCGCGTGAAGCACTCCTCGCTGTTCCTGCACAACCTGAAGAACAGCAGCAGCGGGGAGAAGGTGCTCGTCCTGGACAGGCCGCAGGCGAAGGCGCCCTCGCCCAGCGTCGTCGTCGCGAGCGTGGTCGCCAAGGCGGCGAGCAAGAAGCAGCAGGGGAAGACTCACCCCCTCGCGCACCTCACCATCAACCCCCGACACACCAACGCCGTCTACAACACCATGTGATGCCCCGACCGCCCCTCACCGAGCACTTCCTTCTCTATCCCTTCGTTCCATCGGCCTTCGGATGTCGGAAGACCCGACCATTCTATAGCACCTAATGAAAATTCAATATATCCTCTGCTCCCCTCTGGCAACGGGGGCGGAGGGTTCCCCGCCCGTCGGGGGAGAGCGACCGCTTTGGGGGAGAGTCGTCGATTGGCCGGCTCTCCCGCCGTCTTAGTTGGAATTTTAGTGAGAAATTGTCGATTGATTTTATGAAAGGAGTGACCGTTAAATGATGGCGCTGTTTGGGAAACGGAAGTTGTCTGAGGGGACGAAACGCAGTGATTTGGTTGAAGAGGATTCGGTTTCCCGATGGCGGCGCTTGAGGTTTTAATTTTGTTTTTGTGATTATTTTTTTTATTTTCAAAATCTGAACATTGTCTCCAGGAAACAGATTCTAGTCCGATTTTGGAAATACGACAGGAAAATTTGCTTATAAAATTTGAATGATGTGAAAAAAAGTTAAAAATAAATAAAAATTGTTAAAATTATTGGCGTATAATTTCATTTCTTTCCTTTCCTCCTAAACGGGAATGATTTATTATGCAAATATTTTACTGACATTCTTTTTCGGATAATCAAAAGTACAAATATTTTTATCAGTATTTCCCTTTCTCTGGGTTCCTTTTTGCTCCTCGTGCGTTCAGTTTTCCTTGACTAATTCACGATGGCGAAGTAAAAATATTTTAGAGGATGAAAACATTGTGGGATTAGGAATCGGCCGCAATAAATATATTCTTATGAATGTGGAAAGTTTACTTATTAAGAGTAAGATCTCAGTTACAGTGAAATTTCACTTTGTATTTAAAATCAGCAGGCTCGTAAAGAGAATAGGAGCAAAGAGCCAATGGGATTGAACGAATGGAGGAAAAAAGGGAGAGGTTCACGAACGAGGAAACGTTTTAGAAACTGAACAAATATTTTAATAATTAGGCTTATTGTTATCAAAGAGTTGCCAAAATTATTGTAAAAAACCTTTATTAAAACCAATTTACAATGGGTAGTTGAGCATGACGTCCTGCCTCGCCAGTTCCAGCAACATCGGGTCGTCGAAGAACTTGTTGATGGACACGTCCTCCGACAGACCTTTCCTCCTCCTCGTCTTCACCATAAACTCCCTCGCCAGGTGCGTCGCCGGCTGCGGCTCCAGCGGTCGGATAACTATGCTCTTGTCCAGGGGGTCTCCCGGAACGATCTGGAACAGTCCGCATTCAGTCCCGCACGTGCCCCCGCGTGTCCCGCGTGCCCCCACGGCCCATCCTACCTGCCAGTGGTGGAACACGGACAGCCCGAACGCCTGTCCCTGGGTGTGCGTCCTCAGGTCCGTCTCGAAGCCGAAGGAGTCGATGGCCGGGATGAAGGCCTTGATGGTGTAGAGAGGGGAGCCCGGGACGGGGGCGTCCTGCGTCACGTGGCCCCTCCGCTTCGCGAGGACGGTGTACACGGCGGACACGCAGTCGGCGGGCGCCTGGATCTCGACGAAGAGGTAGGGCTCCATGAGCCGGGGGGTGGCCATGAGGAAGGCGGAGTAGGCGACGCGGCGGGCGGTGGGGATGATTTGTCCCCCGCCGCGGTGCAGGGGCTCGGAGGCGATCACGGCGTCGAGGATCTTGAACTTGACGTTCCGGATGGGCTCCTCGCAGAGGGGCCCCTCTCTGGTGCCCCATTGGAAGCCCTGAGGAAGGATCGGTTAGTGGGGGCGTCTCGTCGAGGGGCGAGGGAGACGTACCTGGACTATGGAGTCTTTGACGGAGTTGAGCAGGCCTTTGTCTACTTCGGAGGGGAGGGTGTCGTCGACGAGGATGTTGGGGCCAGTGATGTCGGGGCCGAAGGCCCAGATGGAGCGGGCGGCGAGTAAATCCCAGTCGTACTTCGTCTGGAAAAACTCGCCTAAACGCTTCCTGAAAGGAGGCAACCTCATGAGTGGAATCAGGAGAACTGCACGGGACGCGAGCCACGTCTTACTTATTCCAGGAGATGTGCACGACTTCGTTCTCTATGTCCTCGGCCAGGCCCTTCTCGAGAGGCTCCGCGATCATGGTGATTTTGTTCTTCTTGTTGGGCGTCTCGGCGAAGCACTTGAGCGAGGACGTCTCGACCACCGTCTCGCAGAAGGTGACCACGGGGTCGGCCACCTTGATGTCTGGAAGGAAGAGAGGGTGAAGGCGCGAGGGCGAACAGGGTGACCCCCCATGGCGTACCTATCTCCGAGTACATGTTCCTGAGGTCGTGCATGACGCAGTCGAGGTACAGCTCCCCCGTGCCGAGGATGATGTGCTCCCCCGACTCTTCGACCCTCGTCGAGAGGAGAGGGTAGGATTTGTTGACTTTCCTGAGTCCGTCGAGCATTTTGGGGAGCTCCGAAGGGTTGACTGGTTCAACTGGAAGAAGAAGAGACCCTCATTAGACCTTCAAATCTTGCCAATAACTGGAAAGCATCACATTTTGACCACTACGGTCCGCCGTTTTGTTCTATTTTTTGATATTTCACTCAAAAGCTTCGCGCACTCATTTTGGCCTTTTTGCTAAGAAAAGAATAAATAAGAAAGGAAGAAACGATCATTTCACTCATTCTAGTGCTTTTATGCCTTGCCTTAATATGAGATACTCAATTGCAACGCTAACCTGCGATTTTGATCACGGACTGAGTGTTGAACTTGAGCGGCCTGAATATGTAAGCGTCTTCGTCGCCGGCCACCTCCGTTATCGTGGCCGTCTTCACTATGGGCTGATCGATCCCCTCGATGAGCACCCAGTTCCCCGCGGGAACCCTGTTCACCTCTATTTTGTACCTGAAAGACGAGGGCGTGAGCGAGCCTGGACGAACTCCCGCGGGCCGGGCGAACTCCCACCGACCTGGCCTCGTATATCCACAGCCTCCCCACGGTCAGCACTCGGCTGTCCTCCTCGTCCTGCAGGGTGTAGTTCTCCCCCAGGACGCGGACTTCCTGGTTGGCCTCCAGCACCCCCGACATGACTCTCCCCAGAACGAGAAAAAAGGTGCAGTCGTCCGTCGGGTACATCTTCGTGCTGTGGACCATGAGTCGACCCTGCCAACAAGAAGCGGAAGAGTTGGAGAGTTTTCGGCCTTCGCCCGAAGAGGAAGAACTGCTCACCTCTGGAGAGCAGCCGATCATGTCCTGGGCCGTGTCCGAGTCGATCGGCCCCGTGTACACGTTCTCGACCTTATTTTTCGCGTTCGAGAGGGGACTGGGAATGTGGTGGACGCACATGTCGACGAACCCGTTGAAGTCGCCCAGGAACTTGCTGCAGACGAGCCGCAGCAGCGGTCTGATGTTCATCTTCATTTCTTCTTTCGAGAGCCGGATGCCCACCTCGTCGAGGACTTGTGGCAGGGTGGTGTCCACGTCGCCGACGACCTGAACGCCAAACGCTGTCGATTAACTTCCTTGCGCTGCTTGGTGCACTTTCCAACAAGAAAACATCACCTGTGTGAATATTTTGTACAATGGCTCCAGTATGAATTCGACGAAGCTCCTCTGGGCGCTGTTGTGGGGAGGTTTCTTTGAAAACTTCCTCGTCTTGGAATTGAAATAAATGTCGCCCCAAAGGCGCTTGGCAAACTCGTTCACGTTCACTTCCCCGTAGAACTGATTGTACACGTTGGCGAAGCTCTTGAGCGTGAAGCAGACAGCGTACTGGGAACTGGCGAAGCAGACGTTTCCCAACAGCGGAGACACGATGTGGGGATTCTCTTCGTCCGAGTACAGACTGGCAGAATACAGCGAGGCCATAACCAACCTTCAAGAGAAACCCAAAAAGAGAACTTACCTCAGCAGCCCGTTCACCTCCTCGATTATGTGCCTGAGTTTGTAGTAAGCGTCATTCGGAGGAAGTTTCAGTTCCAGTATGAGGCGGTCTATTTTGTTGATGCACACGGTTATGGCCAGCTTCTCCTGCACGGCGTGCTTGAGTATCCTCTCCGTGTTGAGGACGACGCCTTCCGCCGCGTCGACGAACACCACGACGCCGTCGCAAACGCGCATCGCTGCCGTCGCCTCGTCCGAGAAGTTCACGTGTCCTGGAACAGGGAACGATCAGTCCCGCCTTCCCGTGGCCCGGCCTGGAGCTCTGCTGTGGGTGCTCACCGGGCGTGTCGAATATGTTCATCAGGTAACTCTTGTTCCTGACGTCCTGCAGGACCAGAGTGACAGGCATGGCTTTTGTGGAGACTCCCCTGGCCTGTTCGATGAAGAGTGTGTCTGTGTACCTGAGGTTCTTCTCGTCTTTGGTTGACTGCATTCCAGGGTGTGTTTGACGCACAAGGCAGTCCACAAATGTTGTTTTCCCATGATGAAGATGGCCTATGAGTGCTACATTTCTGATGAGATCAGCATTGTCCATCAAGTCAGCAAGGAACCTGTGAGGTTATCATTGGCAATAAATGTGTGTAATTTCACAACACAATTTTGTCCTTTTGAAACTCACTCTTTTTCATAAACTGTTGGTGGAAGTTCCTGCTGCTTAACTTGAAACTTCTTGGCCTTTATGGGCGCAATCAGGGGAGTGGTCAAGGGCTGATTATCCTCCTCCTGAACTATTGTCTCAACATCAGGCCCATATACTTCTAATGCATTTGGATAATACCTCTTGTCTTCGTGCAGAACAACGGACATGGGAGCGACGTCCGCATCTTCCATTTCCCTATCTTCGTCTTGATCATCCTAAAAAAATTAGCCTCGATTTAGGATTCCAACTGAGAGCGGTTTAATATAACATTCACAGCTCACATCATAATCCTGTGTTTCACGTTCCCTGGATGTGAAATCTTCTTCTTCTTCCTCATCGGACTCCAAATCCGGCCCTATGTAGTTCCCAAACTCGTCATAAAGATCCGCATCCATATCTCAAATTTTCCTCTGAAAAACGTGAAAATTAAATAATGCTAAAGCGAACCAATTACGGTTATGTTTTTAAACAAGCGAAGCCGGCTTTTTTCAATTTTAGCAGTAAATTCTATTAAAAATTTTCAAATAAAATTATGCAGGACTTTATAATTAAAAAAGATGTAAAAGTTAAGACTAACCTGCTGTTCCGTACAGTAGCCAGGTTTTAAACCTGTTGGGAGAACATTTTGATTCGTTTCCTCCTGAAAATCCTCTGGAATGGAAACTTTTCAAAATGGCGTCTCGAGTCGTTTCATAGAGAAATCAAACATCAAGAGAAAATTAAACTTTAAAACAAAAGTATTTTTTGAGTGATTTAAAACGTATCACCAAACTCAATTTATGTATATTTTTTCGGTATCACCGAATCTAAAATCTTTAAACTGTTAAATAACCTAAAATTTTTACCCACTTCAAATATTTCGCTAGCTGTCAGGGTTGGAAAAGGTGATTGGGGAAAACAGACTAATTGACAGTGAATTTTAAATGCATTTCGATAGCTTCACTTCATTTTTAATAAACTACTTGAGCTTGAGTTTTGTGTGTTTATTATATTAAATTAATACCTGAACCTTTATATTAGCCAGCTGTAAATTTTATTTTAACCTCACGTGTCAGTAGAATAATAGGCCGTTAACTGCCAAGTTTTGCAAAGTTATGCGGGTATGCATTATTTTAATTATAATTAATTCTCATGTAATTATCTAATAAAAACTAATATCATATTTGACCATACAAAAAAGCTCGATGGGACGAGGGTTCACTGTGGCTGGATTGATTTAACGCAACATTGCCGTAACCCCTTAATACTCAACCTGTGGCCCCGGGGCCAAATTTGGCCACCCAGCCCTTCAAGTGGCCCCAATGGCCCAGACGAAATCAACAGTGAAGAAGAATCAAATAATAAATTGGAAGTATCTTTCCTTTTTTTTGTTGCATGGTCCAGTGGCCCCGTCGCGATGTTAACAACGGAAGTTTGGCCCAAGCAAGCAAAAGGTTGAGTACCAAGGCCGTAACCATAATAACTGACAAGATTTTCTACAAATTAAAGTTCCAGAAGTCATAAATTTTCCAAACTTAGTCTAAATTCTCAAAATAATTAAAATGGGAAAATTAGAGAAATTATTAAAATAAATACTTCAATAATATGTACCTTTATTGAATTCCAACTTTCGTTTATTACATCATTATTTTTGTCACATAATTCTTTAATACAATAAAGGAAATAAATTTGACAAATCAATGTTGAATAATTTAAAATCCACCTCTGAGACGAAGCACCAAGTGAAGAGTTGACTCCTTCTGAATGTTGTAGTCAGAGAGTGTTCTGCCATCTTCCAACTGTTTGCCAGCAAAAATCAATCGCTGCTGGTCTGGAGGAATGCCTTCCTTGTCTTGGATCTTAGCTTTGACATTCTCAATGGTGTCTGAGGCTTCCACCTCAAGAGTGATGGTTTTGCCAGTGAGAGTTTTAACAAAGATCTGCATTCCTCCTCTCAAGCGCAGCACCAGATGAAGGGTGGACTCCTTCTGGATGTTGTAGTCTGAGAGAGTTCTCCCATCTTCTAATTGTTTTCCAGCAAAAATCAGCCTTTGTTGGTCTGGAGGAATTCCTTCCTTGTCCTGAATCTTAGCTTTGACATTTTCAATGGTGTCTGAGGCTTCTACTTCCAGTGTGATGGTTTTTCCAGTGAGAGTCTTAACAAAGATTTGCATTCCTCCTCTGAGACGCAGCACAAGATGAAGAGTTGATTCCTTCTGAATGTTGTAATCTGACAGAGTTCTTCCATCTTCCAATTGCTTTCCAGCAAAAATCAACCTCTGCTGATCTGGTGGGATTCCTTCCTTATCCTGGATTTTAGCCTTTACATTTTCAATAGTGTCTGAAGCTTCCACCTCAAGTGTGATGGTTTTGCCTGTCAGAGTTTTAACGAAGATTTGCATTCCTCCTCTGAGACGAAGCACCAAGTGAAGAGTTGACTCCTTCTGAATGTTGTAGTCAGAGAGTGTTCTGCCATCTTCCAACTGTTTGCCAGCAAAGATCAGCCTTTGTTGGTCTGGAGGAATGCCTTCCTTGTCTTGGATCTTAGCTTTGACATTCTCAATGGTGTCAGAGGCTTCTACTTCCAGTGTGATGGTTTTTCCAGTGAGAGTCTTAACAAAGATTTGCATTCCTCCTCTGAGACGCAGCACAAGATGAAGAGTTGATTCCTTCTGAATGTTGTAATCTGACAGAGTTCTTCCATCTTCCAATTGCTTTCCAGCAAAAATCAACCTCTGCTGATCTGGTGGAATGCCTTCCTTGTCTTGGATCTTTGCTTTGACATTTTCAATGGTGTCTGAGGCTTCCACCTCAAGTGTGATGGTTTTGCCTGTCAGAGTTTTAACGAAGATTTGCATTCCTCCTCTGAGACGAAGCACCAAGTGAAGAGTTGACTCCTTCTGAATGTTGTAGTCAGAGAGTGTTCTGCCATCTTCCAACTGTTTGCCAGCAAAAATCAATCGCTGCTGGTCTGGTGGAATGCCTTCCTTGTCCTGGATTTTGGCCTTTACATTCTCAATAGTGTCTGAAGCTTCCACCTCAAGAGTGATGGTTTTTCCAGTGAGTGTTTTCACGAAAATCTGCATCTTGAAGCTATATAAAAGAGAAAATAAATATTACTAATAGTCAATAACAGGTTTAAACTTGGAAGAAAACTGCGTCGCACAACGCAATCACTTTCTCGATCGAACAAAGAAAATGCGTCATCAGCCCGGAAATTACGTCGCAATGCGCAATTAATTCTCAAAAGGCCCCAAAGTTCAGGTTTTCAAAAACCCAACTTAAATGTTTTATAATTTAAAATTTAGAACAATTCTAAGTGCACAAATGATTATTATTTCTAAAAATTGAAATTACTGAAAAAAAAAAATGGCGGAAGCTTAATAATGAAAATGCGTAGTTATGTGAAAATACGAGCAGCAGGTTTTTAAAAGTCGAATTTTAATAAAATTTCCTGCACTATTAGGACTAAAAACACGAATAAAGGATTATTACAAAACTCAAGAAGTACAAAAATTATTTTTTATATAAAATCGGGGAAGCTACTGGGCTGTAAATCACTAACACAATTCCGACGTAAGTTTGGGCTATACATTTAAAATAAATTATAATAATATCAGAAAAAGAAAGCGCAATAGTAAATTATTTAGATTAAAAACAGTAACTCACCTATTTAATATATCTTCTAAAATTGAAACTTGGGAGAAATGAAAACTTAGCTCAATGACAACTTCTCTCTTTGAAGTCTGAGAACTAACTGTATCCGTGTCGCTACGTTCGTCCGCTTTTCTTTGTCAAAATGTACGAGTCATCCTTAAATCTGATTGGTTAACGTCACTGAGCGCCCACGCTATTGGCTCTTGTTTTAATGACGTCACCGAAAGCGTTAGTTTTGATTGGCATTTTGGCAATGTTCGAGAATCTTCTGGGAAATGACCTGCGTTCTCATTATCATGTGAATAAACAAAGTGCAATGTTTTTTCAGACCATTCCAATTTTCAGAATACAAAATCAGATTTTTTTCTGAATTCTTATTTTGCCTTTTTTAATAATTTTACTTAACCCCAAAGAGCTCAACTCAATATAATTTTTCTTAAATTGTAGGTCAAAGATGTCTTCTTTAACTCAGACCTCAATTACTGTCGAAAATATAATTCCAAATTTTGATTACAGAAATTTGAAGGCGTTGGATTTATGGAAATGCAGTATAACTATAATTCAATGAACGTCTACAAAAAAGACTTGAATGTTTTTAATAATTTAAAACAAAGATATCCATTTGCCTTTAGAATAAGGGACTTCACTTTACTTTCCCTCTGTTTCATTACAATAATTTAAAGTTGGCTTTTAATTCTGTTGCCTTTAAAGAAAAAGCCAAAAAGTGCGAGTAAACATTTTCCTGATAAAAAGATCAGGGTCTAATAATTACATCGCAATAATTGTTTATTGCAGAAGCATTTGACTTGAATGCAGTGGTTTCCAATTTGCGGGCGTCCCAAAAACAAAAAAATTATTATTTCTATTATTAAACAAATATTCACCGATGTGTAATTATTCATACAAAGACTTACTAATTTATAGCCCTTTGAATTAATTACGGTATCATGTGAGTAATTACAATGGTACAATGTTAATAAAATTTGAGGGGCCTCAAAGACTTTTCGTAGAAAAATTAACAAAATAAGAGGAAGTTCAGAACCGTTGGAAAAAATGGACTGATGTAATGAGTGCAATGACAAATAGGAGCGATTTTAAGAATTTATTATTTTTGGAATCGACGCAAGACTTTAACCCTTACGGTCACTGCCATTGTCAAATTTTAAATTTAGATTCTGCGTTTGATACGATAAGGAAATATCTTTGACAATCGCCATATCGCCATGCTGACGTCAAACAATGTAGATTTCTGATATTTAAGCGCAGTTAGGCTTTAGTCTATACTATTTAGAGGCTGTAGGGGACAGAAAAATGCCCTGGTCAGGGCTGTATGCATTCAGTCTTGATTGATATAAGTAAGAAATCAATGAATACTACTTTTAAGTAGTAAAATATAAACGTCCAATTGCCAAACTTTTTCACGAAGACTTGTAACTGTAAACAATGTTTTGACATCAGTTATTTTTCAACGTAATGGTTTTGAAAGGCGCCTTGGTCCATTTACCCTTTAATGTAATTGCCCAAACGCATAACATCTATTCATGGTTTTATTCAAGCATATTTTCCTTTCAGGGAATTGCCGAATCACTTCAAACCCTTTTATTTTGCAAATTTCCTTTTCCATTATAAAAATTAAGTGGGACATTGGTTATTAGCCGCAAATGAGTACAATCTGCACTTAATGAGATTTTTGATTGTGTTTAACTTACAGTCAAATAAATAAATTTTATAAAATTCAGTTGATTTTGCTATGTTTTCTTTCTCAATTGTTGAGAGGAAATCAGTCAAATTTTCATTTGGCAGTAATGAGTTTCCTATAACAAATTTACTCCAACATTATCATTTAAGAGGAATTAGGATGAGTTCACAACTTGTGCAAATGGTTTGGAAGGTATCTGTCAAAGTATTTAAATAAAAAGTAGTAATTTTTAATTAATGTATTCATAAATATTTCTTATACATGTTAAATGGTCTTTTAAATTTACTTAAGCATGAAAAAATGAAGAAAAAAAATGCTTTAAATGGGGGCCAAATTGGAGGATCACTTTAATTACAACCACCACGCAATCGAAGTACTAAATGTAGTGTGGATTCCTTCTGAATGTTGTAGTCAGAGAGTGTTCTGCCATCTTCCAACTGTTTGCCAGCAAAGATCAGCCTTTGTTGGTCTGGTGGAATTCCTTCCTTGTCCTGAATCTTAGCTTTGACATTCTCAATGGTGTCAGAGGCTTCTACTTCCAGTGTGATGGTTTTTCCAGTGAGAGTCTTAACAAAGATTTGCATTCCTCCTCTGAGACGCAGCACAAGATGAAGAGTTGATTCCTTCTGAATGTTGTAATCTGACAGAGTTCTTCCATCTTCCAATTGCTTTCCAGCAAAAATCAACCTCTGCTGATCTGGTGGGATTCCTTCCTTATCCTGGATTTTAGCCTTTACATTTTCAATAGTGTCTGAAGCTTCCACCTCAAGTGTGATGGTTTTGCCTGTCAGAGTTTTAACGAAGATTTGCATTCCTCCTCTGAGACGAAGCACCAAGTGAAGAGTTGACTCCTTCTGAATGTTGTAGTCAGAGAGTGTTCTGCCATCTTCCAACTGTTTGCCAGCAAAGATCAGCCTTTGTTGGTCTGGAGGAATGCCTTCCTTGTCCTGAATCTTAGCTTTGACATTCTCAATGGTGTCAGAGGCTTCCACCTCAAGAGTGATGGTTTTGCCAGTGAGAGTTTTAACAAAGATCTGCATTCCTCCTCTCAAGCGCAGCACCAGATGAAGGGTGGACTCCTTTTGGATGTTGTAATCAGAGAGGGTTCTTCCATCTTCCAATTGCTTTCCAGCAAAAATCAGCCTTTGTTGGTCTGGAGGAATTCCTTCCTTGTCTTGGATCTTTGCTTTGACATTCTCAATGGTGTCAGAGGCTTCAACTTCAAGGGTGATTGTTTTTCCAGTCAAGGTTTTCACGAAAATCTGCATTTCCTTTGCTGAAAAAAAAAACAAAATATTTAATTATTTAAAATAATTTTGACGACTGACGCAATGCATTCGAGTTTCACATATCGATCCGTGACGTTTTCAAATATGATGCAATAATATCCGCAGAAAGGAAAATATTTTAAACGCAATAGATACAACGGGCATTGTATTGATTAAGTCCTTAGAAAAATACAAAAAAAGGACAAAAAAGGGAAAATGATAAACTTCGTTAAGTAAAATAACTAATAAAAAATTTACATAAGATTATCAAAGGAATGAAGAAACAACCGTTAATTTGAGAACTCAGCGTTTCACCGAATTGAACGATCCGATTAGAAAATCCAGAATTTAAATCTTGACATTATTTTTTTTTATGAAATCATAATGGAGTCAAAGGGAAAATTCAAACAACCGAACGATTACAGTGACGGATTTCTTACTTAAATTCTTAAAAGGTTCTTTCCAATTATTCGTCCTAAAATCTACCGAACTTCACCGAAAACAACAAACTCAGACTTTAACTTACTTTTTTTAGCACCTCAAAGTTGAATAAAATTTTAAAGCACAGATTTACAAATCTTGACCAACGTAGAAATGTAACTGCTTTAAATGAAGCTGGCTTTGTTGTCTTTGTATCGTTTTACGAACCGACCTTAAATACGATTGGTCTGAGTCAGAACGTGCGCGCGCGATTGGCCAAAATAACAGTGACGTCATTCGAGCACTAGCTTCTGATTGGCGCTTTTCCCATATTCTAGAAAATTCGGCTGCAATTTACAGGAAATGACGTATTACTCAGATTATATAAGCCCCGAATCAAACTTCCCGCCAAATTTTATTTACTCTTTGTTTTTCTCTACGACAGGCCTTTATTTCCTCAACACTTGGCCGGAATTTACTTCCCGTCTGGCAGTTTTCACAGGAAATGAGTCATAACTAAAATTCGAGTTTTGGCATCCGCTCTTATGATCATCGCAAAAGAAAAATGCTTTTTATTTCTCACTAGTCAATCACATTCATTGCCGAATGAATTAATTCATTCGGCAATTCCCTATTCCCTCGCTACTTCGCGGTTTTTTTCAATGAAGTACCGATCCATACCTGCGCTTGGGGAATGATTCCCTTGGGTGGGAAAAATCCGTACATGTATGAATAGCATACCGTAGAAAGCGGATAAATTTCTGTTGATAACTCAATGGCTTTTTCCCCTGGAAAACCCAACTACAAATATCATAGCCCGCTGGGAAAAATCACAGTCCGCAAAGAAGGTGACACTTATGTATGTCCCTACTTCGCGGAAATTCGTTTATCGCGGCTGCTCTTGGAACCTATCCCCCGCGATAAACGAGGGAATACTGTATACGATTACACCAAACAATTTCGATGAATTAATTACAGTTGCTTTGGAAATTGATCGTAAGCAATGATGATTGCGATTTTATGAATGACGCACCGAATTCATGCAAATGCTGTGTTCATTTTTTAAAAGATGTCACCCAATCATATTCTAAAATTTTTCTTTTCCTTCGAACTCAAGAGATAGTCTGCAGACCATTATGAATATGCTTCGGCTAATGCACAGATCACTTAAGAAAAGTTTAAATTTTCATCGGGAAGATTATTTTCAGAGTCCATCACTGGGTGATTCTTTGTTGCTTTAATTTTTCCAGGGAAAACTTCTTAAGACGAAAAATATTTCAATGAAATCGACCGCGTGAAAATGGCCGACTGAAAAAAACAAATTTTGTTAAACATATATTTTGATATTTATAATTAAGTCATTAAATAACAACATCCACATCGTAAACCGAATAAACTTTTGAGCTTTTCCCCACATCCTCACATAAACAACATTATTTCCCTCAGTGCTGGGAAGAGAACCCAACTCGTACAGTCTCAACTGTAAATGAACTCAACATCGGTCGCGCTATGTACACGAGTCAAGGAATAAAAAGCCGGAAGGAGGAGCGGGCCCCGACGCCCCGAGGGCCATCACGCCCCCGGGGCCTCCGACCCGAACTCCTCCCCCGTCAGGGCCTCCTCCCTCTTCAGCAACGACTTCGCCTTCTTCTCCCAGATGTGGGCGTTCGCCTTGATCTTCCTCGTGTTGTCCGCCACGAAGGAGTCCGGGGACCCGTAGTTGGGGGGGTTGGCCAGGGGGTCGTACCCCAGCACGGACAGCATCGGCGCGATCACGGCCATGTCCCGCACCACGTCCTCGGGGATCTGGTCCACCCACTTGCTTAAAGCTTCCAGATTCACGGGCTTTATTATTTGGTCCGAGGACCGCTCCACCCTGCAACCAGCATAGGGTTACGCCATGTGCCCGCCAGGGACAAGGGGGAGGGAGACAATTACTTGGAGAGGGGAACTCCTCCGGGCTTGTTGATCTGGTCCTCGTGGTGGAGGACGGAGTCGTTCCATGGCACCTCGAGGAACTCGAGTATCTTGTGCATGGACTCGTAGGGGTGCAGGACCAGCTGCTCGTAGTAGACCATCATGCACCGGGAGGAGCCGACGTCCTTGCACTGATTATGCATTATCTGGATGGCGGCGTTCCATTTGGTGAGGCACTGGCGGTAACTGGTGAGGTCGAACCCTGTTATTGTCACCTGGAAATGGATTCAGAGTCAGCGTGATGTTGCGGGGCGTAGTGTGCAGATAGTGAGCGGAAAAATGGAAATGAGGGAGAGAAATGTAGTTTAATCTCATTTGGAATCATTAGAGCGAGAGGATCATTGAGTATTCAGCGCGTGTTCAGCTGCTGATTCGCCGAAATCAGCAGTTTCCACTCTGCTGTCTCGTCGGCGATCGGGCTCACCTTCCTGGATATGATTGAATGCACCGTGGCCCTGCCGTCCCTCACCATGAGGATGAACTTGGAGGCGGGGAAGAGCTCCGACAGGTACGAGGCGGATTTGAGGGTGAGGGGGTCCTTGTTGCACAGCCTGGGGGCGGGTTCGCCGTGCCTGGCAATGATTTCCAGGCAGAAGGCGGCTATGGCGGAGTCTAACACCTGAAAGAGAGCCAGAGTAATTCTTGTTAAGTTTATTTCCGGGGAATGGAGGAGTTTTCCCACGTTCAGGAACTGAGAAAAGGATTATCGGAAAATCTTATTGAGTTTTCTTTTCCCCTCTCGCTGAGGATTTCTGTCGTGCATCCCGGAGGAAAATGGCCCCGGGCTCTTTCTTCTCCTCGAGATTAAACACTATTTATCTCTTTTTTCACTCTTTCTCGTTTGCCCGTGAAAGGCCACTTAATCTCAGGCAGCGTCAGGGCTGCCAACATTACAATGTCGGATGAAAATCCTCCTTCGATTCTGCCACTTTTTCTCTTCTCTATTTGACCATCTGAACATGATAATTATGTTATGTCTATCTTTGTCAGGTTTTACAATTTTTTTCTTTAAAATACAACTTTTAGGATTTCAGGACTGATTTCAGGAGAATTCACATCATAATAACTAATGGCGAACAAAAGAAAATAAAGTGACAAATAAATGAGACTGAAGTGACCAATTAAACGATGTAAACTGAGGGCCAAGTGTAAGTACATAACTTTACTGTATTAATAAAATGCAGTAAAAAGACATACAAATAAAAAAATAAATATATGCGTAAACAATAAACAATAAATAAAAATGTCTTTTTAGTGTCATACATTTGTTTAATTTTTATCCATAAATTTACTTTAAAATTATTTTTTTATACATATCTAACATTTATTAATTAAAATGAAGAGGTGAATGAGGGCCAACCCCCCCCCCCCCTTACCTCTTTGTGAAGTCCAGCTTCTTTTAATCTAAGACTTTCCTTCTGGGATTTGAGCCAGTGAGCCCTGATCTGCAGGAGCCTCGGGATGACCCTGGTCTCCTGGCCGCACCTGGAACCGCCAACAGTCCAATTAAGTGAGGTCCCATCGCCCCCATCGACCCCGCACCCCCCGCACCCCCACTCACCTGACTTCGGGGTGGGCGTCGAGCATCGCCCTCATGAGCGTGGTCCCCGACCGGGGGACGCCCCCGATGAATATCAGGGGCATTCCCCTGTGATACCTGTACACTTTCCGGTCGCTCCCCACCACGTATTTCTGCGGGAGAAACTCACGTGAGAAATGGCAAACTAATGGAAATTCGATTCCGAGCATAAATTTTTATAATGTAATTACGTGGAGTTAAGGGCGAAGTTTACAATATGTCGGTGGTATTGTGTCTGCATTCGCGGGGTTAATTCGGCGATATATCATAAAACCGCTTGACATTTCGGGGGGAGGAACAATTCGATAACTCCATTACGCCATTTTCGGGCAATTCTTTTTCCGTCCCCCCCCCCCCACCAAAAAAGGAATTTTTATGAGAACGTCCATTAATGTAATTACATCCGCCAACCCCTCGTTGGTCTCGAAAAGGTACAGGAGCACTGCAAGAAAACACACGGGGTGCAACGGGAGCGGGAAGAAGCGTATCAATCATCGTAAAGCGAGGGAATCGTGCGAGGGGGGAGGGCCCCGGCGACATTTGGGGTGGCCGGGGGGTGGCCGGGGGGTGGAAATCGGGCGAAGCTACGACGGCGTTGACCTGGAAAACTGGGGTGGAAGCCAAGGGCTGAAGAAAGAAAGATGGGCTGATGCAGGGGTTGAAAGCGGAGGGGAAGAAAGGCTGGTCTTTGGTGGGGGGAGGCGTCCAAGATTTTCTTCAATTTTTTAATTTGGAGTAGGAAAGTGCGTTAAAGATGGAGGGCTTTTTAAGCTTTTCAGTTAAAAAATGCGTTTGTACCGAGTTTATGTGCACACATCAGCGACTGGCCAGAACCTTCCGATTTGCAATAAAAAATATTATAATTTAATATATATATTTATATATATTATATCCACCTTCTGGCGTACAATCTTAAAATCATAAATTCTGAGAAACATCCACCCAAGCATCCCTCTTCTTCCTTCCCTCCTCTTTTAGTCCGGTCAAATTAGTTCGAAAATGAGGGGTGAAGTTACATAAATTCTTAAGAAGCTGAAACTTGATGAAAGCGTATGGAGTATAATTATAAAAGTATAAAATCGATCCGATGCCGGGAAAAGAATTAATTTTTGACCATTTTAAGCAGAACGGGAAGTTTTACATAAAATCAACTTCGATTGTAATTGTAGTGCATAAAATTATCTGTAAAAAAAACGTATTAATACTTTTTTTTTAAAGAGACACCGTTTCTGAGAAACGGCAAAAACAATATTGTTGACCTTTGACATCGCGCCAATTCTTTTCCCAGCATCGGATCAATTTCATACTTTTGTCATTTTTACTCTGAGCAATTTCACAAAGTTTCAGCTTCATAGGAATTTACGTATGTAACATCGAACGTCTAATTTGCCCCGAAGATACAGTGAGACTCTCCCTTCTAAAAAGTCCCTCCAATTCTAAGTTATATTTCCATGTCTGGATTTTATTATACCGATCTGCTTGGCGATCACATTGTCCTCTCCACTGCCCCTCCCCTCTCACTGGACATTCCCTTGCTTACAGGATTTTCCTTCTTGTCCCTTTCGGTTTGTTTCTTGGCCGACTTTGGTCGACTTCTACTGTATTTTTTTTATTTCTATTTTATTTCAATATCCTATACATTTTATGTATTTTCACTTACGTAATAATTTCTTCCGCTTCGTCTGCTTTGAAACAGATATTTCTCAATCGCTTCTTTCTCCAATTTTTTTTAAGTCGAAGGGATGTTATTTCACATCTTCTTATCCCTCTTTCTTCTCTTTTAAATTGAGCGCTTTGAACTGGCTGTTCCCTCGGGGCGGAATCGCCCTCAAAGCTAAATAATAAAATTTCCCACCTCCGCCCTTTCCCACTTCTTCTTTCTTGTTACTTTTAGTGTTCTCTTGCAAGGGGCGCGGGCAGAGGGGCCGAACCCCAAAGGGGGCCACACGAACGGCTCTAACTCAAGAGCAATCGAAAATAAATTATGATTTATAAAGTAACCTTTTTTATCTCCGCTAAGATCTCCTTAAAAGTGATTAATTAGGAGGAAATGTGCGCGGGCGAAGAGGGGGCAAATGGCGACGGCCCCGCCGCCCAGGGGTGGGCAAACTCACCTCGTTGGCGACCATCTGCGGGCCGGTGTCGACCCACGTGCAAGTGGAAATGTTTCGCAGAACCATGAAAAAGATTACTGTAACGGCCAGACACAGGACAATCTTGCAGTACTGGCGTCCACCGCGGACCATCCTCCTTCCTTCTACCTCATCGCCATCTGGAACAAACAAGGGCCAACAGAGATGAGTGCGGGGCACTCCCCCAGGCGATACAACGAAATGGGCCAAGGCGTTTCTTGGGGGGGGGGGGAGGGGGAGGAGGGGTAGTGTATTAGTATACAGTGATAGACACAATACATGGTTTACATCAGGGGTGAGAATCTTTTAAGCACATTTAAATTTTAAAATCTTTTTGCGGGCCCACATAAAGTAACAGTTATTAATAATTCACAAAACTTTATAAACATTAAAATGAAGAAATAAAAAAATAAATAAAAATATAAAATTGGTTCTAAAATATTTAAAAGTGAAACATACTTTGTAATTATTTTTGCTTTATCTTTTAAGCAGCCGGGAAAGAAAGGAAATATATGATATTAATACTATAAATATAAAATGCAATTTAAAATGTAAATGTATAAAAAAATGGTGAAGATGTAATGAAGATGATATTTAACATTTTCCAAAAAAATACCAAACACTGTAATTATAAAATTGCACGAATGACTTCAGGTATCCCCGCATTCCCCTCGCTGGCAAAGTACGCCATTCCCTCCCTCATCGCTTCATTCTAGAATTTTCTTCGAATGCAATATCGGCTTTTGCAATCGCTCAAAGCCTCGATTCCTTTTAATTATTCAACAGGGCAATATATTTTAATTAGGAAAATATTGAATTATCGATGAGTCGGTTGCAGCAGGCCGAGGGCATGGGTGTTGTGAGGAACAATGAAATACAAATGGAGGGAGGAGGTGCCGAAGAGGAAAAACTGCGGGCGAACAAATAACGTGATTCGCGTCAAAGTTATTTTGCATTTTCTGAAAGATTTACGCTCCTTGTTTTGAATATTAAGCGAGGTTCCGCCTTGGGGGGCTCAAACCAAACTTGTGCAAACTTTTGTGCCTCTTCCCCGCGTAACCTTCGCCCCTCCCCGGAAGGAAATTTTCCAAAACCGGTAAATAAATACATCCGCAGATTGTAAATGTTTTCCCTTTCTCTATTTAATTATATGTGCATAAATTGGAAGCAATGAACAACACTTAGGGGTACAATTTTTCCGTATTCGTCGAAGTCAGGCTCTCCTTTTGCATTTTAACGTGAATCGATGGAAGAATATTTTTATGAAAAGGGTTTCGATAAGGATTCGAGGGGTGGGAGAGGGAGCCTTTTGCCCTGTTGCTGCAGTGCCTTTTCATTAACCCCCTTCCGCCCATTAGGAAAATCCCCGGATGCTCCAATCGAACTTTCCTGGAAAAAGGCTTCTAAAAGCCGTGTTTTTCCGACCTGTGCAGAGGCTGAGCTCGGAAAGGGAAGGGAAGGAAAATTCGAAACAAAATACGCTTAAGATGAATGTCCCTGAGGAAGGAAGCTTTCGAGCTCGACCTATTTCCCTGAATAAATTTTCCATTTATAAACAACCTCTAAATCTTTAAAATGAAATTGTCAACATTTTTTGCTCGGTGAAAATCCTTCTCATTCAGAAGCGGCCGAGGCCTTTGCATTTAACAAGGGAAAGGGGGCGCACTGGGAAAGCTGTCGAGGGCCCGCCACGTTCCTCCCGATTTCCCGGCCATTAGCGGCCCTAATTGATTGGCCAACTCGAACCGAACCGCGAATTAAACGCCTCATTTGCTGCGCAATCGTAAATCACCGTGAAAATTCGTAGTCTGTTTAAAGGCGAAACCGTGGCATCAATCAGAGGGGAGAGAGGGGGAGAAAAAAGGCACAGGGCTGCCGCGTTGTTTCTACGAATCCGACCCTTTTCTGTTCACCCTTTGCTTGATCCAGAATCCAGAATCAGAGGTCATCACTGTTAATTGAGTCTTAATTAGTCCGAGAATAACGAATGATTCGCCACAATTGAGTAACAATTTCAAATTAATGGTCATTAATTATCTCCCATTATTCGCCCGTGAATGTAAAAGTGCAGTAAAACATGAAAATTTACAATATTTTTAAGGGGGGTCCCTTCCGCCCTTGATAAGCACTCAATTACGTTTTGGGCCCCGAATAAGTCCTCAACAAATGAATTCACACGATCAACCCTTTCAGGTAATGATTGGCACTAATTTTCGAGTGAGAATCGAAAGAGTGTCGGCGACCCCCAACAGCGCCGAGCTTCTTCCCTTTGGCGAATATTGAGTTTTGCATGAACCCCGTCAGGGGATGATTTCGGCTGACTGTTCGCTCAAGTTTTAAATCGGAAAGGATTTTCATTCCACAAAGGAAAAATAAAAACCGTCGCTTTTCGAGACTAAATCACATTATTTCCCTCGTGAAACAAATTATTTTAATATTATTTCAAGGTGGTCATCAAAGTTAGACCAAAAAGGCACCATTCGACTCCCCTCTCGAAAAAGATTAAAAGAATGAATGTTTCACTTATGTAATTAATCTCTCTGTTTTTATTTACCATTATCATCATCATCATCATCATCATAATTTTTTATAGCGAATTTCGAAAAAAGGAAAATTTTTTTCGCTTCTTTTGTGCTGTCACTGAAACAAAGATCCCTGAAAAATGAGATGAAAATCCAAATTTTTTCTTTTCCTGTCGCTTCAAGACCGAATCCTCCCCACCACCCCTTTCAGGGGGCGCCACCAAAGGGGAGGACAGCGTCACATCAAAGGTGCCTTTCGCGAGGGAAAGCCCCATTTCGTGCTGCTGCTGCTGCATTCACGATTTTCTCAATCAGAGTTGGGATCATCAATAAAACCTCCATTTCGAGTTCACGACTCTTTTCTTTCTAAAACTGTTTCCGCCCAGACGAATAACAATTAAAGTGTTTTGCTTATCAGCGCTGAAAATCGCCCCGAAGAAACGAGCTTTAACCGGGCGAAGGCACTTGAAATTAATTCGGGATATGCACCCCAGCCCCCAGCTCCCCCAGCACCCCCAGCACCCCAAATCTCCATTTTTCCTCGGCACGAACTCCCACGGAACACCCGAATTCGAAAACGAAGTCGGAGGGCGAAAATTCTGGGAAACGCAATATGGCGTTGGGAAGCGAGAGAAGGGGCGGCCGGGGGCAGGCTAAGCATGGGAGAAGCTCCCTCCTGCTGGCGGCGGGGGCAAATCTTCCTGTCGGAGAAATCGAATTTGGAGTTGATTCGTGAGTTGGTTGTCGATAGGCGATCCCATCAAGGCTGCATTCCTCTTTCATTTCCTTGTTAATTTTTTTATCCGGCACGCGAGCACTTCCTCCCCTCCGTGCATCATCCCCCGCCCTGGCTACTCGGTATGAGATGAGTCGTGGGCGCACAACCTCTGTTGTTTGATTCCACAGCAAACAATGCTGTTGGGAAGTTCTTTCGAACGGGAAAAAAGCGGATCGAAAAATCTATTGCTGCCGTCCTCCAATTTCTGTCTCTCTCCCATCCACTTTAAAACTCTATCTCCATATTTCCCCATTTCCCTTTATCTTATCCCCATAACAACGAGCGCCCACTCGTGTGAGAAAAGAAACCTTAAAAGGGCGCAGAAGGCAAAATGAAAGAATCCGATCGGATACTGAAAATAACACAATAAGTATGAAAACATTTGAAACGCATTCAAATCCGAACAAAATCAATACAGTTTTTTTATTGTTTAGATCCGTGTTTAGTCTGTCATAATTCTGCAGGGAGGGAGGGGAGGCGGGGGGAGGCGGGGGGAAGGTGAGGGGAAGGAGTTTTTTAGGATTAAAATAGGAAAAAAATAATAATGAATGGGAAAGTGGCCGCAGCTGGGGGATGAACGGAAAAGGATTTTTCCTTTAAGAGCACTTCCCAGCCAAGAACGGCGGCTGAACGATGGGGGCGGTTCTCATGTGGGGGCGGAAGAACGATGGGCTCGTTATTTTCCCACCCCTTAAGAATGAGCATCCCCCAGACAATGCAGGGGAGATCATCCCGCTCGGACATCTCTCAAGAAGGGAGGCTTGCCCTGGGTTGTCACGAGGTCTGATGACGACGGGGGTGACGCTTTGGGGGCGGAAATCAGCAAAGAGAACTGATTAAAGCAGTCCTTTAGAGGAGGCGATTGTAATTCGGGACGGAACGGAAAAATGATGGTAGAGGGAGGTGTTCTGTCCTTTGAAAAAGTCCTTTGAATGCTGTCATCAGCCCATGCGGAGAAACTGCACAAACCATGAGCTGCAGGGGAGGAGAGAGGGCAGGGCGGGGGGCAAACAATTTAATTTTTCAATTTAGAGGAGGAAAAAAACAATTGAGGCTTTAAAAACTTTTTTCCAAGAGTTCCACGGAAAAATGAAAATTGGAATAATCAAAATAAAAGTGAAATACTGAGCGACGGTGAAACTGTGCAGGTTCCAGAGGGCGGATCGCCCTCTCATCCCTCAGCACTGCCTGCTCACTTTTGCTTATTTATGTCTCCTCAAGGGGAGGTACGCACCTCGGGGGGCGGCCTTGTATATTTTTCCTTTTTCGGTGCAATGACTTTTACTTGCAGAGCCCTCCCTCTTTTCTGGCTCAACTGCGCCTTCGCCTGCAGGAATAGCAAAAGGGGAAGGAAGGTTGGCACAGCTCTCAGGGGCAGAGGGGGTTCGCCCTAAAACCCGGATGTGATTTATTTGGCTTTATATTATAAAAGTCAACCGCAGAACAGGCAGGAGTGTTGTTGTGCGCGGCCAAATAACTTTTCATCTAAAGCCGACATGATAAGTGGTGGTCCTCGTGCGGAATTGCATTTGAATGAATCCTTTCGGAGGGGAGCATTGGGAGCTTTCGGAGGGGCTGCTCATGTGCACCGCCCCTTCGTCTCAAAGGGGACTTCCGACGCCCGCGGCGCAACGGAGGGGAACCAACTCAAATTCAATATGGCTACGGTGCAAAGACGAACGCGAACAAAAGAGTGAGCCTTCGGGGAGTGAAAATAAATGTCTTCCGAGTATTTGAGAGTTGAAAAAAGAAGAAAAAAGATCCCTCGATAAATTACACATGTCATATTTTGAATGTCGTATATTAAAACAAATTTTGAGCCGGCGCTGTTGACCTCGTTGACTTTCGTTGCCTCCCCTTCCGCCCTCGCGGTTGTCCGCCGGGGGCGAATCCCACCCCTTTGCGAATTAATGGCCCCGACGTCCTCTCCTCCTTCACAACCCTTACCTTCCGCTTAATCTAACACATCACGTCTCGCGTCCCATAAAAATCCTCTTCCCGAGCCCTTCATTTTATTCCAACTTTTGTTTTATGGCTTTCGCTCGCGCTTCCGCCGCTTTAACTGCCGGAAACCGCCACCGTCCTCGCGATGAGGGCTGTCGATCCTCGGAAATGCCGGGGGCGGAAGGGGCTGATTGCTTGTTTGCGAAATGAATTTATGCAGGTGAAAATGTAAAATGGCTGCAGGCAGAGGAAGGAAACTCATGAAAATGAGTGTTTTGCCAGAATGAGAATTTGCAGGTAATCGAAGGGAGGGCACCCCTTCGCCTGCCCCCAAGTTAACCCCCTCTCCCTGGAAAAGTTAAAAACAGTCATCAACGAATAGCGCCGCCATAACGAAATGAAACCGCATTTACTACGGCTCGTTTAAGTCATTTGTCTGGAGACACGTCAGCCGAAGCCTCGGAGCAACCAAACCGTAAAAAAGGGAATAAATTCAGGGGAAATTCGCTGCCTATCCTCCAACAAAATCCGAATTCGCTTCCCTTAGTTGGCATAATTTGTTTATCTTTATTCTTTTAAGCAAATCCGTGAATTTATTTGAAAGTGAAAGGCCGGCGAGGGCGAGGCCAGAAACGAACAGGAATGGATTTAATCCGAGTTTTTCCCCTTTTCCACCTGTTTCGTCATTTAGAGAGTCGGCTCTCATTTAGGATTTTTATTCCGAATATAGAGAGGATTGGTGAAATTTCCTTTCGGGTTGGAATTTCGTTAGGCAGGGCGAAAGGTTTGGGGGCGAAGGAGCGATTGGCGCTGGCGAAATGGTCCCCTGTGAGACCATCTCAAGGGTTGGGGTGGATCCGCCAAGAGAATCGCCGGGGGTCATGCGAAACGGTGCAAAGTACTGCGCTGCAATTGACGGAAAATGAAATTTTTTTCGTAAAGAGAAAACTTTTAAAGCTTTTTCATGGTTTTTGCCAAAGTTCATAATTTCTTTTATTGCTTATTCTTTTATTACTCTTGTGAATTTCGAATGCGAGTGCTGACGTTTCACTGGAAGACACGCACACGCGAACATAAAGCGAGAGCGACAGAAAAGGAGGCCCGAAGTGGTCCGAGCTTTGTCTGCATCGGCCTAATGAACCGCTGATTAATTGTCTGAGGGCAGAAGCAACACGTTGTTGGCCTGAAATCAAAAGGAAGGCCTCTGCGTAATCGGATGAGAGGAGCGACTGGGGATGAAGGCAAATGGAAACTCGTGGAAAGTTCTGCAGTTTATTCCCTTTGACGGGAACTCACGCGATTTCCTCCCATCAAAGTCGGCTTTCCTTCGCTTCCCGCTTCAATTTTTCAAAATTACGTCGGTTAACATTTTCCCAGGATTTGCACTCGACATTCAAATTCTAACTCTGAGCTGTGGCCTTTTTAAGGGAGGCCAATGTGTTCAAATACGCGTAATACTCAGCCCTCCTGAATGGATTTCGAACAACCTGCCGGGGTCGCCCCGCAAAAACAGCAAAATCTTTCGCAGAAGCTCCAAAAGGGAGGGCTCTTAACGGAGGGACGTAAGGCAAAGGAGCAGACTTTTGTCTCAACTCCGGAAATTCACTTTTCAAAAGGGAAACCGTAATTCGAGTAAAAGGGGGGTTAATGGAAGTCCTTTGGGGTCACCGGGAAACCCGAGGGCGGAATAATAACCACTCGCACGGGAAAACATCCACAATTCGATCAAATCCTCTTCCCGACGGACAACACCTCTTAATTGCCGGGCACATCCAAGAAAACCACTTCCCCCGCCCCCGCCCCCGCCCAAGAACCGCCCTTCGCTCATTCCGCTGAGAGGGGTTCACGGGAGGGCTAATGAGCTCCACACACCCCAACGAGTTTCTTTTTGGCTCCGCTTTAATTTCCCACCAACGGGCTCCTCATTAAGCGGATTATGCTCTTCGTTTCCTTATTCGCCCCCGAGAAGCATCACGTGCAGTGCGAGAGAGTTGGCTTTGAGCCCCTTCGAAGAAAGCGTGTAAATGTTGTCCTCAGTTCGAAGGTGTCCAACCCCCGGGAGAAAATCTGTGGCGGCGGGGGCGGGGGAGGTCGGGAGGGGCGGCGGAAAGGCGAGGTGGAGGAGGGAGATAAAATGAAGAAAATTTCAAAACGGTGGTTTTCATTTAAGCGGAAAAAAGAAAATTTTCACCTGATTTCCCTCATTCAGATTTCTTTCACCCTCATCCCTTGAACCCCTCATCTTTTTGTGATCCTCGCTTTGTGAATTTCCCCGCGAAAAATTCAAATTCTACTTCACAAAAAAAACTTAAAACGTCACTGTTAATCGCGCTTTTTTAAAAATTCCCACTAAAATGTTTCGAATATTTTTCTCCCCCAAAACTCGTTTCAATCTCAAACTGAAAATTCTCAAATATTTTTTAACCCTTTCAAAGCGACCATGCACGCCTAATACAACAACTCCCGTCATTTTTGCTTGTTTTCCGCGGATGGGATTCACTCCGAATGTTTCCTTGGGCGAAACATGAAATCCCTTGCTGGATTTTCATCCCCTCAAAGGGGTCGGCCATATTTTGCAAATATCGCGGCCCCTCGGACGCCGCAGCACACCTTTTCTAATGCTTACACGCACGCCAGAATGCCTAATCCCTGAATAATTCATTCATTCCATCTTTTATCCTCCCACTTCTTTCGCCCCCTTTTCCCCTTTTGTTCATAATTCCAGGGCGGTTTCAATATCGGCTTTGCTCGAAATCCCCGCCGTGACCGGTCTAAACAAAAGGCGATCGGTTCACCCCGGCGGGCAAAGCCCTCACGGCCAAACAAATTCCAAATTAAAAACAATTTAATTGTCCAGCCTGTGGATCTTTAATTTCCAGGATTCTCCAGCGGGACCCGATACGATCTGAGAGCGAACGGGAGAATCCGACTCCAGTGAATGCGGTGCAAATGGAACTTTTAATAAAACTTCCGAAGAGATTCCGCTCCCCCGAAGAAATCGACTGTAGGCAACAGAAAAAGATGTATTATCGAATTCTTTGCTCTTCTGATTTACGATTCGGATGGTTCGCGTTGACTTGATTTATTGGGGCGGCGGTGACTGGAAAAGTGAGTTTTTGGGGCGACCGCCGCCCCCGCCGCCCTTTCGCGAGCCCATTTTCGGGAAATCCACAGAGAAAGAGTAAATGAGACGTGAAAAAATAAAACCAAGCCCTAGTTCAACTCCCGCAGGCCATTAAAGTTATTAACAAAAGAAAACAATAAATTTTTGGCTGGAAAAATAAAAATGCAAAAGATAATAGGTTTCGCTGAGATTTTGCATAAATTTTGCTTTTCCCTCATTCACTCATTCATTCATTCATTTTCGAAACCTTTCGAAACAAAAGCGAAATGAAAAATCCATAAACAGAGAAAAACTAAGTCTTTTTCTGGTCGGGATTAACAACTTCAATGCAGATTTAAAAGGTTTTACCAAAGGCCAACAAAAAGGATCAGGTTTTCTCATTTGAGCGGAAAACATCTTCCTCCCTCTCCCTTTCATACTAATTCATTATAATTCCTTTCCCTTCTCCAAGAAAAAGTAGCCGAATAAAAGGGATTAAGAGGGGAGCGCGGGGGCGGGGGGGCGGGGGGGCGCGAACTTTATTTCCTCCTTTTCGAGAAAATCAGCGTGAGCTCCATTTGGGTTCGATCAAACGTCGGCAACAAAAGAGCTCTTTGAAATGTCGACTGTCACGCCGAAATGTGAGTATTTTATTAGGTCGTCGAGTTGTCGTTGGTCGAAGGGGTGAGACGCGTGAGTGGGGGATGGCGGGGGTGGCGGGGGTGAGGGCGACGGGTGAGCCTTACCTGAAACAACAAAATGTTTGTGAGAGGTGATGCAGGTCAGCCGTTTGCTGACAGGCGAAAGGGAATTCGAGTTGAAACTTCCTCGAAATTTCTTTTAGCGAAATAATTTAATTCGGACTCCAATGTTATTTTTATTATTTTTCGTTAAACTATTCCCTATAATTGTTTTTTTTTTTAGACAAAGCTTTTCTCCCTCTCCCAAACTAAATTGAATGATATAATCTTGACAGAATCTCGAAAAACCAATTTTGGGAGATGAAGGCGAAACACTTTTATTTAAGGCGCTAATTTCCAATTTGAAAATGACATCGACTTAATTTAAATGAAATTGTTAATCAACGTTTGACAAAGTTATTTTAATAAAATGAACGAAGACGACGGCACAGAGACAAAATATTGTGTATATAAAAGAGAAGGTTTTTCGTTTATCGCTTCGAGAAGGCCAACGGAGTTACACAATGTAAATATTAAAAAAACGAGAATTTTTCTGCGTTAATAATGTAATAATACAATTTCTTGAAAATCCCTTAAATATAAAATTAATTAGCTAAATAAATTAATATTAAATCAATAAATAAAAAAAGGAAAAAAAACGAATAATATGTAATTATATATAAATACTTTTCCGAACTTTCAACTGTTTTGCCCGCCAGAGAAGCCAAATTGTTCTCAGACGCCAACCCTTCCGCCCCCTACAAAATTCATTCCTGGGGCGAGGGGGCGAGGGGGCGAGGCAAAGAATTTAAGGATTACAAGGAAATTGATTTATGCGCGAAGAGAATGGGGAACCCAATGAATGAGTACGGAGAACCTCGGCCGTTATTAACGGCACCAGAAGACGTTTAATTCTATTTCTGTAAATAATTACGGGGGCAAATAAGACAAAAGCGTTGTCTTCCCCCCCCCCCCCCCAATAAGAAACTTCTCTGCGGTTCCCTAATAAATAATTTCCCCGAGCATCGGTTGATGAAGCGGGGAAATTTCTTTTGAGGTCGGCAAGGGTGGCTAAGGTCCCCGACCGCAGACCGAATAACTGCTTTTGTTTGAATTGCCCTCTCGGAGCAGAAAAGCTCTCGAACGGAGCTTTCGCAGACACACAATGCAAGTGAAAAACGAAGCGGAACGCCATTTTGAGTTTTATTATTTACATCACTTTGGCGAGATTCTCTTTTCGACTCTTATGAGCATCGGATTTGGGTTGCATACCTGTATAATTGGACAATTTTAGTTTCTAATGGGTTCCCTTAATTATATCTGATCAGTCTATAAAGCATTTATTATTTTAAACGTGAAAAGCTTCAGCCATCGTTTCAGCAATGACGGCAGAGTTCTCTTTCTTCTGCTCCTCAAAGAATGGGCCCCAAAGCAGCAACGCACGCGGAAGGAGGTCCCGGGGGACCGAAATCAGGTAAACAAACACGTTTCCAATTAGTCCCGCCTCCCCTTCCCAAAAAATATACTCGACTCCCCCTTTTTATTAATTCAAATTCAATTTCATTCCAGTTCATCAACGTGTCGCCATCTGGAGCGCTTCTTGGGGCGCCTCCCGCCCCCGTCTTCTTCCTCCCCTTTCGTTCACCTCCTCCAAGACGGAGGGAGGAGACGCCCCTCCCGTCCACTGCTTACCATCTCCTCAGACATTTTCGCTAACTCTTCGCAGAACCAGAAAATGATCTGCATTTATGATATTGTCAACCTATGCTTAATAAACATATGACACGCGAACCAATATTCAGAGTATACATATAAAATCATATCAAATCAAATTTGCGCTGTCGTCTATTTAAAATCCTTTCCCCGGCAACAGCAGACGCCATCCAGTTGTCAGAAAACTTGCGGGTTAATGAAAATTCCCTTTTTTCATTTATATTTTAACGCATATGCAAAAGATATATAATATTATTTATATTAATTCCAGGACCTTGTGCAGTGTGCCACACTCGAGAGAACGCGAAGGCCGCAGCTGGTCAAACAGCAGAAGCTGCACCTGACGATGCACACACTCACTGCAACTGCGGCATTGAGCGAAATAAGCACGAGAACGTTTCCGGCTGGATGCTTCCGGGCGGGGAGGGCATAAATAAGGGAGGGGGAGCACAAGCAGGGGCTGCAACAGTCCGCACCATCGAGCTTTCGCCCGGAGGAGTTGACAAGCAGGTGGCGGCCCTTGAGGAGCCGAAGGGTTCGCCCCCACAGGTCGGGGTGGGGAAGGGCGGCCAATGATGTTTGCCACCCCTCCTCCTCATGTATAAATAACTGGAGGTTCGTCCAATTATGTTGGTGAACATGTCTCACCCCATTGAGCCCTTAAGGGAAGATGAATGCTTCGGATAATGCGCCCCGACAGCTTAAACTGCTGTGTAAGCAGGTGTTTCTTCCACTCGGCATTCCAAAACAAATACTCGTAACCAGTGATGCTGCTGACCGACAGCGCCGACATTTCTTCTCTTTTTCTCCACAGATTGTCAATTTTTCCTTTTTCATCATTACAACCTTTACAATATTTAATTTAAATTTAAATCCGTGAAATTCCAAACTGAAATCATCATTCAAATAATAAGAGCATGAATAGCGCTTGTTTGTTTGTTAATTTATTTATTTACTGTTCATTATTTTATTCATTTTTATTTATGTACTTATTAATATGCCTCTCATCTTTAATAACAGAATAAGTATTTCAATTTTTTGTGATTATTTATTTACTTCCGATTTTTCTTGTCTTTTCTTTTTCTCTTATTTTTGTCTTTTTGGTCGTTTTAAGAACAGGAAGAATTGTCTAAAATCTAAATGTGAAAAAGTCCATTTTCACATTTAAAGGAAGCCGTAACTTTGAGTGGCTGTGAGCAAAAAAATGCATTGCCAAATTGGCTTTGGGGCCATTTTCATGTCGATGTCGAGAACATTTTTAAAAAATGAACTCTTTTTCTCCATCAACCCTTTCCTCTCCGAGCCGGCGTTATACGCTTTCACCGCCACCCCTTTTCATCCCCTTTTCCTCAAGAGAAACTTTCGAAACATTCTGCTTCAACGACTGCTCCATCAAAATCGGGACAATCTTAAAATAATCCGAGGGAAGTTTCGCGCACAAAAGGAAAGCGTTAGTCTGGAAACAAAGCCTAACACTCGGGAAATCATTTGAAAAGGATTCAGCGCAGTCCAGCAGCAGCAGAAGTCAAGACTCGGGGCTTGTTCCAGATCGTCAGCACTAAATGTGAAGTCCAAAGCGTCGCGGATTAAGAAAACTGCTGGAAATCGGAGTCTTTTTAGAAAGTTTAATAACGCACATTTGGAGAAAGAAACAATTTATTTTGATTTAATGGCCTCTTACATCAGCCTTAAACGAGCCTTCGCTTGAATAAAAAATAAGATACGGCGCAGCCTTTCTTTCTCTTCCCGAAACAAAAGCCTGGGCCCCGAAAAAGCATAAAATGTGAATGCAAAGCTTAAAAGTTTATCGGGAAGAGGGAAAATAACAGGAGGGTGGGCGCGAGGGGCTTAAAAGAAACTAAAACCTTTCACGAATTATTTTACGATCCCATATACTATCTTTTTTGTGCTTTTCGCCCTTTGAATAAATAATACTCGGGCCGAGGGGAGCGAGGGTGCACTCGCATGATTAAAACATCCCCGGGAGGGCGGGGGCAGCTCGGGTTAATCCATTCGGGGGTGTTCGCCCCTCCGCCAGAAAAAACCAGCGGAGCGGTTCGTTAAGCGCCACGTTTATTCCCATTACTGTAATTAACTTGAGTTCGATTAAATTTAGATGCCGTTGGTTGCAGCAACAGGTGCACTTTTTAGTTTAAATTCTAACGGGGGGCCAAAGTTTTACGCCTTCGGGCGGCGGAAAGAAAGTGAAATTAATGGAGCTGAAAGAGACTGAGCTCTCTACCAAATGGGTTTCGGGGCGAGAAGGGAGAGCCGCCCCCACCCGAAAACAGGTGGAAACCACTTCGGAGGGCGGCAAGTCACTTTAACGCCTTGGTGCCTTTCTCTGGGGGAAAGGTTTTGCACAAGCGTCCCCTAAGAGCCAGAGGTTGGTACCACAGCTCCCGGTTGGTACCCCGTCCACCCCAATTGTTTTAAGCAGCAATAAGCTCCCCCCGCTGCCGAGTCGCCCCGAGCGACTGCACGTGATTCCAACCCTTTCATCCCCACAGGAAAAATTCTTTTTTTCGGAATGTGAACTGGGTTCGCTGCTTCGGGTCCTGTCGGAACGTCCAAGGCCCCCGTGAATTCCAAGCACGAGATGTGCAATACAAAGGCACGTAGGTGGGGCTTTACAGCTGGGTGCCGTTCACTCGATGCCGTCTGTCCGTGATCTGTGCCTGGGTCAGGTTTTGTCAAAGGCTTTGCTGTCTTTCCTCAAACTATTCGACTAAGTCAGTGATGTTTTATTAGAATTTAGTAAAACTAAACAGAAAATGGATTTAAATTCCCTAAATAAAATAAAACTACTAAAATGAAAGGTGAACACACTAAATTTGCTTTCGGGTGAAGGCAGTCCTCTTCTTTTGGGTAATTCTCTCCCCTTCACATTTTTTTATACATGGCTTTTTTTTACCAATTTTTTGTCTTTATAAAATCTCTTAATGTAATTTATTATAATTTTCTCTAATGACAACCATTTTAATGTCTTAAGGCGTAATTAGTAAATAAACATATTAATATGTGCACTATATAAGGTGATTCACTCTCAAACGAATATTAGTTACAGTTATAATTAAAAAATGAATGTGAAATATGGCAGGCGACTGTGGGACTCAACTTTCTTAAAAGAGCATAAATTGCGGGGCGCCCAATAAATCCCGTTGGATGAAGACGCAAAGTTTTAACTCTTTACAGAAAGCACCAATCCCTGATATTTCCCCCCCCCCCCCAAAAAAAAAAACCACAATATATTATAACCGTACAAACTAATTTTTCATCTTCTAGTTTGTTCTGAATAAAAATACAACTTTTATTATCGGTTTTCCTTTTCCACCGCGAAAAGCCCTTAAAATTCCGCCGGGGGCTGCAGTTCTGACGAGCACATGAGGGAACCTCCACCCCGTTCCTAAATTTCAACCCTCGTCCCTTAAAACGAATTCGATAATTGCCAACATCCCCACAAATGTCTGCCAACAGAACCGCCCGCAAATTACTTTCCCTGGTTTAACTTCCCGGAGTAAAATTTGCAAATGAAATTTCCCCAATCACTTCCAGGCCATTTCTTCGCACCCCCGTCATCCCCTCAGTTGGACACCATCCAACCACCTACGCAGACGCTCCCCTCGCAGCCCTCGGGGGCCCCGGAGGGAGACGCCCCTCGGATGCTGGACGGGGCAAAGAAAAACAATTTCAAGTGTCCCGGGGGAGGATGTCCTGATCTGCCCTTATTGAGGAAACCCAACCCTTCGCAAAGCCCGTTTATTTATTTTTATAATTTTTTTGTTGTTAAAATTATAATTGGGAATAAATGCGAACGAATTACTGTTAATTCATTTACTTTTAATTTATCATTAAGATATAAATAATAAAAGGAAGTTACTTAGGGAAGTGGTGTTGGAGATGAAAAGCGCTTCAGACAATGAGAAAGCGGCAAGAAAAGTTTCTATCGGATTTCTGACATTTGAAAGCTTCAAAAATGAACCTAATTTAAAAGCTCTTTTCTTTTCCCCCATAAAAAATCCCCCGAAAACAGTAAAAAAACAAAAAGGGGAAAAATTCATTTGACTTTCGATTCCACTTTTTCTTTCATTTCGTCTTCCATGTTGATGATGATTACCCGCTCGCCATATTCCCCCACAAATTCTTTTTACCCACTTAAGCAAACCTAATTTCTTTTTTCACTTTATAAGGCAATCGACTGCCGCGCTTCGCCCCCCCTAATTTCCTTTGTCACCCCTTTACGCCCTGGACGCTTCTGTGCGGCGCCTCCTCCTCACCCCGCCCCAGCGCCGCCACCTTCCCCGCCCCAAATAAATCTGCTGCGGCAGTTGGCAGCGTTCTGTCGTCATCGAGACAGATGTTTTCTTTTCGGCTCTGTCGGCGCCAGAGACTTCCTGCGTTTGGAGTCGGAATCACGAAAGCGAAGTGGCTGTCGGCTGCAGCGATTCGATCGAGGGGAAATCATGTTGAAATATTAAAACCTGACGGGAGTCCTGTCGGTCCCGCGGGATCTTCTGACACGTTAAATGCGTTTGCGACGCCGTGGGAGTTAGCACTACTTCGGCTACTGCAGGAACGCTGTCGTTCGCCTTTGCTGCTGCAGTGACGCCCTTTTTTGTCGGCTCTCAACAGCATTCAATTCATTGGAATAATCACAATCAACCCTCGCCCTAATTAAACCAATTAACGCGATTTGAAACGGCCGGAAGTGCTGACCGCAGCCGACAGCAGCAGCAGACGTGTAAATCATCGGGTCGATCGATGGATCGGGGTTCGCGAGGCGACCCATCGCGACCCACTCGCGAATATTTCCCAATGTTCATTCAAATGATTGTTTATTAAATTCCAATGGCGCTTTTTATTTCGCTTGATTGGCCATCGTTTCAATTAAATCGACATTTGCTCGCTGTTGTTCGCGTCCCCGATTCCTCGAGTGTCGACACCTCGACGCTCTGTCGCGGCCATGAGGAGAGAATGTCGGCCAATGGACGGCCCAGGGATTGACATGTGCCTTAATGCGACACCCAACTCCCATAAAATATTAATATTTCTTCGTTCCGCAAAGTTTTCTGGTAAAAGTTTTAATAATTTCTTCGGAACTTTGGCGGATTTCAGGCAAGAAATCTAAAAAATATATAATCGTTTATTCTCGTGTGGGGTTCATCATGTGACGAAGTTTCAGTGTTCGTATAGGGGAGGAAAGTGCAGGGTTATGGGGTGGTTCTCCGACCGTAAAGATCCGATTCCCGAAAACCTTAAGGGGTTATTTGTCTTCCTGTTGCTGTCGGAAAATCAACTCAATAAAACCAAGTTTTTACATAAATTTATCAATGGGAAGAATCTCCGCCACTTTAGAACAGAATTGGAGTCACAACAACATAATTTCAAAATTAGGTTTACCCTTTCTGTCTCTCTCTCTCTCTCTCTCTCTCTCTCTCTCTCTCTCTCTCTCTCTCTCTCTCTCTCTCTCTCTCTCTCTCTCTCTCTCTCTCTCTCTCTCTCTCTCTCTCTCTCTCTCTCTCTCTCTCTCTCTCTCTCTCTCTCTCTCTCTCTCTCTCTCTTTTACTGCATTACCATTCCGGTCACGTAGAGTTAATGCGAAAGAGATTCATCTTACGAGTATTTTGTCAGGAAAGGCAGGGAATCGGGAGAGGGGAGGAAAACGCTTCGAGGCTTATGCAAAATAAAAACTGTAATTTTTTTCATCTTAAAGTTGCGGGGAGAGAAAACTCGCCAACTTTTCCTGCACGAGAATATTAACCCAGTCATTTATCTTCTTTTCGTCATGTTGCGCGATATTGCCCCGAATCTCTTCAGCCCCAATTATAAACTTTTTCGTGTGCAGAGCGGCACAGGAAACCGATGTTGGGCGGTTCCTTCGCTGCCCATTTCCTAACGCAACAGCTACAACATCCTTCGCTCGCGTCTCGGGTTAAGTACTGGAGGGTGGCTCATCTCCGGGTGCTCCAACCGGAAAGGGAACACGACCATAAATGTCCTCCACCGACTCATGAAAATTTCATCGGAAAATCTTGAGAGTCGCACAAGTCTGAAGCTCCTTAAATATTAATGCGAGCCTTCTTTTTGGAAATAAAAGTTGGAAAATGAAATTCGCTTGTCTTTTCCTGTCGAGAATTTAGCGAAACCTCCCACGACCTCCCCTGCTTCGCCCCAGCAACAAATCCCTCTGCGGCACCACCCCTGCGCCAAGGGTGCTTGTTTCGCCGGAAAGATGCTTATCGCAGCCCCCAACGGTCAGGAAAACAAAACTTTCATTCTAAGCTCTCACATGCAACGCGTTCCTTTTACCATCCCCTCAAAGCAAACACTCCACAAGAAAGAGGAAGAATGTTTGAAAGAATTTCCCCGCCAAAATCACAACACAAAAGAACAATTTCCACTAAGGGTTTTCCTTCTGGTGAATTCGCTGCAGAAGGAATCGCTCCTGCTGCAAGAGATCCCCCATTCGCTACTTTTAATCATCGAGATTTATTTCCCTCTGTCTCGGAGTACTATTGGGAAATTTTCGAGAAGAGGAGGACCGGGAGGGAAGAGTTCTCTTTATCTGACGGTTCCAATATTCGTCCGCTCTTGGGGTTATTGTCCCGGATTGAAATTTCCTTGCCGGGGATTGAGCAGATGTTACATTATGGATGGACGCCATTCATTTCTCACCTGCACCGGCCGACACAGGTGACGGTCCAGCCAGTTTTCATGTTATTTCTTTGCCCGCGTTCGCATTCCTCCGAGTGCAAAAGCAAAGACACATTTTGCTTTTCCGCAATCTTTGGGCTCCCTCCATGGAAACATTGAAAAGAGAAAAAGAGGCTTAGGGAAACCTTAGCTGTGAGGGGAATTATGCTATTCAATGAAGAAAAGATTGCAATTGGGGATGTTATGTCGTTATGTGATTATTCTATCAACTCCCTTTAGAAACGGTCGAGATTTCACGAAGGAGGGGACGGGCCCCGTAGTTGGAAACTAAATCCGCCCCCTTCTCTTCCGCTGCTTCCTAATTAACAGGTTCCCGAAGAACCGATTAGCCGCTCATTTTACGCGCAATTATCCGACATGTTCGCCCCATTAAGTATGAAAAGGAAAACTTTCCCACAAGTTGTTCCTCCCGAATCCTCGAGATAACTGCTCTTCCAACTCGCTCTTAAAGACATTTTCGACACCGAAATTTCCCACAAAATATTCAATCCCAAAAGGGGGATTTAATCCTCCCCCCCCCCAAAATTCTACTTTTTCTTTTCCCTTTAACATCAGGATTGAACGGATCTTCATGACCAGTAACGGTGAAGGAAGCACTCTGGGCCCCGAAAAAGACCTCTTCCCGTTCCAGGGCCACTTTCGTGGCCGATGCGGTCGGCACGTTATGCGGAGGCCGATGCGAAGTGGCCGATGCGGTGGCCGATGCGGTGGCCGATGCGGTGGCCGATGCGGTGCATGCCCGACTTCTCGGAACTGCACACATTAATGTTATTTCGATACAGAGCAATAAAGATTATCATAATATTTGCGATAGCGGAGATGCAGTCGAGGGAATCAAATATCAATTCCGGTCTTATCTTTTGGACGGCCTTTATTATTTCGAACCGATCGAAAGACGGCGACCTTTTCAATTATCGCAATTTCGTTTTCGCGTTTGCCTGGACCTTGCGGCCTCGGAGGACCGGCGGGACAGTCGGGGGTTGGAAACCTACGGACCTAGGGGACGCAAAGCTCTTAAGGGATAAATTATATTCGTCCGCGACATCAGCAAAGAAAGATTTAAATTTTAAATTTATTTAGTTACAACCTCTACGAACGGACCACTGTTGGCATTGTACTTCAGGAAATACATTCGGTCCTCGATTTACACGTAGATTCGTTCCAGGAGAAACCGTGTAAAGTGAGGGCCAGAGGTTTTAGAAAAAAGACGGATACGTTCCCTCCTTCTGTAAATATGTTCATTTAAACCGTATAAAAAGAGGGAAAAGACGGATTGGTTCAATCAATTATCAATATTCTTCTCAAACAAAAACAGAAAACGTAAAAAATAAACAATTTTCTGTATCAATAAAGACAATAAAATAATTAAAACATGAATAACCTTTGTTTCGCAAAAACCCCGCGACCCTAACGGAAAAAGCGGGTTAAAGAAAAGTATAAGTAAGTAAGTAGTATAACCTTTGAAGGAAAAAAATAAAAATCACTCCAGGCTTTTCCCCTTTCTTGATGTAAAATCACCACCCGAGTCGCTGACAACTAACTCAGCTACTTATAGCTACATTTTCCACATTTTCCACTTGGTCACTAACACAGCGATCAGCACAAATGACAAATGTGGTGGATAAAACGGAAATGAATTTATTTTAATTGTGATTTACGAGCGTATAAATCGAGGGCCGAGTATATAATATACAATGCCAAAAGTCGCATTTTTTAATTCTTCCATTCTGACGTCGTCCGTAGGCGCAACAAAGATGACAATCACTCACTGCTGTGTATGACATACTGTACGATGTGTTGTAAGCGCCGCTAAACTTCTCCTACATATACTGTATATCTTCTCTTCTTCCTTTCGCACCATCGCCGCCCCCTTGCAACTGCTCCCTCCGGGGGCGCTACCTCTGCCGTGAAAAGGGCAATTTAAGGGGCTGAACTTCCCTTTAACAAGCCGCGGCTCTCTCTCTGCGTTTAAATCGGTTTGTCCACCAAGAAAATCACCGCACGGTCATCGTGGCATTTTAGGCTTGGCGATCGTTTGAGTCGATTTCATTCAAGGAGAACATTTAGAAAATCTTAAAAAGAACAAAAGGAAGTGATTGAATACCTGAGAAGGGGCCCTCGAGGGATGACGAATGCTGACGAAAGAAGAGTGGAAACGTACAAGGGGTGAAGGAGCCTACGGAATCCCTCTCATTAATATTTACATGGCTTGGTTCCAAAAGACGTCCTGCAGTGTCAGAAATGGAAAATGGAAAACGTCAGAAATACTTTCTGGAAGGAAACCGGCATTTTTCGAAAAGGGAAAGGATGTTTAGATAGTTCGCCATAAGAGTTTCCAAATTGAGAGGGGGAAACAAAATAATCGCTTTTCGAAACAGGATTTAATTAGCGTAATCAGGTGGGCAGCCTTTCAGCCTTCAATTAATTGAAAACACGTCACAAAGTTTCCCTCGACGAAACTCCTCAGAACGCCCCCCCCCCCCCAAAGTAATTAATCTGTCAGACGTTTGGTCAAAAGCCCCAACTTTTTGCCTCAGAAAATTACCTTATTAAATGTGCTTTCCAACTTTAGGGCCGCCCGAGAGGCCGCAATTGGACGTCCCTCGCCGTCACCTGCGCTTTATTGCTTTTTCATCGACAACTCGGCCAATTCATCCCCATCCCTTAGCCGAGGCCTTGCTTTTACCCCTCATCTGCATCCCTCCACGCCCTTTCTCAGGAGACACTTCAACAACACCACAAGTTCCTTCGAGTCTCTACCTCTGCCCGGTCGAATCACAAATATTTTGACCAACAACCCCCATCGCTTGTTTTGAGCGAAACAATTGCAAACTTTTCGTCGCCACCCCCTGCAGAACACGCCAAGGGTAGGCATTCCCTTCCGAATTCCCGAACAATGCTCCCGGATTTAGACGATCTGCAGAGCGTTCGGCTCATTCATCACGGGGATTCTGTCGCTAGACAGGTTCCCTTAACCCTCCTGATCCTTCCTCCCCCTTCCAAATATTCTTCATCCCCTCGCCTCCGTCAAAAACCGTTAACTCAGAAAACCAATCGGAAGCGAGCAAAGCGTTACTTAACAAAACAATAATTAGTCAAGGGATAAAGTGTAATTCTCGGGAAAAAGTTACAAAATCTCGTTTTCCCTTCGGCTGAACGAAAATAATGAAGTCTCCGGAGGTTTTTCCGGTGGAATCTGATCTTGAAAGCAACTTTTTAATTTCTCCCACCCCCCGCCCCCGCCCCCGCATTAATGAATTCGAAACAAAAGAAAACGTTCTTCGGTCGAAGTAATTTTTAGTCTCGAGTCCGCAACCGGAAAAATCTCCCGCCCCCGCCGCCGCCACCGTCGAAGATTTTCCTCCCCTGCAAGAAATTCATTATCGTTTGGATCTGGAAACTTTTAATTAGAAAAATTAAAAATGAAAAGAGAAAGTTAATAACAACGGTTATGGTGGGCGGAAGATGAGAGTCAAGAGGCGAAAGAAAGAGAACTCGGTGTAAACTAAATTGGAATTTGTTCCAAAACATTTACCCTTCGCGCGGCGCGGAGGGTTGAATCACCCCCCGAGATTTACAACTGTAATTGCCACAACAAGTGAGGGGGCGCACGAAGAAATACAATGCTCAAGTACAAGTACAAATATAAATAAATATAATGTTTTAAAAATTTACTTTTTTAAGGAAATCAATCACTTTTTAAATAAACCATTAGTTTAATTGTCTTAAGTAGTAATTAAGTATTAATTTTAATAATAATTGCTTTAATAATTAATATTAAATACATTCACAAAACTAAATGTGAATCGGTGGGGGTGAATTAAAGATGGCAGTTTGCAGGGGTGCGCAATCGGGGGAGAAGTGTCACGAAATCAATTCGGAGATTTAATCAGCGCGGAGTGATGACAGACGGACAGGAATCCATTATTAATAAATAAAACCGTGCAAAGATAACAGATTTCCCGATGAAAGCCGGAAAAGCCGTTTTCGGCGCGAAAAAACAAAAAAGACTCCATATATCAACATTGTGATGTTCCGATTTGAAGATAAATTACATTTCGCAGTCATTCTCGTGACAACTCAAATGTTTTTATTACCACCCTTAACTCGGATCAATTATTCATTTCACCGAAAAATATCACCGCTTAGTAAGTTATCAGCGAATTCATTAAATATCAAAACAAACACCAAGATCATACTTACTTACTTACTTTTCTTTAACCCGCTTCTTCGTTAGGGTCGCGGGGTTTTTGCCAACATTTTGTTCGGTTGCACAGCGCCTGAATGAACATGTCAGGTACTGTAGGGGGTGTAGGGGGTGGCGAGTCCACTGACGGTGCTTCGCCGAGGTGTTCGCAGGTGAAGGACTTTCCAGGCGCAACACTACGCCATTCCGTCCTCCCAGCAGTGGTCTCAGTACCAATCGTACTTAGAAAAATACCCACCGCCGCTGGGATTTGAACTCCGTCCGACATCTCAGCGAGCACGCGGTTTAACAGACTGAGCTAAGCCCGTCCTCCAAGATCATTTTGTTTTAATTTCGAGGGGCGAAACGGGGGTGGTATCAAAAGACCCCCCCCCCCTGTAAGAAGAGAACTTGGAGAAGCACGTCGCCGGGTAGACGACATCCCAAACACTGAGCTAATCTCAAATAAGCCGAGCATGTCAAAACTAAGCTCAAATCATCCCTTATTACAACGGGGAATCCACGTGTGAGAGGGTGGAAGTGGGCTGGGGAGGCACGCGTGGTTCGCCCCGAAAGGCTGAGGATGGAAAAACCTTTTGCTTTCAATTCGCTAATCAAAGGTGCGATGCTTAAAACGGGGGAAGCGTTTTCATTCTGCTACGGAGGGTTAATTCCTTCCCTTCTGCTCTTATATTTTTCTGACTTTCCGCGGGAAAGGAAATTAACGCAGAAAAAACGCGTCAATCGAAAAGCAATAATGTTTTCGGAATTCAATTATGAATATTGCAAACCGGTGTTGAGTCAGCTGTTGGGGGTTGGTACTCGCAGCAGGGGAGGCTGGCAACCCTTCCTGCCAACACAACGCCACTTGGGTGCTCGGTGAGGGGGCGACTGTCGCTCACGTCGAATACAATTCGCTTGACGAGGTGAGTTGGGGACCGGGGTGGGGGGTGACGGGGGTGGTGGGAGGGGAGGAGAGTCACTCGAAAGCTTTGTGTTACGGTTGTTAACTCGAAAGTAAACGAAGTCCCGAATCGAGCGGGTAATTCCGCTTTTGTCGAGCTCCTCATCCGGAATTGATTCCGTTCCGTTATTCGAGTTGGCCTCGCGACAGCACTGCTTCGCTGCTGCTGAATGTTCGCCGAATCGCCAATCTCTAATTCAATTTACTCCAAGACCTTTTCAGAGCAGAACATGCCTTTTGTCTCGAATTAAGCTCTGCCGAAAGGAAACAGAAAGAAATTATCAATATGGCGTCCGAGAAAGGAAACCTTTTCTGCTCACCGGAAGTTGCAAAAGGAGATTCCTCAAATAATTTTCACAAAGCCCCACCTGACAGACGTAAATGAATAGACTCCGTAACCTTTACGAGCCGCCCCTCCGCAAAATCCACGACAACCCCCACTCCCCAAAATAATTTCTCCTCTTGCGAATGCTAAAAGGTTGCCTTAGCCCAAAGGTCAGCAAATGATAGTTTTTGGAAGGCGAAGGGGCGATCTCCGAAAGAGGCTCTCCCGGGAATCGCTTAATCGGCCATGGAGCAGTTGGCGGAAGCGTTAATGAGGAGGCATAGGTGGAAGGCTTGGGACGCACCCCCGCCATGATAAATTAAGGCGAAGGGACAAAAAGGGTTGGAAAAAAGAAAATGGAAGCGGAGAACCAATCGCCGGTTATCTTTCCGCTCACCGGCAAAAAAGGCGGAAGGCTTTTCGACTCCATCTCGCAAAAAATGACTCGCTTCGATCATTGTTCTTTTTTTCCGGTCCTCCCCCCGAGTTGCCTGCGAGTTTAGGGGTGGTTCATTCGTGCCCGCTTTCTATATAATTAGAAAAGTTAGACACCGAAAACGCTTCGATAACTTTTCTTAGAAATTCTTTTCAACTTTTCCAGAATATTCCACGAGTTACGTATTAATCCGAGTAATTAGGATTTTTCTCCCTTTTTTCCGTTAAACCCCGAGGGAGAGTCGCCTCCCTCCCCTCCCGCTCATCCTAAGCGACGTTCCCGAGCCTTAATTGGGGTTGCACGGGGGAAGGGGCTCCCCGCGGACATCCCCATCAGGAGGGCGACAAATCAACCCTCAATTTTGGGGCTCTCGTAACAAGCCCGCAAAATCCGGGCTCGAGGGGTGATTTTCCGAGAGGGCGGTTACCATTTGCTCAAAAACGTTTCAATTCTGGAGCAGAAAATAATTCGGCACTGTCGTTAGGGAGCGAAACACTGAAAATTTTTATGGTGTCGCCCATCGCTGAAGCGATAAGCAAATAAAAAGCTCTTAAATTGCTTAAATCCGACATTTTTCGTGTTTTTGCTTTGGTTTTTATGTAAAATCTCCAAATATGACAATTTATAAAAACTTTTCTACATATTCACAAATGTGCATTTTCCTAACGTAACGTTCATCTAAGACTAATAACACTTCAAAGGCAGTCCTCTTTGAGGGTGAAAAATGATAAAACATGGCGGGTCAATCGCTGAGATTTCCCGTTTCGACTTTGGATTTTTTTAAATCATTCAAAAATGCCACAAAGGATTTCGAGCGCTCTCCATTTTTGTTGAAAAAAATTGAATTTGAGGAAACGGTTATATTAGTGATTCCCATTCTTATTGACAACGTTTCCCTTTATTTATTTCCTAATATTGAACTTTCTCGTTTTTTTATTGTCCCTCTTTGGGTCTTTACAACATGCACAACTTCATCTTTTCACAGTTTAAACAGTGTGAACTTCTTTCCTCATTACTGAACTGACTTGACTGCACTAAGAAGAAGCAAAAGAGTCATGAAAACGTTTCTGAAGCAATTCAGATAAACCAGTGGTTAGCAAAGTGGTGATGAGCCGTTCAGGAAGGCCGTGATATTATAAAAGCACCAAATTCATCCTTCTTTGTCTTACGATTTTCATATTCTACATTTTACCGTATTTTAATATTTCACCCCAAAATAATTTCGGGGGTTCCCAAATTCCCTAAAATGTTTTCATCCCCTAACATGTTTAGTTGTCATTCCCTTACATCAACAAACAATTTCTCTCCTTTTTTATTCCCTTGGAAAAATACTTTCTTTGGCCACTCCGCATCTTCATTATCTACACTCCATCAGATAAAATCGCACCGTATTTACACAATATGTTTCGCCTTCTCAAAAAAATTTTTCTCGTTTTTATTTTAAATAAATTTTATGACTCAATTACACTCCCGTGTTCTTTTCTCGGTGTTGTAATTCATATTTTAAAAAACATTTCTTTCTTTTCATTAAAACGTTTGTAACGCGTTTATCTCCAAAAGTGATTCATTTGTGCGGTTTCATCCCCCGGCCATTTCCGGTCAGTTCAACTCAAAATGCCCGCATGTGCTTTTTTCAAATTTTCACTTTTTCCGTCCTCCCTTTTATGCAAGTTGAACAACCCCCGATCCAGTTTCGCCACGCAGAGGAGGACTGAGCACCCCCTCAAGTGGGGCGGAGGGTTGGCGCACAAAGAGGCTAATTTATCCCCGGTCACGCCCTCCACCTGAAGGCCTTCGGGGGCGAACCGAAAGGAGAGAGTGGTGGCGTTTTTGCTCGGGCTCGAAAGGCGAGATGACCGGGAAAGCTTTCGGGAAAGCTTTCGGGAAAGGGGGAGGGGGAGAGAAGTGGGAATTCCGTTAAATAATAGAGCGCCGAGATTCGCTTTTTCTTTAAAACGAATTAAATTTGATTTTAATGGTCCCACTTCCACCCTCGAGACTGGAAAACTTCCCCAATAGAGCTGGTATATTATTCTGAATGCCCGTATAATTAAACTCCTTTCATAAATTCAATTTCCAAACGTAATTGTTTGTTGCGTTTGGTTTCGAGTTGGTGAGGTTTTGGGGATGAAGGGCGGAAGGTGCAGTTAGGGGTCGCCCTTTCGCTCGTCTTTTTGGCCTTTGCCACCTGTCAGAACGGCAGAGGAAACTGTCATCGCTCCTTCCCTTCTCCCAGAGCTCTCCCCACACTTTTCCCCATTGTTTCGACGGCCAAATTCCCCGCGCAGTCGAGCCATTGTTCGCCCCGGCCAAGAATGAAATTTTATTGTGATATTAATAATGGAAACGATTATGGTTTCCTTTTTGGGCCGACCTGGAGGGACGAACTCATTTCCTCACAATCTAATGTCGTTTCAGCTTTCTTCAACGAGAAAGAAAAACGGTTCTCGCGTGAAAATGGACGGACGTTGGGTGTTTCTTCCCTTTCACGCCAATGCGATTTCTCCTCGTGAAAAATAGGGATTGCTGGGGCTCTGTGGAAATTAAATGTGAGGCGAAGGGTTGGTGAGTGGGGGTGGGGACGACCGGGGGATGCAGTTTTAACATGTCATTATTCAAAAAGCTTTTATTTGTCACTGATTAAAATCGCAGAAAATGTCAAATGTACTTAATGACGAAATGCGGGTGTTTCGTTCATTTAAAAATAAGCAAATGTTTTTTTTTATATTTATTATTAAACTGAGTTTCTTTGGTGAAAAACTTTGGAAAAATGCGGGAGAAATGTTACTACAATATCGAGGCCCCGATTTCTAAAAAAGAGAAGGAGAAGACGAAAACAGGAGAAACGATAAGAAGAACAAAACAAAGAAAAATAAAGTAAGGACAAAACTTTTATTCTCAATTTTTATGTAATTATACTGTATTATATAATATAATTTCCCGTATATTTATTATTAAATTTGTATTTGAATTTGATTTTTGAAAGTTGTATCTGAATCTACTAAAAATCTTACTATGCTGAATCCGAATTGTATTGAAAAAAGTTTCTTAAAGAAACCCTAATGCCTACGGGTCAAATAGGAAAGTAATGAAGGAATATAATTTCCACAAAAGGAATCAATATATAGGGCCAATTATCATATTGAGCACCCTTATAATTAACAAAAAAGTTTCGCATCTGTTTTGGCCATCAAATGCGTGACTCATAAGCGAACGGTGGCGCCACCACTCATTAGTATGAAAGTCTCCGGGGATGGACAGCCAAAACAACAAGTGAGGGAGCATCTCAGTGAAAGAGAGACAAAGAGGGGAGGGGAGGCACAGGCTCCGAAATTCTTCCTTTTCATGCGAAACAAAGGAGGGAGATTAGGAGCGCTTTCAAAGGAAATGACTGTGCTCAGCGTCTGAGGAAAAGAAGATCACTGAGCGGTTATTTGTTTTTGGGTGTATTCTTTCCAAAATATATACACAGTATAAATAGTATTACGAGTTATTTATTAACAGTAATTATGGAACAAAAACAGACTTCAAAATATTTTTTTTGAGAAATGTACGTTTTTTTAGAAAATTAATTTTGAAAATATTTTTGAAAAACTTATTTAAAATGTTTTTTTGCAGTTTATATTATCAAATCTCATAAACTTACGTTAATTTTACATTCTGCAACTCTCTCTCTCTCTCTCTCTCTCCTATTTCTCGCTCCTCTTTTTATCTCTTTCTTCGTCTCTCTCCTGGTTTAAATAAATCTGTTCGCTACGCTCCTCTCATCCAGTCCGTGAAACCCTGCTTCGCCCCTGCTTCGCCCCTGCTTCGCCCCTGCTTCGCCCCTGCGCACGCTTTAAGACTATTTATAAATTTTAACCAAAGTTTCATTAAATTTTTTTAATTACTGAACTGTATATTATACAGTATTTAAATAAGGGAAGAGAAGGGCTAAAGAAGAAGACAAGTAAACACGAATGCAAAGAACAAGAAAAACTAAACAGAGAGAAAGGGAAGAACATAGCAGAAAAATGAAAGAATATTGGGCAGAGGGAAATGAAATAGAAGGCCGAATCGACAAAAAAAATTTATTTATTACATAAATATAGTGAATGGCCGTTGAATTTTTAAATAAGTGTGTCTTTTATATTTTTAATATAATAATTATTAACGAATTAATATCAGTTAAAGGATGACAAAAGCGACCTCATATTTTGGCCTAAGAAGCGGAAACGAGTCGCAGTTGTAATAAAACCCCTGTAAAGGTTTCCTCTCTTCCACCCTTTGGCATCTTCTTTCAACGAAACGCTCCCCTTCTGCTTGTTTGCTTCCATCTCCTCGCAACCCCCGCGCGAGAGATCACAATTCGACAACCCGACAACCCGACAACCCGACCTCAAACCTCAACAAATTTTTTAATTCATCTCTCGACTCCCGTTCCCATTGAGGGACCCATAATATTTCCCCCAAAAAGAGCAAAACGGCGAATAACGCACATTTCGCGCGTAACTGCCTCTTAACTAATCCCCGGGGGCGCAGTTTCTGCCCCAACAGCCCTTGCGCACGTGCTCTCAGGCCGGGAAGGATGCCGACGTCCTCCCCTGGAGGATCCTCTCCCTTCGTGGGGGCGGCCACCCCTACGGGAGGTTCACGGAACATTACTTGGCTGCGTGAGGTTGGCAGCCCTGGCCGGTGCGGGCGCTCGGTTGCCAGGTTGTTTACATGCGATGACGTTTCCCTTTTCTTTCTGTTTCCGTCCGGTGATTAATCGGTGGCGAATTCCGAGCAATTTGTTGGCCGTCTCCGCGCGGGACGACAAAGGAGGGGCAAAGGAAAAATGGTTTGTTTTCGCCTTTTCTTTAACTCACAGCCGAGTCATGTTCATTTGTTTGGAAAGAAAAGACTGCATAAAAAACAAAACGACGGCGATAATGCGACGTTGCCGTATAAAAGTGAGAAGATTCGAGCGAAAATGACAGGCATAAAACACATTTGAGGAATTAATGTTTTCTTTGTTGGCCCTCCGCCCCCATTCATGCATTCATTATGACATTTGGATTTTACACCAAAAATGGTTATTTTTTCGTTATTTCCAAAGCAGAAATGGGTTTTTCTCAATATCCGGCCTTCTTTTCTCGAAAACCGAATCTTTTCGTGTTCAGACGATATTTCATTGGTTTCGGGAACAAAAGCGCGCGAAACCGGAATACATAAACTATGTCTTTGCCGATTATATCGTTTTTTCTTCGGCTTAAAACATGGGAAGAGGAGGAGAAAGATATTGCGCAAAAGAGGAAATGCAAAGCATTAAATTATCTGCATTAACGGCGGGAATTCATATCGGCGCTGTTGTTATTAACTCCCGTCTATTCTTTTAAATTTCTCTGGGTTTTCACCTTTTCTTCTGGCAAAACATTGGCGGTGGTCACGAGAGGAACAATTCCAAGCCCATTTCGCTCAGTTCGAAATTCTGTTCGGGGCTGGAGAACAAAGTTCCACCCCGGGGAACCTCCCCCATTCATTTACAGCCTGACTGTGACTCCCCGCAGGGAGGAAAATGGTTTTGAGTGTTTCTTGGAAGTTTTCCCGGGAGATTCGGCCCCCAAAAGCGCTCTTCTCGCGAACGCCCCGCATTTTGGCGCACTTTATTTAACACGCCGTTCCTGTCCGTCTGAGGAATGCTCGTTCCCGTCTAAATCCAAATTTGGGATTTCTTTCCCCATGAGAATCCCATTTTCAAAGCGTAACAGCTTTTCCGAATAAAACCTTTGAAAAACGACATCTACAAAACGTCCTCGCGTCTTCGCCAAGAAAAAGACTTAGAAGCACCGTATCGTCGCAAATAGGGTGAAATTAGTGAGGGGGCAAAAGGTTGCTGTCGGAAACAGTTTTCCGGTGACTTCCGCTGGGAACATCACATTCAAAGCAATGATCCGTCTTTGTGATTTGTTTATCGAGGAAGTCAAAATCAAAATTTGCGACTCTCTTTAATTGAATTAAAAGCCGCCCCTCCTGAAATTCCCCACTCGAGTTTGACTTTTGTTGCAGGACGATCGATCCTCGAGCTCACAATTAAAGGAATACCTCCGGGCATTAACATTCCCCTCCCTCGCCCCTCCCTCGCCCCTCCCGCCCCCATTCAACCCACTTTCATAACAAAACTCTTTTATAAGTTATTCTTTTTTCTTCTCTTTAAAAAAGCTTAATGGAATTTAAAAACCGATGTATTTTCCGAGGGAGGAGAAGGTAAAATTGTTGTTTTCTTTCATCCTGGGGATTTTTTTACATTTTCTCATTCCAAGCGAAGTTGTTTTTGCACTTAAAGACGGCCTCTCACATTCGAAAGACGAATCGAAGATTACAAATGAAACGGTGAAGCATTTCGCCCGAAATACAGGAGCATTCGGATTGGCATTACCCTCACGTGCACATTCCGGGCACGCGTCCTGAGAAAGCGCCCGAGGGCTTTGCCCCCGGCCCCCAGGACGGTCACTTCGCAAACGGCCAATTCAGCGCCCCCCCCGCCAAATCAATATATGCGGGGGGGGGGGGGGGGGAGAAAGCGGAAAGTTCGCAAATGGGAGGAAGTGCTGCCAAAAGCGAATCGGGTTCGGTTTGGCACGAGGCAAACATTTGTTGTTTTGTGTACAGGTGAGTGATCAGGTGGTTATTGGAGTGCAACTGGAGCGCGAGAAGGAATTTCAATGTGCGAAAGGGCAAAAAGTTTCCAACTCTTGCATGAACACTTTTAGACTAATTTTTTAATGAAGGCATAACAAGGTTAGGGGAGACATATGGGAGTCTGTGAAAAAAGGATGAAAATGAATGGATAAAACCAATAAGAAAGAGAGAGATAAAGATATCTATGTACTTATGTAAGGCCATTTAAGATAGAGAATAATATAATACATATAATTATAAATAATATGAATAACAATCCTTATGACAGTGTAAGTAATATAAAAGGTTGTTTGTAATAAATAAAAATTATTTGTATTAAAATAAAAATATATCTAATTATAAATTTGAAAATTTTAAATCTAAAGAAAAATCTTTTAGAATGTAAATTTAAATTAATGAAAACTAATTAGATAAATTTATGTAAAATCATTAGAGGAATAAAGATTAATAATCAAAATGAAATGAAAATTAATACGTGTAATTGAATAAAGAACGAAATAGAAATTGTCTGATTTATTAAAGTGAAGAATTATTCGCTTCTGGCCGCGGCAAGAACAACCCCTACCCTGGCTTCCAAATCAGGCTCCGAGGGGGTGAGTTTCCCCAGGAAACTAATGCGGGGGCGGCTTTGAACCGCTACCCCGCCACGTTCCGCGACGAATGCTCCACTTTGTCCGCCGCCCCATTAAAACGCTCAGCAAGGACACGCTCATTAGGGCGGGTTGGGGTGGAATCAGTTGCAGGGGGCGTTAGCAGGGATTACGATTTTATTTGGCCACCCGATGCCAAGAAACGTGATGATAAATTGCACGGCCGACAGAGTTTTCCTGGCACGTTTTTATCTGGGAAACACGAAATGATGAAAACAATTAGATGTTATGGGGGGGGGAGGGGGGTGTTCATTGTTTGAAATTTAATTAATCATAATGCAGTTGTACTTGAAATTGATGACGAGTGGGCTTCCACGAGCGAGCTTAGGGTAGTTAACCCCGATAATGGAGAAAGGCCCAAAGGATTTATAAATCTTCTTTGTTAATTTCATCTTGTGCGGTTTTATTATCTTAGCCCGAGTGGAGGGATTTTGGGGGAGAAATGGGAAGACGGGGAGAGGGCGGCATTCATCGTCTTCATTATCGCAGATCATTTTACCTCTTTTCGCTTTTGGAAAGAAGACGCGGTTTTCATGGCCGTATAATTGTTTTCGGGTCGCTGCGCCGATTTCCTCTCTCTTCTTCTCATTGAAACCTTTGATCCCTCTCCGGAACGTTTGAAAGAAATGCCCTTGGAGGGGTGCGATTCGCACTTTCCCGCTCCACCAATAAGAAAAACAAGGTCCGTTCAACAAGTGGAGTCAAAGAAAAAGCATAATGCGGATACGGTATGGGCGACCTTTGCAAAGGTCACCACTTCGTGAGCGTTCCGCTCTTTCGCATGAGTTGGGAACGTTTTTAATCCTGTGCTTATTGGACTTGGTTCAATTAAAGTCACGGCTCATGTATCAAGGTAAAATAAAGGAAAAATACAATTAATTGGGAACGATGGGAATTGCGTTAGCCGCGTTCGAATGGGTGCACGCATGGGGATGTCGAGGCGCCCCCCAAATGGATTTCCCGGGAAAACATAACTTTTTGAGTGATTTATGAAATTAGAATTTTGTCCGGGTCGGCCTTGGATGCAGAAAGTTTTTATGAAGCGGAGGGAGTTTTTTTTAAAAGTCATTAATTGCATCGGTGGCGCCGACTTTTATTGGTTTTGCATTTGAGGGCGTCAATCGATGACCGACAACAGCAAAAGTCGGATTAATGCATTCAATGCATCAGAAAATGTGAACGATGCCTGCAGTCATTAATTGTTCAGCGAATCGCAGAATTGTGCAGAATCGCCTTTAATCTTACGTAATTATTACTTTATATATATAATTTTTATCTGTATATTTATATTTGTAAATGTTTTCGCGGGATGAGATGGAATCACCCGTAAAAACCGAAGGCCGCCCACTATCCCTTCCCTAACGGTGATTATCACATATTGTTCTCGGGTAATCCCAATGAAAGATCCAATTAAAGTTTGAAACCCCGAGTGAGGGTGGGGGATGAAATCTCAAGAAATGCGGGGCGGGGGGGGGGGCGGATTCTAGCCAAGTTATTTCTTATTAAGAGCACACGGAAAAATTTAATAAAAATTTTTCTGCGAGCTTTCGAAAATGTTTTCTTTTCCCTGCCTCCCCAAACTCTCCCCTGAACCTCCCTTCGACCGGGATGAACCTCGGCCGACTTACCTTCTCGCAAGGTGAATGCTCACAGTGAGCAAGTGCTCATTCGGACTTATGGCCGGAAATGACTCACCGGATCTGAAAGGAAATGAATAGGAATTATTCTTAATTCAAACACTCACTGATGGGTCGCTTTCGGGGTCGCTTTTCAATATCAGGTCGATCCATAAGAGCATTCCGTTTCTCTGTTATTTTTTATGTATTTTAAATGTGCCTTTCGAGGTTTCACAGCGACGTAACAATAAATTAACAAAGTTCAACATTTGTTTCAATAAATATAATTTCCAACTTTTAAATGCGGTTTTTGAAACCGTGAAAATGCACCTCGTGAAAAACTTCAAATTTTGAAAAATAGTTCCACCAAAAAGCTTGGCCATCCCTGACGTGAGGAAACCTCGTCTGTGAATAACCGTTGGAAACAAACAACTGAACCCGCAGTTATTTACGGCTCTTCCAAATTGTTTGTTTTTACAAAAAAATTGCCAAGAATTACATGACTAAAAGCAAAACAATGGAAGGCTTTTACTCTGGTTCGTTCGGCGCTGTTGTACCTGTCCTGCTGCGGCCGAAGAGTGGCCATATCCAAGAACAAAAGAATAACAATCAACAGCACATTAGGGAATGAGGCGAACGAAGAAACATGTCGATTGAGACGATGTCCTCTGGCTCGGCATCCGATCCTAATGCACCATTCATTCATTCATTCATTCATTCACACGGCAACGAACGAGCAACCCAAAACGAGTGACACACTGCATTTATTAAGTAAATTGACGCCTTCCACTCAATCCCTGATAAACTGCGTTTGCAGAAATGGAACGTTGGCAAAATTACGCAAAAGCAAACATTCGCCTCTAAATAATGGCGGAATTCCTTCCGACACATAAACCCTTTACGACCCCTCGGCGGGTATTACTTTTCAGGCAATCCAAACTATTTCCCGGAAAAGCTCCTTTTCACACGGTTTTTGTTCCCTTAGCGCTCCCTCCCCTCCTGTTGCTCCCAGACGGAGCTTTATCATCTGTTGGGGAGCCGACGGGAGGTCGTCAAATGCTGTCGTCAGAGGAAGAATGCTGGCGGAAGGGAAGTCACGGTTCCTCGCGAAACGGAAAACCGGAAACCGATATTCATTCCGAAATTTAGTTCAACGACTTGTAAAAGCTGACAAGAGTTTTCCATTAAGAAAATTTGTTACATGTCGTTTCCGGAGCAAAAGAAAAAACAAAATTAACGTTTCAGTTGCAATCAAATAAATCAAAAGTTTTAATTTTGTTTCTCCTCCCGAGCCGCCCTTCTTTCCACCAATCAAATCGGATTTCGAAGGAACTCCGATTCTCAATCTGAGGAAAATGAATGACCTATTGGGTCTTAAACGAATACCGGATGGAAAAAACCTGGGAAAATCTCTCGAAACGCATTTTAAATGAAAAAATATATTATAGGATGCTACATTAATTATATATTACATTATATTATATTATTTAATTTTGAGAGTATCGAGGCAACTTGAAAGCTTGTTTTGACATCACATGGCCATTAAAAGTATTATACTATAATATAAAGTATGATAATATATCTCTCTGTATAGAAAGTCGTTCTCAAGAGGGAGAACCTTATAAAACATGTAAACAGGGAAAAAGATCAAGAAACCTCCCTCCACTTTCGCCCTCAAATCTGAAACTCGAGATTTTTGCCTCCCCTCTCCTCTCCTCCATTGCACCCCTCCCCTCATTCAACCCCCTTCGTTTCGCATATTATTTGCTCTCTTTCCCCGTAATTGCTTCCGACATTCCCCAGATTTTCACTCGGGGTTGACCCATCCCTTTCGAGCCTGAAAGAGTTTAGGGAGACGTCTGAAACTTTTGCGAGAGAACGTCAAAGGAAAGAGCTTTCCGCGCCTCTTTCCCAGTCGAAGCCGTCATTTTTGGAGATTTTAAAAAAATACGGATGGGAAGATATTTCCTCATCCGAGGTGAGAAAAAGGGAGGGAAAGCAAAAAAAATCATCGACAGAAATCGGAGGCATTTTTTCTCCCCGTCGGGGGTTGTCTTTTTTCAATTTTAATAAAAAAAGAATCTTTTATTTAGGAAAGGACAGCAAGTAAGCAACATTTCTGAGAATAATGATAATTACTACAACGATTGTCGGAAGAGGCCGTCCGTTCTTTGAGTGATCAGCAAAGCGCGAAGAACCCGCCGAGAGGGGAAGGAGTGCTCGGGCACCGCAGAAGCCACCCCCGATCGCCACCTGGCCAACACCCCCCGGACGATCATCCCCGAGTCGCGTCATAATCCGAACACCTCATCCGCCCGCATTCAGGCGGATGGAAACCACAGGGGCGGCAGAAGATACACGAGTTTCGATTGCTTTTATTTATGACAGGCGATCTGATCATCGTCGTCATCTGCAAATGGTTGAAGATTTCATTTGTACATTAATTCCGGTTATTTATAATTTTTTAAAATTATTTTTACTTATTTTAGAATCCTTTACTCAGAAAAAGTCATAAAAATGCAAAAGGCAAGAAAAAAGCAGAAAAAAAAGCACTTGACATTTATTACATCACACTTACAATAAGGCGTGAGTATAAGTAATATATACATTATTTATAATTTGAAATAAATCAGAGTCAAGATGGGAAGCAAAATACGATGCAGAATGGCAATAAAAAAGGAATTCGGTGTGCGGAACTTCCCTTCCTGATTAACCCTCCACCCCCAGAGTGACCGAGACGCCGCCACAGTTCGAAGCGGGAAAAGTATATTTTCATCGGGGGTGGAAATTAATTCTTGTTATAAAGCAGCAGCAGAAGAGGGAAGCAACAGGAAATATCAAATTCCTTTTATTAGTTTACATCCGAAACGGAAAGAGGGAAAGATGGCTTCGCGTGAAACCAACCATAAATTAAAAATGGAAAGCGACGTTTCTCAAAGGAAAGAAGAAAACGCCGCTGATTTCGTGGATTGCGTTTCCACGCGCGCGAACAACCTTCGGAAGGTTTCGCTAATGGCCTCAAATCAACTCAGTTTGGTTCATTATTTTCCTTTCCAAGACAATTATTTTCCATCCAAATTAAAACTGAAAAATTAGTTTTTCAATGGCGAACATGTCTTGGAACGTTTCTCTGCGGCCGCAATTTCGGTTTAATCGAATTATGTGACGCATTCGCGATGGGGGGATGTTTCGGGGCGGGGTGGCGGCCAGGGGATGATTCCCGAGGGCGAGGATCTTCGCCTATCTGCTAAAAATATCAATGATTATAACTGATGAATTTTACATAGGGAATTATTAAATGTAAATATATTTTATATAAAATAAAATATTTAGTGTTTTTGTCGATTAGGTGCAGAAAAAAGCCAAAAACAGTCCTCATAATTTATGAATTCTTCCGCAGTTTATTTAACAAACCACCGTTGCCTTCGCATCAAATATGGCGGAGTCGTGTGCGAAAACGTAAGGGAAAAATTCAAATTAACGGATCCCCCGGGAAAAGTTTCAGGCATCCACAGTTTCCGCATCAAGTCATTCTTGAAATTTCAACCCCTGCGGAAGCCGAATTTTGGAAACGGGTTTTGCATTTCTGGCTTTGCTGCTGACTTTCCGGGCAAAGAGCGCGCACATTCGAGCGGTCAGCGACTTCAATTCAGCTTTCCCGAATGCGGAACATTTCGTTTGACTTTATATGGAACTAGAGAAGTTTAATATCGAATACTTTTCAATATCCCCTCATACATTATTAACAATTGAAGAGCGTAAAGTATAAAAATTATTAGGGAAAATGGCGGAGAGGGGAGCCGGGGGCGGAAAGTGGGGAATATGGGAAAACCTCCTCGAATTTTCATGGTTGTTTTCGTTTAAAACCTTTTTTCCAAATGCAAAATGCATTTTTATTTTTATAAATGGGGAAAATCTCAAGGCGTCGTAAAAACTTTTTTTTATCGAACGCGATGACCCGGAATGTTCGCCCCTTTTCACGGGGCTGCGGGGGCGAGGGGGCGAGGGGGGCTTAATCGCCAACTTATGCTTTCGCGAGAACTCATAAAAGTTTTCACACTCTTTCGGAGGTTTATGGCGTCGATATGATTTTCCAAGATCCGGTTGGAAAGTCCTCAAAGGGGTTGTAGTTGTCGCCCTTTGGGGGAGGGGCGAGGGAAAAGAGGGAGGGGAGCAAAGGCATACAGAAATGCGAAGCCGATCGTCGTCGATCGCTTTCGGTCCGTCATTTTTGGTGAAAAACGCTTCCTCTCAATTCTCCTTTTCCCCCCTCATTATTTATTTATATAAAAACCCTCCAAGTCTTACTGATTGAGTGTTATCTTTCCTTTTATTCGTGATTCTTCTCAGTTTGCCAATGGGTGGGAAAATCGGGAAAAGGTGGAGCGGAAAATTTTTTAAATCTCGGCCAAATTTCAGTCCGAATAATAACAAAAAAATTACAATTAATAACCGCAATAACATTAAAAAGTAATATAAATACCAATATCGAAATAACAATTTGTTTGGAGCATTTATGAAGTACTCTCGGCCCTCGGTTTACACGGTAGGCTCATTCCAGGAGAAACCGTGCAAAATGAGAGCCACAGCTTATGGGGAAAAGACGATGGTTTCCCATCCGTGTTATTCGAGGGCCATGTGTAAAAAGTAAATAAGGAAATTAAGTTTCTTCTAATAAGTAAATGAATAATTCCCTCTCATAATAAGTAATTAATACCATAAGTAGGTTACACTAAAAGCGATAAATAAATAAGGAAATGGAGCGTTCGGATGGAGTTCCGAAAGCGAAGATGACTCCTTCAGGAGAGAAGAAAAGTGCGACATTTTCCCCAGTAATGTCTTCCAACTAAGACTTTAATTGGATTAGAATTCATCCTAGGGGATGCGACCCCTAGTCGCTCCAACAAACGCTAAACCGATTACAACCACATTTCTTTCGTCCGATGCGACTTTTCTCTTTTTCTTCCGAAACACATTTCCGAGAAAGGGGCGGCAGACATACTTTCCCCTTTGGAAACCACCCCGTGGACGACGCAGGCAGTCACTCACCTCTCGAGTCTCGGCAGGGAAACTAATTAAATTAAAATGAGGGGAGGCCGATATTTGGGGAGGAAGTGGGGGCCGAAGTGCCCGTGCAAATATTTCCGAGACGTATTTAATTAAGGGGCAGCGTGTTTTTGAGTGCGCTTCGCCTTAGAAAGCTTCGGAGCGGAGGTGAATTTTAGGTTTAATTTACATCTGGTTTAAACACGTCATGGCTAATGCGAGGCTTTCAGCTGAGAGGGGGATATCATTTTGAGGAAAAGGAGGGGGGGGGGGGTGAGGGCGCAGATGGCAGACAATGAGGAAGAGAAGTCTTACTTTTAGTTCGGGACAACGGAAAAGAGATTTATACTGTTTCATACTGTTTCGAAAATTATTAATACGTTCAATTTAATAATATTAATAAGCCTATATTTAATGGAATACTATAAATTTCCGATTTAGTTTCTTCTTTTTCCTCGACTTCACTTTTTCTCTTCGCTACTTTATCGTCCTTTATATCTTTCATTCACTTTTCCTCATATTTTCCTCTTTCAATACTATTTTATTCTATCGGCGCGTTCTCTCATTCTCTTTTCCGCCGCTTTCCTTTCTCTTGGCGCTTTCTTTTCGGCTCTTTCTGTCCTTGCATTGCTTCGGCCCACTGCTTACAGCCTACTCACGTTTAAAAAGTTTTACAAAGCAATAATTAATGAGGCCAATCTTCCAAGAGGGACGAAAAGGGTTTTCTCCGGATTTCAGGCTCGAAATTTTAAGCAAACCCTAAGGGCTTTTTTACGACCTTAAAATGAGACCCCGGGGATGAAGCCGTAGACGCGGCCTAATTGCGGCTCCATCATTTTTTATTATTCAACTCTGAACCTCTCCCCGGCACTCAATGAAACATAATTCACTGTTTTCGCGGAGATGAGCCCGACCCCCGTCATCCCCTAATCAGTTTCGCCTCTTTTGCCACGGTCCACCCGCAGCAAAAATTAATTTCCTGCCCCGCTGAGCACTTTTCGACCGCTCCTTTTATCAACGTTAATTTGTTTAAAGCCGTGGCGAATCGCTTTAATTGCATCAGTCCTGGAGAATGGATCGCAGCTGACGTCAGCTAAAGGGATTTTGGGGTGTTGTTTCTGACTGACGTTTGTGGCAAAGCATAATCTTGATCGGTTGTCAATGAATGCAAATTTTGTTTCAAAATCGATTCTTGACCTCTTTCGAATTGATTAAATGCGAATAATTAGCTGTTGCAAACACAGTCATTAAATAAAGACAATTAAAAGAAATAAGCTGAAGTCTCCAATTTAAGATTTCAACCTCCCCTTACTCAATTATGTTAAAACCTCCCTTTTTATTGTTTTTATTTATTTTTAAATAATATTTACTTTATTGTTAAATAATTAACACTGCACTTTATAAATATTTTTGCGCGTTTCGCATATTAAATTTCTGTGTCAGCAAGCAGCTGTCTAAGCTGTAATCAGTTGCCAGGAGAGCATCCTTCAGCACAGATTTACATTATCATGTACTGTATAAATAACACCGCACATACATAAATGAATATAAGCATACAGATAACGATAAAGATCTGAGTTTTTATCATTCTGTATAAATCAATGGGCAAATTCGAAACCAAATGGCGGTGCATTCAAAAAGACTTTATACTCATACTCACACTTGTCGTCTATCCAGAAAGATAACATCACGAGTCTATCGGACTCTACTTCATTTAAAAAAGCGTCATTTTATACTTCTGACGGATGTTGGGCCGTTTTATTCCGAATCCCCGTCTTTGCTCATTTTGCTACATTTTAAATTGGTGGCTGACAACGGGTCAATAAGGTGGGGAATGGGCCGAATTCCAAGCGAAGGCTGCACAATGGCAGACGATATTCCCTCTCGACTCGGCCCTTTCTCTTCCGTTATTACTCCCTTGTAATTTATTTTTATCGTCCCTGACTGATGAATCCGGCGAATTCCGCAGATAATTAAAATAATCTACAGAATTGCTTTTTACTGCTTCTGGAGAAGTCGTCGAGAAGAGATTTATTCTTTCTTTCTTTTTTTAATCTCCTTTCATCTTCTGGACGTTCAGCGGTTCCGTGCAAAATTAAATATAATTTAATTGATATTTCATTAAGGGTGGATTTATGGAAGCAGTTTTTCCTTTTGGGGTGACAACGTGAAAATCGGCCGCTTCTAATAAATCACTGCTTATTATAAAAACATTAACCGAAAACTGGAATTTTTCGAATAGTTTCCCTTTCGTACCCTCCGGGAATTCTATTGGAAATTTTTCCCTTTCCTGCAGGAGATGCACGACATTGGGGCTGTTCTCAGCAAAAGTCTTGGACGCGGACTGCTGCGCAACTGCAGCGCAAGATCCCCCAAAGTCGGCCAAAGTAATAAGACTAACAATGGTGGTGACATTGCTGCGGGCTACTGATAACAAGAGGAAACTGCCACAGAGGAAAATAAACTTCAAATTAGATTAGAGGGAAGAGCGTCGCCGGAGAAACTATCAGTGTCAGATTGAATAAACTCAGCCGAGGAGCCTCGTCGGGGATGTTCTGCGAAAGAACTCGAGGAAGGAAGAAACACCAACATTAGAACAGAGAAACCAAATTTCGAGTGTCCTCGCCTGCTCCTTCCAAAGGCCGGCACTAAAATTTCTATTCCCGTTCGTCTCCCCTTTCAGATGGCCTTAAACGGAGATAAAAGACGACGTAAATCCTCCCAAGATTTTTATAGTCCACCGCGGCTTTCGGGACAGTTACTTCGCCCTTGGCTAGGCTAAACAGAAATGAAGTACCATGACAAAGGCGAACATTATCTGCTAAGCGAACGGATATTATTTGCTCAAGCGTCGAGAGAGCTCTAATATATTTTTGGGTGGAACTGCTTTCCCTCGTTTCCGAAAACTTGTCGGAAGGGACACTTCGGACGCCATTTCCGCCCCGAATGTGAAGTATTTTCTTGGAAAGCGCGTCTTGAGAGGGTTGTTTTGGGATTTCTGCCAGCGAAGGCCGTAACGTTCGCTGTCGTTGCTCCGCGCAGGTGTCTCCGATGACAGGATGCGAACCGTCAGCAGTTTTAAGGAATGCGCTTAGCGATGAGGTCGCGAATCCGCTGATCTCTGCAAACCCGTGGAAAAGCAAATATTCGATGAAACAGAGTGATTAGTATTCGATCGAAGGGGGAGAGGGGAGGAAGGGAAGGCTGGAATTACTTTCCTTTCTTGAACCTTTTCTTATGGCTCCCTGGGGCTTTGTTTGCACTGGCCCATTATGTGGCCATCAATTCTTTCTCATCATAAAAAGTATCATCATCTCGCTCCCCTTCCCGCAATATCGAAACTCTTTGCTCCTGCCTGGATATTAACGCCATTCGGACGTGGGATTTTCCAAAGAATCGAAAGAATCGGAAAAGAAGAAACTGTTCTTGAAATGCTTAATCCTCGTACAGCCCTCTTTTCACAGAAAAAGAGAAAAACACCTCAATGATGAGTTCAAAGCAGTCAGTTTAAAGGAAAACAGAAAAATGGCACTTTTGTCAGGTTCTGAATTTATCTCCCGTAATTATGTTCCTATCCAATCATGACTTTCCTTAACCCCCCGCGGTTGGGGAGAGCTGCAAACGCCCCCCGTGAATATTGTAGCTGGCACATTGTCAGGTGTTCATTCATCGCCGAACCTCATAAATCTCCCGATATGGAGGCATCGGGGCTTTGTTGCACGTTTAATATTCTAAAACCTTTTTGGGGATGAATTCCAAAGTTGGGAACTACGCAGAAAGAACAAGCCCTACAGGAAGGGCAAACACGAACGGAATATTTAATGGGGAGCCGTGCGCTCCCTGCTTTTTCTCCGCCTCAAACAACCACTTCTGGCCACGTCGCTGCCACCGCGACGTGATTGTGGTTGCACGAAGGGAGCAAACGAAACCGAAACAAATAACAACCGCCTGGAAATTAATCGGCCCGCATCCGTCCCCAGACAGGACCCCCAAAGTCCCTTTCCCCACCGCCCCCTCCGCCCCCCACGTGCAACCCCTTTCAACTCTTTCCTGTCATCGGCGCACAACTTATGAGAAAACTTCTTTCACACAGCCTCCAATTTATTGTTTCCTCCAATATGTCCGAAAGAAATTCAATTGGAAAGGATAAAAATTACATTAACGTCAGTCAAAGCTGACCGATAACCCGAAGAGCGCGAGCTTTTTGGGCGCTGAGGCTGTCAGTTCCCTCCGTCCTGTCACTCGCGGTTTCCTATTCCAGATGGAAATGGTGTCCGCGTGCAGGCCATGTCCTTTCTGGGCGGTTCATCCCCTCCTGGAGAGAGGAGAGGACACAGTCTGCTGCGAAAGGCACCCGAATTCCACAACATAAAATGGGGAATCATTTCGTGGGCAAATTTCAGGCAACAGGTCGAAGGCCGGAAAACGTCTTCTCAAATACCGGAAATGAGCGGTCATTTTTCGGCAAATTTCTTAAAATTAACCTCCAAAAGCAACAGATTGGAAAGCGAATGCAGCCAAAATGAATTATAGGAGTTTGGCATCAGGCACTTTAAATTTTAGCATAATTTTTCCCCCAATTCTCTTCCATATGTCGCCCCAAATTATAAAAATTTTAATTTTAGAGGTCTATCTTTTCCGGGGGGTCAAAACGACCCTCATTTTATATACGAGAAATCTTGCCGTCTTTTCCGATTGCAGATGGCTTCCACTGCGCCGTCCAAATCCTCTTTTGAGAAATGACAAAATTTGAAATTCTAATTTCCACTTTGAAACCGATGAGGTCGCCGCTCTTTGTGCGGGGATTCCCCAATTTTTCGGCGAGGGGGCGGTGTTCTCCCTAATTCGGTTCATCAGCTCCCCACTAAAACCTTCGCCCCCCTCAATTAAAACGTCCAAATCTCCCGAGTCGAACTTCAAGCTCCTGACGAACCCAAATCAATATTTAATTGCGTTTTTTTAGTTGTCCCCCCCGCGTGTATGCTCTCGAATAATTTTCAAATAAGCAGGTACATAAATAAAAACTTGAACCGGAACGGAATCAATATGCATGAAAATCGGAGCTGCAGCCCGAAAATCGGAAACAGCTGTTTGCTCATCCGTTTTTAAGATTTACTGGGGGGAGGCATCTTCCGATTTTTTGAGAGCAGATGTGCCCCCGGATGCGGAAAACGAATTCAAAATGGCCTCGGAGTCCTTTTCGCGGAATTTCTGGGTGGAAATGCGCGGGACTCGCAAAGGCACGTTTCCCATTTGCTGACTAAGAATTAGTCGGATGCCTAATGCCTGATAATACACCTTTTGAATTAGCAGAGCGACTCTCCCGGTGACGTCGTCAGCACTGAGGGGCGGCACAATAAATTCTGATAATGGCTGAATCCATTATCTTTATCTATTGTACATTCAGCTGAGCCAAGACTTTTCTCTCGTCATATCTTCTTCTCTCCTTTCTTTTTATTCTTTCTATTTCTATTTTAAACATTTAAAAGCCCTTCCCTCCCTCTCTCTCTCTCTCTCTCTCTCTCTCTCTCTCTCTCATCTTCCGGCGATGACCCAACAACGATTAAACGATTTTTTATGTCTTCTGCTGTTTTCTCTCTTTCTTATCCGATCTTATTTCGCGTGTCTTGAGTCAGATGTATGCTTTTATCTTGCCCGGGTCTTTCACAAAATACATTCGCGCCGCCATTTTGAGTGAGTCCAACAAGAAAACCCATTAAAATAAATATTTTGTTTTTCCATCTTTCCCATTATTTCGCTCTTGATTTAAAATCGAATAACCGTAAAGAGAAAAGCTAGAAAGCCCACTCTGTAAATCCCAGACTGTTTGACCGCATTCAGATAATTAGTTTTTGCGCCCCTATAAGACCATTAGGGAGGGGAAGGGAGGGGCGGCCAAGACAGTTTCGGGACAGGAGGGGAAACTCCCGAGCGGAGCTTCGGTTAGTCCAGATAACAGATAAATCCGGGAGCGCATTCCGAAGGAAAAAACTGCAAAAAACGCCGACCAAATCAGAAGAACATTTCCGGATTTCTTATCCGGTCGTTATCAAATTAAAGTTTCCGGTTGTGAATTTTCACAAAATTTTCGCTTTTCGATTCGCTTCACCGCACACTTCTTTTCCCCTTTTTTATCCGAATCTATTAACACTAACTGCACGGGCCAGCCCTCGACCCCACACGCGGGGCAGTTTCTTCCCTCGTTGAGCACTGGGGGGAACGCCGACTGCCCCCGCGCGAGGGGAGGTCGTGCCAGACGGAAATGCAAATCATCCTCAAAATTTATGCGACTTTGAGCCGAAATCATTTTAGTTTAATCCCACGTCAAAGCTCGCTTTAAAAGATGGGAAAATCCATTCACGACCCTACGAGGATTTAAAACTATTTTTGCACTTGTACTTATTTAGTTTTTTATTTATATATACAGTATGTCAGACTTCTTGGATTTTTTAATTTATCTTTTCTTGTTTATGTAATTGTTTACGTATCTATTTGGAGTATTAATTCATTTATTTTTATTTTTTATGTGTCATCATGTCGAACGTTTACTTAAAGTCCTGAAATATTAAACGACAGACATTTTGATATTTAGTTTTGTATTATATATTTTGCTTCTATAGAATAAATAAAAGAAAAATATTGTCGCATCGGTAAGTGGAAGACCATAATTAAAATTACTAAACGAATAATTTACAAATTTTTGCACAACCCCAAAGGGGAAACAAATAAATATATAATTATTATTTTAATTACTTACTAATTAATTAGTTAATTGACAATTTACTAATTCCCTCAAAAAGTTTCAGAGGTATTTTCCGGACTGAAATTCAACAAAGTTGTCATGAATCCTCTCCCCTCTCTCCCCCATTGTTCCTTTGAGAAACCCCCACTCGCTAATCAACTCCAAAAGCTCCACTTCCACAAAGCCCCAAACAACGCCAGCACACACGCACTCCACCCCCCCCCCCCCGGCGATGGGCTTTCGTACCTGAGCAGCCTCTGGCCGGGCGGGGCTTCTGCAGAGGGAAGAGTCCCTCCCCGGTTAACACTTAATAACCGCCCCCTTATTTGTCAGCGATAAAAATGCTTGAATTTAAGCGAAGCCCTTGTCTTCCTCTTCTGTAAATATGAAATTCATCGCTGAGTGATTTTGCTAAGTTCGAGCGCATTAAAAGCGGAGGGTTTTTCTTGACTTTTTTAATTAAGAGATCGACTCGTGGGCAACTTCGATGCTGTTATTTGTATCTGACAATACTGTATGTACGCGGTTTCCTATCTAATTATATTACTCTATGTGTTTATATTAATCTTGTTGGTGTTTTGTTAAAAACACAAAATCAATACTTACGGTGGCTCTCTGGGACAAAAATATAGAAACATTTTTTTTATATATAAATTTATGCCCCACAATTTTTGTCTCAGCTAATTTTACGGTAAAACCTACCGTTTTGCTAAAATTGGAGAAAAATTAATTCTTTTCCCGGCATCGGATCAATGTTATATTATTATAATTATACTTTCAACAATTTCAACTAATTTCAGCTTCTCACGAATTTATGTAACTTCACCACTCATTTTTATATACCATTATACTTGTTAAGAGTACATTTACTTCATACAGTATACACCTGTAAAAAACAACCTTAAAAGGCAACACTGTAACAAAAAAATGTTGAAATGTTTAAAACTAAAGACTATATAAATAAAAGGCAAAACATTCCGTAACGAAGCAAATGCTAATTATGGCTCAACCCAATAATAAGAAAAATATCAAAAGAAAAAACAAAGCAAATGTATCGGTTTTACGAAGTTCTGGGCGACAGACATCGATGTGGATGGCAGGCAGATCACCGGAGGAATCCCAACCTGGTGGTCAGCGGTCGAGTGTACCACGAAAGAGTGGAGTCCCCAAATGGAATCGAGTTACTGCATTCGTTCCGGGCGAACGCGCGCCCAATTGTATCGCCTCGCTTCTGATCCGAAGACTCTAATTTCCGTTTGATGAAATTAAAATGGTTTTCTTCCGCCCCCCGCGGAAACGGGCAGAAAGGTGCGACGGTGCAACCCGAACGAGGTGTTTACCCAGCAAACAGCAACAGCAGCTGCGGTGACACAGAAAGGCGTTCTACTTTGGGGCCTGCTGTCGCTGTTCTGTTCTCTCTGTTCATGTGGCGTTGCATGAACCGCCTCCTCCTGGCAGACGAAATTCGATAACTGCGAGGAGGGAGCCAAAGTGCAAGAGGGCACGGAACCTCCGACAGAAAAAGCCCAACGCCTGGTGATTATCGGAAAGGCTGTCGGACTTAATTCCCGTGTCTGTTGGCTAATTTGCATTGGAGGTTCCGCCTTTGTTGCGAGCGGCCGATTTATTTGGTTTAAAGCTCGAGTTGAGTCTTCGGGGGCGGAATCGATATTATTCGGGGGAGCCAAACTCAATTTATATATCGAAATGGCATATTTTTCACTCGGCTGTCTTCAGGTGATATACGCAACTCCAACTTAATTTTATTTCGGCTTATTTATTCCCCGGCAGAATGAAACGCGTAAATAAATAAAATTTATCGGCAAACCACCCCCAAATTAGGGGCTTTGCTTTGAGTCGGCTCCGGATTTTCGGTGTCTTTCACGTTGGACCCCGCGATAAATCTCAAAAACAAATTTACACGCTGTTCGGGGCGCCTTCTTTCTTATCCCAATTTTTCCCCAGTCCCCGCTCCTAAATTTCAGAGGAACACCTGAACCTGCTGCCGTTGCTACTGCTGACACTGTCGCTTGTCGGAGGCTGACACCTGACCGGATTAAGTTGCTCACCGAAAACTCTTTATCGAGTGAAAGGGGTGAAATGTGCGTCGAAGGCAAGCGTTTTGGGAAATTAATTCAAGTTTTTGGTCCTCGGCGGTGGGGCGCGCCAAAATAATTTTCCTGGGCGGGAAAACGGGAAAAGTCAACTGGAGGCCGACATTTGTTTGCATTTATATAATTATATATAGACAAATAGTAGCGCTCAAGAGTGTTTTCACGCCAAGAAATTTTATTTAATTTATAATCTTCTTTATCTTATTATATCTTTTTGCTTAAGATTCGCTTACGACCAAACAACTTTAAAATCTTAAATGCGAATTATCTTAACTGATATTTGACAGAATCTACCCCCAAGAAAAACAAATTCAAAGACGCTTTTGTCACAACAGAATAAACGAAAAGACAAAAAATGTTTCAAATGCGACTGAAAGGATCGAACACTTTCCAAAACAACACAGCACACAAATCTCGGGGATTATCTGCTGTAGGGAAGCGAATCACTAAAGATGGCGGCCTTCTCCCATCCGTGCACGGATTGCGGAAAATCGTCTCGAGGGGCCAAGGGAGAAATTCCATTCATTTCTCCCCTTTCTCAGTCCATTAAGGCAGAGACGACGAATCTTAATTAACTGAAATAGTGCAATAATACCGTTAAGTTGGATCGATCGGATGTTCAATTGCATAACATCCACGTGGGGGTGAGCTTTTGTCCTCCCTCTCTTTCCTCCAGTTTCTCAGCCCCCCCGGGGTCAGCTCTGATAAAAGGACAACTAATGGCCAAACCTCAAAAATGGAGGACTCGCGGGACGTTTCCATTTGAATTAATATGAGTTTATGATTGCGACAGGCGGCATTTGCAATTTACAGCAGAAACAGGCGACATTTACTTCCATCTCCTCATGTGGCTAAAAAGAAAGGTTTTTTACATATGAATTATCAAATTAACACTTTTCCAATAGTATATTATGACGGACTGATCAGAATACTGTATAAACTCTGAGAATATAAATTAAAATGAACTTTAATGAACAGCAGATTCAGCTGCTCAAGGAAGTCAGCAATGATGGATAAAATAATAATTTATAAGAATCCATAAAAGAAGTAAAACAAACTTTTTTTAGTAAAAAATAAAATAGAAAAAATATTTTTTTTTTTAGAATCAGCAGTTCGGCGACGGATATCAAAATTAAAAAAGCCTTATTGCTCATTGTCGGCCTTTTGAAAACCTTTCACAGTTTTTTAATTTGACACAATCCCATTCGGTGGCGCCGTACGTCATTTCCTTTCTCAAAATTCTGTCTATCCACTTGAAATTCTTCTGTTTCTGGTTCCCGGACGATCACACAAGCCGAAAACTTGAAACACATCGAAGATTATCAAAACAAGTCCACTCTGCACTCTGGAAACAAGAACAGAACAACAAGCAGAAGGCAGCAATCCGGCAGTTCATCGCTCAAGTGGTGGGGAAATAGCCAATGGCTGAGGGGTGGTCGAGGGGATGACCTGCCACCCCCTCCCCTCTCCTATCTGTTCCACCCAGTGCACTCTCATGTTTTCCAATTCACGGCTTTTATTCTCAGCCCATGAGTTCTCATGACTTCTGCTTTTTATTTCTCTGCAGGACTTCTTCCTCTCAGCAACACGACCTGGAGGAAACACCACCAACCAAAAATTAATTAATACCATTATTATAAGATCTGCATTCGAACGAAGCGACAGCCTGTTGTTGTTATTAAAAGTAAAGCGAATTTTCTTCGTATAAAAATTGTTCCCCCCCCCCCTCCTCACGTTGTTTACTTTTATGGCTAAAATTTCATTCCGGGGTTGAAGAACATCGGGGGGTGGAGGACGGGGTGTCCTCAGCCGCGGGAGAACTCCACTCTTTAACCGGTTTTATAATTTCTATCCGGCCGGGGGTTAAAAAAACTAGGCGGTTTTATGTACTTATCGTCGTGTAAGCTGTATTTTTTCCTGCGGTAAGTAATTAAATTTCGGGTTCGTTAATTAAAAGCTTCTCCAAGTTTTTTTTTAATTTTGTAAATTTGCAAAGTCCGTCGCTTTTTTTTGAACTTCGTTAAAAAATTTTTCCAACGATGTTTCGGCAATCTCTTCAATTTTTTCTACTTGTTGTTCTTTTAATCAAATTTTATTATGTTTTTCAGGCTTTTGTTCGCAGCAGGCCAACCCCCACTCAAACGGGGGGCGGTTTGTACTTTTCATGAAAAATAAAACTCGTAATCGAAAGGGGTAAATTGTTTGTTTTGGATTGAAAGGGGGAGTGGGGTTCGCTCTTGCCCGGGGGTTGCTCACCAATAAAACTCAACAAAATAACATTTTAGTGCTCCGTCAGTTTTATCAATATTTAATCATTTTCTCTTTGGGGACTTTCACAAGTTTTCATTGGCAATGCTGGATGAAATGAGCCCTTCCATCGGCTGGAATGTCTGCAATTTGAGCCTTCTTTGCGGTTATAAACAGTCGATTCTCTGCTAAAATGCAATAAACTCCAACACTTGGAATTCTCTCAATGTTATAAACCAATTTTATACTGAATATACTTTTAATAGCAGTATCATTTAAATTACAATGATAACACTAGTTACACCTTACAAACTATAATTCATATAAAGTAAGTACAATTATTTTATAATTTTATTTAATTATATTATGGAAGAAAATCAATAAAATAGAATCAGTTTCAGAAATGCCTGGCCGGCCGCATTTTTCTCATCCCTGTTGTAAATAAATTATATTTGTTAATAACCTCCACACCCTTTGGGTTAATCAGAATACAAAGACAGAATATTATTTAATAACAAATAGTAAAATTAACTTATTTCGTTTGAGGCATTAAAATTAATGAAAAAAATTATCTAAAAACGCAGTAACCAAATTAAAATCCACATTATAATATTATGAACTGTATATTAATAAGGGAAAAGCAGGAAAAGAGAAAAAATAAGTAAAAGACGGAACATCAAATGCAGTGTAACCCCCATTTGAGGGGTCGATGCTCTCACACGACTAAATAAATAAATAAAATTTGCTACAAAAGGAAAAATGTTTCTTCTGCTGCCTGAAAAGTTTCACCTCTTACAGAGAATCCCATTTTCCTCTTTTAACTAAAGCCGATTTTTTCCATTTTTTTCTCATTTCCAATTGTCATCTCAACCTTCGGAACCCACCCCCGACCACCCCAATGGGCTCCTTCGGAGGAAAACCTCCTCGATCGCCTAAAGCTTCTTCGACTTCGCCTAACGGGACGGCCACATGTTAGCGCCCGTTAATTATACAAACAATCTTTTCACAGTCAGCCGCTAACTGAGCACTAAATGCTCGCAAGCGATATTTCTTTTCCCGGAATTCCCCCGCCATTTTTACAACGGTCGAAACAAATGCACCCATACGGGAAAGCTCCGCCACGTCCTAATGCCACGGGCCAGGACGATTCCAGGCACGACGACAGTTCCTCCTGCTGTTCCTCCTCTCCCAACCTGAGCCTTCTCCAATAAAACAAAACTCTTATTTTCGGACGAAGTTATAAAATCGTTAATGGCCGCTGCGCCCAATGTGGTGTTCGTTATGGAGCAACTCTTGCGTGGGGGTCGTAAACACCCCCGACGCCCCTCCCCTCCGGGAAACCGTTTTGGAGTTTGGAGCTTTTAGAGAGAAAGAGACCGACGACAGGCATTGGATGAAAGCGTTCTCTTCTTTCGGGTGGAGAGCGAAAGGCGAATCGCCCCCACCTGTGGGGGTTGCCGCTCTCCAGGGGGCGGGGGTGAAAGGAGTTCTCAAATTTCGCATTTAAACTTCATCTTATTTTAAAGAGTCCGGGGGCTAATTCCGTTGGAGCAGCGGCCGGCCGTTTCATTAGGATGGAAATTAGATCGGAGTGGAGAGGTTTTCAATTCGGAACCCTCTTCGCCCTCGCAGCACGGCTTTCGCTTCCACTCCTAATTAAGGGCAGAACTCCTGAAAAGGGTGGGAGGGGTCCAAATGACCGCTGCTTCACATTTTCTTTTCCTCTTATGAATCAGGTACACGCCTGTTGCGCGATTATAGATAATGCGGGCATTACTTCAAACTTTCGCGTAGTGTAATCATTAATGTAATTCTTTCTTTTTGCAGTTCCACCCCGTTTTACTCCCATTATACTCCTACTCTGAAATACGGACGTAAAAACACTAAAATACATAAAAAGACACTTCGACCGTTTTAGAGGGAAGTCCTTCTCTCTTAGCGAGACCAGAAACCGGAAGAGAGGATGCCGGGCCTTCTGCCACGACGCCACACAAATGGCGTGGCAGCAGAATCACTGAAAAAGCATTCAACTTCTTCGAGGTGAGTCAACGTGGCCGATTTCCCACCCGACGAAAGGCAAACGCGACGGGAGCAGACAAAAGGTGGGCGAAGGAAGGACAAAAGGACTTTCGGGAAGACTCGCAGAAAAGAACCGTTGGAGCCACGTTTGTCCCTGGGAGCGGCAGCAAATCGAATTACTTTCGAATTTCCAATTAGGAGAGAAAGCGAAAGGAAACATTTGGGGGAGGACGAAAGGGGTGAACAATGAACAATGGAACTTTTTTAAGACTCGCCAGGAAAACGCGAAACATATATTAATTTAAATTTGTTGTCTTACGGAAAAGAATTTGTCTCCGTATTAGAAATGTTATGTTTTGATTTCCTATTTTCCTGTTCAATACAATACAGGAATGCGTCGACGGCGCCTCCGAATTTCAATGAAAAAGACAACAAAACACTCTGCACCACCCTCAAAAATGAAATCACCACCAGTTGTCAACTCGTTCCTTCGGATGAAAACAAACAAACACTTCGGATATCCTCCAAATGGGAACCATTAAACTTGAAATTACTTTTGCTTTTTTCTCTCGGAAAAGAAAAGAAAAGGAGACCAACAGCTGGGACAACCTTCAAAGTTTACTTTGCAACTTTCGCCAAAGGAAAAGCCCTCTCTCGTAATTAACGACTTCTTATCTGAATGCTCTCTCTCGAAGGAAATAAAAACTGTTTCGGATTAAATTAGTGCCATAGTTGAGGGAGCAAGGGGGGATGGGAGGGGTGCGAGGGTGCGATCCCTTTCCGATTTAATGCCAGACGGAGACGACTTCTTTTGCGCCTCAGTTTCCAAGAGGCAAGCAGACGCTCTCCCTTGAAAAAGAAACGAGCAACTTTTAAGGGTTGGATTTGGCTGACGAGACGAAAAGCCACCCTCGTTATGACTGCCAAGATGTTCAGCAATGCTGACGCGACGCGACCGAATAAATGAGTGTTTGCCTGTCACTTTCCTCTTCCCCTTCAGCATTCTATCGGAAAATCATCTTTCGAGACGCCATCACGAAAAGGGTGCCCTCGACCTCTGGGGGTGGCTCATTTTCTACCTTTCCCACAGGAAATCGTCTGTCTGGCACAGCCCTAATTTGAGCCTTTTTACCCTATTCTTCCCCTTCTCCAAATTATTCCTTGCACTTTCTCAATTATATATATTTTTAATTATCTTTCAGTTTCTCTGCCATTCACCCGCTTTTATCTGCCTTTTATCTGCCTTTTTCCCCTTTTTTCTTTGTCTTTTTTGGCCGTTTTTTGTTGCATTTTTCATTATTTATGCTTTACCTTTCCACAGTAAGAACAGTTAGGAAAATGGCATAAAAAATCTCTTGAAAGTTTTTGAACGTTTTAAAGCCTACAGTCAGCCTTAGAGTCACGAAAGCCCGAAAACATTTAAAAATAACGACGAGACGTTTCATTAAAGTCAAAATGCTAAATGTTAATTATTAACGCAGACAAAATACAAAAAAATAAACAAAAATTGTGTCCGACGAATGAAATCGGATATGGCGAATGGGAAAACACTCACTCCGCACCTCATTTCCATATTCTTTTTTATTATTTGTCGCCTTCCAATCGGCCACACTGCGTCTGCCTCTGGCCGAAATTCCCCATTTCGTGACTCTTCGAGAGCTTTCACAAAAACTCGTTCCGCTCGGAGAAACGACAATAAAGAGGAACTTTATGGGCACCAACTCGTGATAAAACTTTATTTTTAACGCAAATTGCAAAATAACCCTTTTTAATTTCCCCTCCCGGAATGAGCGTCCCGGAACCACGGACACCGACACACAATAATTCCCGCCCATAATTAGCATGGCACGCCATCACGACAAACGACAAACGACAAACGACAAACAACCACCGACGCAATGCCATTTCAGGGGATTACACCCCTCGAAGGAGCGTCAAACGCCAAAATAAATTGATTAAACGAAGGCGAAATGGCATAAAAATGGAGGAAGGAGATGAAGTCGAAGTGGATGGCGATGCTCTCCCCTGCCCCCATCGGGGGCAGTGCCCCGCACCATCTCACCCCCGCCGCCCCGCCCCCAGTCAACGCAAATCCCACCCATTATCCAAATCCCTAATCCGAGTAAATCGCAGTAAAGCCTTGCTTGAGACCGTCATGGCTCCACGTTTTTCTGTGGAACACTCGAAAACAAACCTAAAAAGCAAATAAATATATTTTTCTCTGCAGAAATTTGTTGAACAATGAGTTGTGTGAGGCGGCGATACGCCACCTTATCACCTTCTCCTCCAATTCCGCCCGCCAAAAAATCGAAGTCGTGTTCTCCCACCTGAGCTTCTGGAGAAGCGATCCACTTCAACCCCATCCAACCCCCAACCAAACATTGCGATCCACTCTCGAAGGAAACGGGCGCGTCTCAGCTAATGTCAGCGACATCGCTGACAAAATCACGCGGCGTTGGCCGGTCCTCCAAGGCCACGTCAGCACTCCCACTCAAATTCACGGCATTACATAAACTTCCGTGCCGTCAGGTCGGCAAGCACGGGCCAACGCCCCCAAAATCTGTTCTCAACCCCAGGCCGGACGAGAACATGGCGGCGATTTCTAAAGAAAATCCCCGACTGCAGGCTGAGTTGGTCCATTGTTAGGTGGCCAAGAGTGGGGTGGAGGGAGGTCGGAGGGAGGTCGAAGGGAGGTCGAGGGGAGGTTCTCACTGGTGAAATTTGTTGGGAGAGCGAATTCGCTCAGCGTCAGTCTTCATTAAAAAAAAGTAAACAAAAGTTTTCTCTTAAATTTCCTTTTTTTTAAAGTCTAAGGGAATTAATTTAATATTATTTATTTTTAACGCAAATCAATTTCGCAGTTTTTTCTCTTTTTTTGAAAACTCAATTATCGGGATTTTAAGTGGAAAAAATGTTTCGGGTTCGGCGGCGAAGGAAACGACGGAGATCACGTGACCAAAACCTGCAAGCAACAGAACTGAATTTGTTTTTCATCATCATTTGCAAGTGTTTCCAATGTGCCAATCCCTCCCATCCTGCATTTGAGTCTGCAGACAACAGGAAATGTCAGCATGGGATGACAACCCCAAAGGAATGCTCCATCAGCAAGAGGACATTTCCTGAACCCACTCGGGCAGACAATAAAACATTTTATGAGCAAATCAACACCTCAATAAAGCAGACTTTCAAAGTTATAACCATTATTAGGGGAGCAGACAGGAACATTGTCAGTCTCAGCCCCAACTCCAGACAGGACATTTTGCTTTCATTAAGGAGGCTCAACTTGTTTTGCTCCAGAATAAATAAATGAAAGCAATAAATAAGGAGTTTGAGATAACAATGTGTTCTTTTGCTTGGAATTATGATTGACATTCATAATTTAAGCAAACAACATTGATTAATAACAATTAATCTATTCTCTGTTCCAATATCTACTAATTACCATTAATTAAATGCACTGGAGTGTTGAGAAAACACTTTTCATGTGACCAGAAGTTGGCCACCTTCCCTGCCGCCTCCCCCGCCTTCGCCCCTCAACCGCCCCACGCCTCCCCCGCCTTCGCCCTTCAACCGCCCCAACGCCTCCCCCGGCTGGCCCGCATTTTGCCCCCGGCCAAATTCCCCGAAGGGCAACGCAGGTCAAACCAAGGATTTATCGGTTGCGAAACGCGGACGCGGGTCATAACCTCTCGGCGGGGTTATCTGTCAAGTTGCGAGCGAATGTCACGTCGAGGCGACCGCGACAACCCGACTTAATTATTAGCAAGGTAATTATCTATGTGGTGCAGTGTGAAACAGCGAGTGAACACGTGACGCGAACTTAAATCCCGCGACTTCACCTGAAGGAGTTAACGGTTTAGGTTAGGTGAGAGCGTAATGAATAACGAGTGACACGGTTTGTCTTGAGAGGAATTGGCGTTTGGTTGTGGTGGAGTTTCACGCTGGAGAGGCGCTCGTCTGGCGGATCCCCGGCTCTCCTTCCTCATTTCATTTAGGAAATGGAAAAAAAAATAAAGAAGCAAAACAAAAATAATTACAGGTGATTCACTTACAATAAAATAAGAAATGCCTTTCTCTGCGAAGGAATTATCGAAGAATGAGAGAATCTCCGGGTCTAAAGATGTCGATTGCGAGCGTAATTAGGCAGAAACCGATTGAAAATATGACAAATAAAACGAAACTCAGCAACGACTTAACGAAAACAACAAAGCGAAATGCCTGCTAACGTGAAACTGGTTCATTGCGAATACGTACTGCAAAGCAGCACCGTACAGTGGGCGGGAAGGGGCCCCGAAAAACGCGTTCGTAAATTCAAACGCCGCGCTCGCGACGCAACTGGTGGTCAAAAACTCAACTTTTTTTCGTTTTCAAATCAAAACTTTTTCACTTTTTGTATTCTGAAACTGCATTTCAATGTCTCTTCGTCATTAGCTCTGATTTGTTAAATAGGGAATTTTTCTCTCTGCTTAATTTCATTTATTTTTCAACCTGCTTTGTTTTTCAATCGTGACGTTTGCTCAAAGCTATTGAAATTAATGTAGCCAAATGTTTTTCCAGTTTTTGGTTTTTTTCTTCATATTTTGCTTACTTTTCTTCAGATTTATACTTAATAAATGACTCCATGTCAAATACTTCGACGGCAGATATTTATGAATGTCTTTATGGTTTTTTAGAAAAGAACTTTTTTTGCTAGAATCAGTACCTTAATTTAAGGCTTCGGATAAAGTAAAATTAATATTATAAAAAATTAAATAATTTGGTTCAGAAAATCCTGAAAACTCTCCTATAAATGGTTTGCGAAAAACTAAAATGTTCTAAAGTAAAGTACCGTTTATTATTTCACACTGCCGACGTATTCAAAAGCATTTGCTTTTACGCACTTTCTTTTATTTCCGTTATGTAATTTTGTTTACGCATTTTTGTGCTGAACGCTTCCGAGAAAAGCTTCCACTTGTTGGACTCTTGTTTTGGAGATCAAATAATTATTTCTTATCATTCAGCCCATTTTAAGCAAAACAATTCACATCTTTTTTGCAATAAACAATTGGCGAGTGAATCCTTTTTGTGGAAATTATTATTTAACTCATTTATTCAAAAGAATCATACGTTCAATTTAAGAAAAAGGGTCTTAAAAGAGGCGCAAACGCAAAATTAAGACGTAAATCTTAAATTATAATAAAAAAATAAAATTTACACAACATGATATGCAACTTGATTAAACCACAACCGAAGACTCACTTCGATTCTTGCGTGAATCGCTCGGAATGTATCGAAGAAAGTCTCATTACACAGAAAAGTGCGGCGCTCTTTAATTAGTAACCGTTTGACGTTCGGCGTTTGTTTCCTCTTCAACCTTTGCCCGCCCCTCTTTCGACTCCTCTTCCTTTGAGAATCCTTTTCATCTCTGCTTCGGAATGTCAACGCGTTCACTGTCGGCGAGGGCCACGCAGGAAATAACAAAACTGGCTAATTAATTGTGCATTAACAATTATTTCTGATGGAAACAATCGAGGCAAAGAAAGGAGCACCACATCACCACTTATCCCTTTCTGCTGCAGAGGATTCACTTTTCCTGCATTTAATTTACTACTTTGTCGAGAAACACAATCATTTCGGAGCGGTGCAAATTGATTAAAGTCAAAAAGTAACGCTATTGTTTGAAATAAATGCCTAAAGAATGATTTCATGGCCGAAAATAATATTTGATCACCGCAAAAGGAAACCAGCGAACGCGTTAAGTGAACTTTCGGGCAGAGGCGTGTCTCAAAGGCGATCCTCAAAGGTCAAAGGAAAGGAAGGCTGTCATATCGATCGTTCTATCGAAGAAAGATCGAAGAAAGAAAATTTTCTTCAATTTCGGGGGCAAAGGTCAAAGGCTCACAAGATGGCTTCACTTCAATGCCCCGATTCCTCGACGACTCTTCCGTTCTTCACCGCCGCCTTGTTCTTCTCTGCCTTCTTCCGCTCCTTCTTCTCCGCCATCTCCTCGTCCGCGCTCGGATCGTCCCACTTCTGCCGCTCCCCCGAGGAGAACACCGCGTAGAACAGACCGCAAGCTATGTACACCCCCGCCGCTATGAAGAACACCTTCTGCCACTTCGCCTTGTCCACCTGCGGACACAACTCCTCATTATCCGCCCGCTCCCCACCCCCACCCCCACCCCCAACCCGCTTACCGGTCCGCTTATCATGTACCCCGCCACGATCGGCGCCAGCAGCCCCGCTATGTTCGCCAGGCAGTTGGAAAAGCTCATCATGACACTCGCGAACCTCGGCGACACGTCCAGGTGGTTCACCTTGAACCCCGAGTAGATCCCCCCGTTGAGGCCCACCCCCACAGTGAGCAGCGCCAGCGTCAGCGACCGGTTGCACCCCGTGTAGGAGGCCGCGATGAGGGCGACGGCCGGGCAGAACTGGCCTGGAACGGAGTGACGTCAACGCGGTCCTCCCTCCCCGCTCCCCCGCTCACCCCGCTCACCCCGTCCCCCACTCACCTATGCTGTTGATGATCTTCCTGGTGGTCGTGTGCGTGAACCTGCCGCTGGATATCATGAGGTCGACGACGTGGCTGGCGGCCATGGAGAAGATCCACATGGCGAGGTAGGGGAGCGCGGAGAGGGTTCCGTTCTGCAAATGCGGGGGGTGAGAGCAGAGCAGATGGGGGTCGTACTACAGAGGTCGGCTACTCACCGACTTGAGGTCGAACTGGAGGATCTGCTTCATGAAGGTGGGGAGCTCCGTCATGAGGGTCTCGTAGCCGTAGTTCTGCCCCAGATGGGCGATGACTATCGCCCAGAAGGGGACGGATGTGAAAATGGATTTCCAGGGGACGCCAGGGGACTGAAAGAACATTTTGTTGTAGGAAGTGTCACACATGTGACACATTAATGTTAATTATGAAAGTATAATAGAGATCCGATGGTGGGAAAGAACTGCCGCCAGGGCAAAGCTCAAAAAGTTATACTTTATTTTGTTGTAATTTTCAGCAAAACGGTAAATTTTATCGTAAATTAGCTGAGAGGAAAATTGTAGAGCATAAAATTATCTACAAGAAACGTAATAATATTTCTTCCTTAACTGTCTCCGTTTTTCCTGAGATATAAGGATTCAAAAAAAGGTAAAATGACTCAGTGCAAAGCATGAATCTACAGTTTAGCCAACATTTGAATCGTTATATCTCAGAAACAACAATTTCACAAAGTTTTAATTTCTTTTTTAGAAAAAATGCAACTTCGAATGGCTAATTTTACTGAGTTATTAAGTTTTCACCTCAAAGGCGAGGCCCCATTTTCTATATCATGTATAAACTCTGTAAATGTAATTATTTTGTATATATACTGTGTAAACTACATGCACTATTGTATAAACCTTGAACGAAAAAACAGAAAAAAATTTTCGTCTTAGAAAAAAAGTTAAATTTTATACAATGGAAAAGTTGTTCTCATCTTTGATAGTTCGAAAATCAAATTTGCCCTTTGTTCCATTTAAAATAAATAAAATTTCCTTAATTTTTGCTTTTCTTTTTTATGCAATAAATATATTCCATTTCGTTTGGAAACTCTTTTCCTCAAACCAAAGCATGTACTCACGCTGGCGCCACTCTTCCCCCACAAAGAGCACACTATGTACTTCCTCTCGTGCTCCGAAATGCTCGGGTGCGTCTCCGGGTCCTCGTACACGACGAAGAAGTAGGCGATGCTCCACACCGTCCCCACCACCCCGAACACGTAGAAGATCGACGGCCACCCTCCCGCGAACCCCTGCGCGGCCAGCAGCCCGCTCAGGGGCATCGACACCACCGTCCCGAACTGCGCTCCCGCGTAGATGAACGCCCCCATCCTGCTCCTCTCGTTGGGGGGCACCCACTTCGCCAGGAGGGCGTGCGTGCAGGGAACGATGGGCCCCTGCAACCACAGTCTCCTGCATCACCGCTCCCTCCACACCTCACGCCGCCCTACCTCTCCCAGGCCCTGGATGAACCTGCACACGATCAGCCACCCCACCCCCTTGCTGGCGGAGAGGGGCACCAGGAAGGCGAACACCGAGTTCACCAGCATGCCCACGCCGAGGAACCACTTGGCGCCGTACTTCTTCGCGAGGATGCCGAAGGGGATCTGGGTGACCACGTAGCCGTAGAAGAAGGAGGACAGCACGTAGCCCTGGACGGTCGAGTCCCAGGCGTACTCTCCGTTGGCGGAGGGCCCGGAGTCGCCCTCGGTGCGGAAGACCTGCAAGCAGGGCAGTGGAGGCGGTGCGGGCGGGGTTCGGGGGGTTGACTTACGCTGTAGTTGACGAGCCCGTCAGAGCACTCGTCATCGTGGAAGTCGTCGTGGGAGGGGAACGCCGAGTGGTTGACCATGGCGACGATGGCGACGGACATGTTGGTGCGCATCACGTAGGCGTTGGACATGCCCAGGAACAGCATGAACGTGGTGATGTACCTGGCCCCGAAGCATCCTGCGGGAGAGGAGAGAACTCAGTTTGCGGCCAATGACGGGCATCTCGCTGTCTCGGGCAGTGATCGGCCCCAGTGGGCATTATGTGAGACACTCGCGCGGCATGTGGCGCGTGTGACGTATGGGCGCGACGAGGAGCCAAAGTCGACTCGGGCGAACTCTCACGAGTGAATCAGGTGACTCAAGGCCGTCCATCCGGAAAATCAGGTTCGATCGAATGCGTCGCGACTGTGGCATCAATTGGGGGGCCAACATTTGGGAGGCGCGCGCAGAGGGAAAGGACCCTCGTGGGTGCCCCCGCAGCCCCACAATCAGACCGCAGACCGGAAGAATTACTCTGCCACTCTCGGCGGCACAATGCAAAGCGTTATCGATAACAGGCAGTGCTCGAGCTTATCAGCCCGACTTGAGGAGTTTGGCTCGGCTCATCCGGAGATAAAGACTTTTTCAAGGAAAATATTTTCACGGGGAGGCGCAACCCCCAGCTGGAAAATCTCCTTTATTACCAATTGACTTTATTAAATTTGATAAAGAAAAACGGATAAAAGGAAAAATTCCCTCTTTAATCCGTCCAAGTCGACTTAGCAAAGGATAAGAAATTTAATTTAGCTTTTCCGAATAAAAAGATTACGTTCGTCCGCGGGGTGGCGCTTCTTGGGCGTCGAGGGCCCCCAACGCCCCCAACGCCCCCAACGCTCTCCCGCTTACCTTTCACGTCCCTGATCTCTAGTTCCTGGTCGATTACGATTCTGTGAGTTGCCTTTGACGTCGGCGACTTCTCCTCGGGCTTTAGCACGCGATGCATTTATCGCAGACGCGACTGCGTCAATCAAGAGCGAGTCCGATCCTGTCTGAGGGAGTCGTAGGGGTTAAAAGATTTGGGTCGGGGAACGGCAGCGCAGCAGAGAAAGAAATGGAGAAAGAGAGAGAGAGAGAGAGAGAGAGAGAGAGAGAGAGAGAGAGAGAGAGAATCGCCAGAATGCACTCTGCTCTGTCTCCGAAGCGGTGCGCAGAAGGGCAGAAGGAAGGTGAGGAAGGTGATTGAGTGGTGAGTGCGTCAGCAAACCTTGAGGACTGTTGGCCCGCGGCGGCGACAGCAGAAGCACGAACCCCGATTCCGAAACTGGCCACGAATCACCACTCCCGAACGCCACCTAGCGCATGTTTAATTAGCATGAGATTTGTTTAGCGACATTTCGCTGTGATTTATCCTTGAAGCGAGCGCGAAATCACCGTCTCGGCGAATGATCACTTGATGAGCAAACAGATTTGGCCGAGAGGCGGCACGTGCAACTCCGCGTAGAACCCGACCGGAGCCAAATAACCGGTGCAAAACAACCGAGCCGACTTTTAAGCGACAACAAGTTTTGTTGTCGCTGCGCGAGAGCGGTTATTAACTCACTCGAAAGCTATGCAAAGAATGAAAGCTGTTATCAGCGGGAGACAATTAGGCCCAGAGAATCTGGCCGATTATTTATCTGTCGAGTGCTCCGAGTTCGTAAAGGAGCATTTGGCGCGAGGGCGGCCATTTTGCCCTCGAAGGAAAGGGTTGAACGAATTACGAGTAAAGCCGTTTTTTAAGTGGATTCACTCGAGTCACAAAAATGATAACTTCCGCTTTCTGATGAAATCTTTTCCGTTTAATTAATTATTTATTCTAATTACTTTTTACACTCATCCCATCTGTACGGCTGCATGACTTATATGCATTTGGGCCTCAATTTACACGGTACTCGTTTTACACGGTTTCTCCTGGAACCCAATTACCGTTAGTTTTTTAGTCATCGACTATTTATTTATTTTTAATAAACTGCTGTTTTTCACCGCCCGTTATGTTGCACGCTTTTCAACATAATTTCGGAGAGATTTTATCTAAATCTTATAGTTAATCATAGTTATAAATGTATATTATACGTATAAATCAAATATAACAACATATTTTCGCCTTTATGGGATATAATGCAGATAAAAATACAAAGCACAGATTTTTGTAAGCCTCAAAAGAGGAACAAATAATATATTATTTTTATTATTATATTATTAAACTCAATTGAAAACTTTAGCTTTAGCCGAAAGCCTCGAGTGTACCTTAAAAATTCCGGCCACCGACACCCACCGAGAATCCCAATCCAAACAACACACACCGTAAATATTTATAACAACGCCTTCCTCCCATTGGTCGCCCAGGAACCTTGCCTCTGCGTCGGCAGCCATTGCGCCACGACGTCCTTATCTGCGCAGATACGCCCACCGCGGCGGCCGCGGAGGACACCGAGCCCTTGCGAGCCAAGGGGCTGAGCCCCGGCGCCTCGCCAGAGGAGCACCCAAATGGGGGCCACGTTGCTAGGCGAGCAGAGAAGCGCCTGAGTCAATAAAGAAGTGATTTTAATGCAGACTAATGCCCCTTATCAAGCAGAAGGAAATTGCGGTCAAAGATTATAAATGAATTTTTGGGGGGACCGCAGATGGGGCCGAGGGGCACTTTGGCCCTCGACGACAGGCCTCAGTGCGAGTTCCCGTCGATCGTCACCGTTCCTTTCGTCGAGGAATTTGGCCAAACGGCGCATCGTTTGGCTTCTTCAGATGGACTGCGCCTGAGATTTTCCAATTAGACCTCCCGCAGTATCCTCCTGCTTCATTTTTTTAATTAATTTTAATTTTTATTAGGGATCCATTTTGATTATAATTTTGAAGGTACAAGAAAATACAGTGCAACATTATATGCAATAAACTGTGGTCTGATGGACTCCCTCTTTAATGTCCCCAAAAGGGAATAAAATAAAGTTAATTATTTATTTATTATTAATAATTATTTCCTGTTGTTTTCCTCTTTTATTTACCCGAATGGGAGAAAACCATATATTTACAATGAGAAGATGATCTAAATCCTTTCAAAATTTTGAAAAATAATAAGAAATAAAAGATAAAAAATAAACCTGAGGATAGAGAATTTATAAAAACTGTTATTATTGTATCGTACATTTCCTAATAATATTGAATTTTTGTATTAAAAACCCGTCGAAAATGCACGTCAATACAACATCTAGTGTATCTTATTAAAGTATTGGCAGGGGTGAGGGATGAGTTTCATAACTCATCAAGTCATAACCAGGTTCAAGGCTCCGTAAATATGTAAATAGAGAGCTCTCGAGGGGGCGGCCGACATTTTCTCAGTGGTGCGCCGTTGGCCAAATGAAATTAAACTAAGCGAATTATTCATTGACAGCAATTGAATTGGCAGCGGACGTGATTATTATATAACAGAGTTCCCAAGGGCAATTTCATCGCGCATTCGACTCTGCTCTTTTCTTTTTTTAATTTTTACGATTCTACGCTCGAGTAACACTTCCTCAAGGCTGATCGCTTAGGGTTCCGCTGTTGGATGTCTGAGGCACAGAGTGGGCACAGAGTGGGCACAGAGTGGGCACAGAGTGGGCACAGAGTGGGCACAGAGTGGGCACAGAGTGGGCACAGAGTGGGCACACAGTGGGCACACAGTGGGCACAGAGTGGGCACACAGTGGGCACAGAGTGGGCACAGAGTGGGCACACAGTGGGCACAGAGTGGGCACAGAGTGGGCACAGAGTGGGCACAGAGTGGGCACACAGTGGGCACAGAGTGGGCACACAGTGGGCACACAGTGGCCGCAGAGTGGCCTTTGCCAAAGGTAAAGCGGCGACACTCTCATACTGAGAAGAGTGGCAGAGTGGCGTTATCTGAGTAGGGCGAGAGTTTGTGGCCCAGCCGTGCTCTCCCCGTCCTTGATCTTGACTCTGACCTGGTCTTGGTGGTAAAATCTGAGTACATATTTGATTCCCATGGGCGACGCGTGTTCGAGCGGTTAGACTTAATTATTCGTCAAAGATTATTAATTACAAGTGTAAACTCCGCGGACGTTCTTTTGGCTTTCGTTTGAGGTACTCGAGGTTATAGAAATTCCTAAGAAGCTGAAAATTGCTAAAATTGATGAGAGTTTAATTATAAAAATATAACATTGATCGAATGGTGGGAAATTAATTAGTGTTTCGCCATTTTCAGCAAAACGCTCAGTTCTGACATATCAATAAAATTAGCTCAGACAAAAACTGTAGAGTATAAAATTATCTGCAAAAATGTAATAATAGAAACATAAATGTATTATACAGAAACCTAATTTATACTTTTTTTGACCTCTGTAACATTTCATTTATACGCGTAACTGTACTCTGAACAATTTCACTAATTTTGAGCTTTTTAGGAATTTAAATAACTTAGAATAGCTTAATACTTTTTAAGAATGGCAAATATTAACAATAAAATGGGGGCTAATTTTGACATTTGATACAGTTTTCGCTTACATGTTGGTCAGCAGTGCCGGCGCAAGGGTCACTCGCGCCCGTACGCAAGCGTCCCCTCCCACCCATAATTTTAGAAACTTATAAAACAATGTAGATATTAAATCAAACTGAGTATATCATATTATTTACCATTTTCTTTAATTCTTCACTAATCTTGATTTAATACTAACAAAGCTCATTTTGAAAAATATCCCGGAAAGTGCAAAGCTCGTCATACAATTCTGTTCCATTGATGTCTTTTTTTATCACCATCTTTCTCGTCAAAAGTTTTTATAATTTTTCCCAATTTTCTTTTAATTTGTTTTTTTTGGGCTCTATCTTGATTAATAATTTTGCTTGAGCGGCGCCCGGATGCGGTGCATCCCTCGCATCCCCGCTTTCGCCGGCTCTGTTGGTCAGCGAAATTATAAATATACTCTATATTGTATATGTTTTTCTTAGGTGGAAAAACTGTACTTAAATTTTGTTGGTAACTGTTTTCCTCCTCTTCCTTTTCTCTTTTTCCTTTTCTTTCTCTGCTTTTCCCTCCTCGCCCTTCGTCCTTTTTTCTTCCTTTTTCCTCTTTTCTTTTGGTTGAATCAATTAAATATTACATTCAAACTGCGGCCCTGTTTTTCATTTCCCTTCGCCCCCGAAAAACAACATTTTGCACCCCCCTGGATATCACCGGCGTCTTTTTAAATATTATCAAAATTTTATTGAGCGATTAATGTTGTCATAAGTAATGAAGAGGGGAGGATCGGCCTCCATCGATCGAGATGCGGCCCTCACTGCATCTCAAAGCGATAAACAAATTCTGTGCGATGCACAAAAGACCGAACCAAACCGAACCGAACCAACCTGGGAAACGGCCCCCTCAGCTGGCGAACCAGGCCACGGGAGGGTGCCCCGGCGCGGGGGTGAGTTCTGCCGCAGCCAAAGCATGGCGGAAAGGCTTTCTGCCAGAGAGTGAATGCCAACTGCACTTCGACACGATTCACCTCTCGTCCTAAATATAAACATTTATTTGGGTCTCGCGCCGCAGGGACCGTGAAAACCCGTGTGAATGTTCACATCGGACGCGTCGCGCTGTTTCTTCTCACCAAAACAATTCAAGTCACAATAGTCTCGGTTTGTCGTCTCAAGGAAACATTTTCATAATTATCGAGAAGCGGCAAATTACATGAGTTTTTCTCTTTTTGGGATTTTTCTTCTGGAGGGAGACCAACTCCCCCTCAGCGCTCACGAATACATCATCATCGCCTGCTGTTTCCTCTTTCGCTCACTCGAAACGTGCTCGTTTTCGCACTTGTTACCAAATCAATTTATTTTAGTGAGCTTTGCGAAATGTTGTCAGGAATGCAAAGCCATTAGTCGAACATTTCCCCCTTCTGCCAAAATACAATTGTATCCTCATCCAGTCGATAACCAAAACGCGATTACGTGCCTTTGAACGTGGCCCAGAAGCCCTTGCCCTAAATGGCCGATTTCCCCTCGTGATCGTTATCACCCCTCGAGGTTATCGCGCCAACTAAGCCCTTGTGCCGGCCTTCGATTCGGGGTGCAGCAGTGCGAGTGTGTGCGCCATTTGAGCCAGCCAGGGGTTCCCAAAGTTTGCTGGAAATTATTTTTTAACGGCAATCAACAGATTTTAGTATTACTCCTTTAATTTCTTTTAATTTGAATTTAAATATTTAGTCTGTGTTTTTATTACTATTCCGTTAGGCTAATTGTAATATTTTTTTAAATAATATTTTTTTTGTTGTCGTTTCGGCCAATATTAGACCACGATTGTCTCAAAAGATGTTGAAAGTGTTTTCATTTTTGTTGGCAGATTCATTAACTGTCATTAAGTTTATTTAATCTTTAATTACTTTTATTTTCAGATATGTTTAACGATTTTGACATTAGGCCTAATAATAACAATGTTTTTGTTTTATTTTACCTTTTTTAATTCTGTTAATTCTTTTAATATAAATAAAAATACTATAAAAAACGGATCCTTTTCACATTTAAACGACTGCTTTTTTCAAATAAAAACGAAATGCCTAAATTTTTAAACGTTTTTATTGCAATATTATTGTTATAAATACATTTTATTATTACATCAAAAGATAAAATTACAATACTGTATCAAAGAAAAACGGCTGCGCATTCGGGTGACTTCGCCCTTTCGAAACCTTTCCCAGAAGGCTTTGCGAGAGGCCTTTCACAGTTGTTCAGTTCAATTGAGAGCAGCCCCTGTGAGGGATGGTGGGGGCGAAGGGGGCGGAGGGGGCGAAGGGGGCCAAGGGGCCCAACTCCCTTCAGTTGTGGCCAAGTGTGGCAATGGCCAGCGGAACGTTTCCGTTGCGGCCATTCAATTATGGGAAATTTTCCCGGAAAACAAGGACGCTTTTCGCTTAAATTGGATTCGCGGGTTCTCGGGAAATCAATTTTCCTTTCGGCTGCTTTCCGAGACTTAATTTGTTTGGATCGGGAAAATAATTAAATTTCATCATTGGTTTCCTAATTTGAAATTTGGGAGTGCGGGCGTTGAATGAGTGGGGGCGAAGAGAGTGTTCAGCCCCCAAATAAGGGGCGGAAGGGGGAAACTTGTTTTTCGAATATAATAAAATGGAAAATTGATGATAAAGTCAACGAAAGCGACACTCCGCTTTCATAATGGAAAAGTGGCGCCGAATAAATTTGAGTCGGGCAGCTCCAGAAAGGCCTTGAATGTGACCACCCTCGGAAGAGAATTAATTAGGGGTAAAATCCACCCCCGGTTGACCTTTGAAGCGCTCCAATCTCCTTAATTGGTTCCTTTTTAAAATACAAAAGGGGCTGCAAGGGGTGGAATCTCGGTTTAATAAAAACAAAATTCAAAGAAAAGACTAATTAACTCATTTGGGGCGGTGAAAGTCCGATTTCAAGTGCATTAATTACATTTTTAATTGCGCTCTCCTAATTTTCTCAAGATTTGCTTTCCGTCTTGGCAACATTTTCAGAATCGCTTTGTGCAAGGAGGCCATTTTCCCTCTTAAAAAAATGTTTCTTTTTATTATTGACTCATCCCTGTCCTCTCCTTTTTTTTTTATTTTTAAGGGTGTAAGCCAAAACGTTTTTGTTTACATTTTGCATAAATATAATTCAGTCTCTTTTACGAAATCGGCCAAAATTTTGCTTCGAAATCTCAAAGCGTTCGCTTTTTATTTGAGCCTGAAAAAATGCACGAGTTGGCATATTTCGCAGTTCCGGTTTCCAAAGCTGGTCAACTTCATCCCCCGACTGGGGGTTAAGTGTACGACCCATGGAGTCGTGCTTTGCACCCTAATAGTGCTTTTTGTGCTCCTTAAGATGGCGCAACTTTTGTTCCTTTTCGTTTTTCCGGTGCCGAAGTGTGAAGCTTTGAAAACTAACAAAAATTTTTCACGCCACAGAAAAATGTCTTTTTTGTGTTCCCAAAACTTTTTTACGCAATATTAGATAAAATTTAGACTTTGCATCCCGACATTGCGCTAAATGCGCTTTAATTCTGTTCTTTTTTAACTGTCCCAGCGCCTAAACGACCGCAAAGACGCCAAGGAAAAGAAAACCTAATTTTATTAGTTTTCATCTGCATTCGCAGCCAAATTTCTCAAACTGTGTACCCTCCGGTTTTCTTCTGATCAATATTTTCTGAAAAAGCATATCTTAAGCTCTCAGCTGCAACTGCTCTTATTTTAGATGGGTCCAATTGGCCCACCAAAGCCCACCAATGTTGACTGACTTCTCATGACTCTGCTCACGACGGCTGGACCGTCCCCTCAACTGAGCCTCTCAGCCCTCACTGTCCCTAAAGAGCGTTTCTGCAAGCGCCCCGGGGGCGAGTCCCGCGAAGCGCCGTGTCCTCGCGTGTGCATGCTTGGCTGTGTTTGTTCCCAATTCAGTCATGGGTTCACTTCCTATTTTGTAATCTCAGATACAACCGGTTATGTTTGGCCGCAAAAGGTTAATTTTTATAAACACTTTCCCCGTCCTTATCTCCTTTTCCATTGACGACAGTTCACCGACTCCCGTCCCGAAGAAGAAAAGGTCGCACACTTCGGCCCCGATATCCCCTTATCCCTTCTCGGAGAGATAATCGCCACAGATGCGATACATGTCATGTGACGAGGGGTCACCTGACACCCTCTGCCCCCGAGGGTGACCAACCGAGAAACTGCCCAAGGCCGCACTCACTTATTGGCTTCAAACCGTATTTTGGGAACTTATTAATTGCGGGCGGGGCGGGGCGGGGAACGTTATTTAAACAAATAGATGGGCCCCTGGAAGGGAGCCAAAGTGAGAGAGAGAGAGAGAGAGAGAGAGAGAGAGAGTGGGTTCAAACTTAATGCAACCGAATGACCGGAGTGGAGATTTTGGGAGTTTTGTAGCCGAGTATTGAGTTTTGGCATCATTTCTAACACTTTGAGAGATAGAGTAGAATAATAAAATAATAATATAGAGATGAGCGATTCGCGGCTCGTTAAGCATTTCTAAAATAAAATTTATTTTATCGACTTTCTTCCATGAATTAGGCCTCTTATAAAATGGTGGTCCCAATTGTGTCGAAATACACTTTTAAAAAGTTTCGAGTGAATTCGTTTTTATTTTTTCCCTCTTATTTATATTCTCTTCTTCTATTTCTTCTCCTTACCTTCTCTTATTCTTATTTTCTTACTGTTTCTTTGTGTTTGTTTTTCTGTTCCATTATTATTTATTTTTACTTTCCATTAAAATTTATGAAATGTGTATTTTTTATTCGCCGACGGGAAGCAGAAAACAGAAAATGACGGACGCAAATGGGAAAAGTAATATTTGAAGAGCATTAATTTTATCTTCGGGAGAGGACATGGACGCGTCCCTCCCTCGGGAATAATGCAAACAAAACAGAACAATGACAACACACGAGAACAAACAAACAAATAACTCACCTCCGGCTTTGGAAAGTTCGTCGGCTGCCGCGATTTCGCTCTCCTTTTCCTTCCCCTTCTCCGCGTCCACGCTTTTGCTCATTTCGAAACAAAAACAATAAAATAAAATAAGATTAGATATTAACTATGCGACCACAGAACAGTCAGCGATTCCAAAACATGGATCAATGCAAGGCGATCAAGTTATCGATCCAGTTTTGAGCCTTCCACGAGTCCATTCTCCCTCCGCCGTGTTGGATTCTTTTCCCCAAACTGATCCCAAAGGAAAAAAAGGAAGCCAAAGGAAACCAAAGGAAACCCACCCGACGACGACCAACGCGACAACTGACCGCCCAACAACTGACGTCCGCACTCGATCGCTTACCATAACTATTTAAAGCCGTGAGGGGCCTTACAAAAGTTATAGAGGCTTTCCCGGGGCCTCGTCCCCTCCGCGAGGGCAGGGGTGGGGCCCTGGGGGGTGCGCTCCAATTGGAAATTCGAGGCTACATAAATTCCTAAGAACCTGTTGGCAAGACAATTAGTTTTTGGCCATTTTCAGCAAAACGATAACTTTAATCGTGAAATTAGTTGAGACAAAAATTGTAGAGCATAAAATTTCTACAAAAAACGTATCAGTACTTTTTTTCCAGTGTTGCATCGAATTTCTTTTAACTTCTCCCGTCGAAGGGCGTAATTTAAGCTTTCAAAAGCACCTGATTTCATCTCGTAGAAATTATCCTGAGTGGCTAAAATTGGTCCACTAAAGCTGCGAGCAACCGCATAACGCCAAATGTGTCATCCAACTTTTTGAATAGTTTTATCTGAGAAACAGTCACTTTTAGGAAAAAAGTATTCATATTATTTATAGATGATTTTATCCCCTATAATTTCTGTCTGAGCTAGTTTTACGAAAAAATTTACCTTTTTCCCGAAAATGGCCAAAAACTAATTGTGTTGTCAAAATATGATCGGTATTACACTTTTATAATTATACTCTCAACAATTTGACCGATATTCGCCCCTTCGAATTAATGCTTAATTAACTTGTTTTCCCCCATTTCTGAACTGATTTGACTGAACTAAGAGGTGAGTCGCTCTTGGGGGCAGTTCGCCTGGTCGAGAGAAGAGCGAATAATGTCAGCACCAGAAGAGATTTTGCCCCCTTCTTTGGCCCGTCAGCTGCCCTGCTCTGTGCTGACCCTCAGCGAGAGTCCGATTTTGGCAAATACTTTTAGAGTTTCCGTCAATGCGGAGACACATTAAATCGAGGATTGGGCGGAAGGACGGCGATAAAAGAATTCTTTCGAATAAAAGTTAATTCTTTTCGAGAAAGACAATTCATCGGTCCTTTTGATGATAATCAAACAGTACCATAAGGACTTACCAGGCGATTAATAGGTACAACAGTCCAGTGTTGTCAGGCCGGCAGGCGTTTCCTTTTCAAGGGAATCCTTTCGTCTTTCTCACTTTGACGGAATCTGAAACATAAATTGAAACTTTTCAGCCATTTTCCTGCGGCTCCGAAACAGGTGGAAATTTCCCGAGAGTTTTCACTTGAATTCGGGATGTGATTCGGTTATTAAACATAATTGTAGGGCGACCTTCACAAAGCAAACTAGTCTAATGCTCTTAATCACGATAACTAATACCCATTTGACAACGCAAAACTAATCAGCTTTTACAATAAACTCAGGTGCGCGCATTCGCCACCGCCTTCCCGAAGACTTCCCGAAGACTTCCCGAAGACTCCCGCACTGCCAAGGCCTCCCCCACATGCCCTCCCCGAATCACACCTCCTCCGCCTCCGGCAGAAGATAACCCTTCCGCTCACTTCCCCGTTCCCCGACAACCGCCTCTTCCTTTCTCGCGCCCAAAGCCCACTCTCTCCCGCAGTTAACCGGGGAAGGAATTCCTCCCTTCGTCGGCGAGCACAAGGGCGCGTTCGCGTTGGCGATTTACCTGAGAAGACGATCGGTGGCTCGACATGAATGAACCTTCGGGAGGCGGAAGCTCGCTTTTGTAGTGGCCGTGTAAATCATTAAAAAGGGGTTTGGCATAAGCTCAGAACGGGGCGAACGCGTCGTGGGTTTAATCGGAGCGATGTGTGCGAATTTGGCCGTTATCAGTGGTTAGAGGAGAAAGAAGGAATGGACTGGGGCGGTTGTCGCCATTAGCTCAATTACTGTTTGCGTTATCTGGTGTTAGGGATTTGAAGGGCAGCGCTGAGGGTTGATGGGATTCGGTTTTTGTGAGGCAGCAGCTGCAATATAATTGTTGACAAGACGACAATGAGAGTCTCCTCGTGAGTGGCTTCACTTCGGTTCAATGATCTTCTTTTTCGCAGAGCGGATTTTATCTCCGGCGATGTCGTTGCAATTTTCCACTTTCAGCTGAAGTCCAGTTCACATGTTCTCACACAAGTTTATTGATTTACGGATTCGGCCTTCTTTTCGAGGATTTTCTCTCTCCTATAATTAAGAGCAAAATATTTCCCTTCGATTTACGTATTAATGAGGTCAATAAACTCTTAACCTTCCCTCAACTTCATTAAAATACAAATTCCGTTAAGGCTTTTAAGCTTTTACGGTTCCGAATCGGTAATGATTTTCCTCTTACAGACCCCGACAAAATCGACAAAATAAAACTCTTTACACCCAAATTATACGGTGTTTTTTAAAGAAAGAAAACCCACTGTTCGTAGAGGGCAGAACCAACAAATAATTCATCAACTTTTTATTTAAAAAATGAGTTTATGTTATATTTAATTTAAAAGTTTTATGTAAATTGTGGAGTTAAGAAATGAGAGCCAACGATGTTTATTTCACAAAACATGAGAATGTCGTTCATGAAAAAGCGCGCGTTTGAGAGGCTCGCCGAGTGTTGTATTTTCGAACGACCGGCACACTTTCGGGGCCTTATTTTTGACGAGATCAACTACAGTCGATGTAATTAACAGCTGATAAAGAGTCAAATGGAAGCAAGAAGTAAACATTTTCGTTATTGAGGAAGGAATGCACGAATTACAAGCTTAAAGCTATCATGAAAGATGTTAAAACTTTGGAAAAAGACAGGTGAGTTCGCTCGCGTCCGACGTCACTTCCATTAACTCCAATTTGTTTTCCCCAATAGAATGTTAGACCTACTTAGGTTAGTTCTATTTGTGGCTGTGATTAATTTCCATTGCTTTTAGTTGTTAACCAAGTTGAGCCGATGACGAAAGGCTTCTCGTTGGCTCTTAAATGAAATTAAAATAAATGGCGTAAGAAAAGAAAATGCCGAGGATGTAGCTTTTCCAATTATTTAATTAGGACTAATAAGTTAAAGACCTTGAATGGACTCATCATTGTTGACTGTGTGTGGATGTTCCTCATTTTAAGTGAAAGGAACAAATTTAGCACATTTTTTTGAACTGTATTTGATTTCTTTCTTTTTATCAGCTTAATTTTCTGGAAGGGAAGACCTCTGAAAGCAGTTTGATAAGTAATATAAATTCAGCTTTCCTTAATTAAAAGCTCATAAATAAAGATGTAATTCATACCATCACTAATGTAATCATTAATTATTAAATACAACAATTTTGGAATGAGGAGAGAGTAGGAAATTATTTCAGGTTGAGTGTGTATCTCCTTTCTGGGCTCATTTGTGTTGTCTGAATGAAGTCAAATGTTGAGCTGGAAAATAGTGGTGATGAGAGTGGAGAGTGGAGTTATTTGTGCTGATAAAGTTTAAGAGGATCTCCCAGCAGAAGACAAAATTATTAAATAATGCATGAGTGCCCTCAACAATTTCCTGCTGATAAAGTCTGACTTCCCTGCAGCCATTTTAATAAGATAACAGCCTGACTACATTTCACTGATAAAAGCATGCAATTATTTCATTTATTTTTATTTTTGTTTTTATTTTGTTAAATATTTCTTTGAGACAAGTTGAGTTTGTGATTTATATATTACATTTGGATTAGGATATCCAAATGTCAGACATTTTCACTTTCAAAAACTGGAATATGTGAGAATAAACTGTTGTTTTTCTTTTTAATTTTGGAAGTTTATATTTTAAAATGTGTGTCAGTTTTCATAAAAAGGCTCAAATAAATGAAAAAGATTACTGGCTGCCAATAATTTGCCAACTGACACAGAAAATGTTTTTATACTCAAATCCGCCATCTTTGTTTTTATCATTTTTAAAATCACTGAATTTATACTTAGTCCTGTCAAATTAGAAATTCAAAATTAGATAAATAGTATAATTATAAAATTATAATATCGATCTTATTTTGGCAAAAGAATTAGTTTTTCGACATTTTCAGCCAAAGGGTAATTTATTCAACCACACATTCGGCATTACAAATGTGTCATCCAACTGTGAGTCTTTTGTATCCCAGAAACGATGGCTCTTAGAAAAAAGTGCTCATGCATTTTTTGTAGAGAATTTAATGCTGTAGAATGTTTTTGCGAGCTGTTGGCGAATGGCGAAAATGGGGAAAAACCAATTTTTTTAAAATTAGCTTTTCCGATTTCCGACCAATTTCACTGACCTCTCCTCATTTGCGGCGTTCCAGGTCGGAAAGAGAATTCGCCAAATTCCGGATCGAGTTCCAGTTCGGCCTCTTCCACCCCAAGGAACCACCCCAGCCCCACCGCCAATGGCGGCGACCTCTTCGCCCCGAGCCTCACCGCCCGAATCAAACACCTCCAAGCCCAGATAAGAGAAGACGCCCCAGAAATGAGGTCCTCTCGCCTTTCCAAGACTTTGGCTCAAGTCCTCGCCGACAGCGAAGCCCTCACCTACTTCATACAGTACCTGGAAGCCATCGGCCGCGGAGCTTTCATCAAGTTCATACTCGAGGCCGAGAGCTTCGCCTCCGCGTGGTCCTCCCACGAGTGCGCGAGGGCGGGGGACGCGTGCGGGGACATCGAGGGGGAGCTGAGGGGGTGCTCCCTGGGGGAGGGTGGCGAGGGGGTCGACGGGGGTGAGTGGGGGGATGGGGCGGAGGTGATGCGGAGGGTGGTGGAGGGGGCGGGGGGTTGCGAGGGCTGCATGGATGCCGTCAAGATATTCGGCAAGTATTTCTCGGAGAAAGCTCCCCTGAAAATCGGCATAGAGGCAGAGGTCCGAGGAAGACTTGTGGACAATTTAAGGAGTAATGTGAATGAGAATTGTTTTTTGGAAGCAAAGGAATGGATTTTGAAGAAAATAGAGAGAGAGTAAGTATGGGGTTGGGGTGTGGTGCAGCAGGCGGAAGGGGATGGAACGAGAGGTTGGTTTCAGGGATTTCAACGATTACCTGAGGAGCGAGTACCACTGCAAGTACCAGATCGACGTGCTGACGAGCAAGGAAGTGTTCATATCGGACATTCTGTACAACGAAACGGCTCTGTTCTACTTGATGGAGTTCCTGGAGCAGGAGGGGTGCACAAGTCTGCTGGAGTTTTGGATATCGGCAATAAACTTCCAGCAGCAGTACAGGGAAAAGGGGAGGAACTATGACCCGGTGCAAGCTCAGAGCGATGCCATGGTTTTGTATGATAAGTAAGCACTGAATTTTGAACATGTTAAAGAAATTATGTTAACAATACTTACGATTGTAAAGATCCTCCCTGAAGAGATATATATTTTACATTCCAGAAATAACAGACGATTTTATACAAAAATTTGTATAAAATAAACATCAAAAATATAAAATTAAAAAAAATATAGTGAGGATTTCATTTATAAAGTAAAAAAAAAACAATATAAAAGCAGAAGAGAAACATTAAAAAAGAAAAATACAAACAAGAATAAAAAAAAAGAAAGGAATTATTAAAATGAGAGAAGAAGAAGAAAATAAAAATAAGAGTAGAAAAAGAGAAGGAAAAATAAGGAGAAGAGTATAGAACTGTATATTCATGGGAGAAATTCGGCAAAAGAAATTAAATTTTATAAATGCTTGGCTTATAATATTTTTTTCGGCCACAGAAAAGCCCTCGTTAGGTCTAAGTAGTGGTTTCATTCCGTTGCAGGTACTTTTCTCTCCAGGCCACCAACCCTCTCCATCTAGGGGATGAAATCAGGATCAAAGTGGAAGAATGCATCTGCCGAGAGGAGGGACCCCTGCCCAACTGCTTCGACCACCCCCGAAAGCTCATCGTCAAGCTCCTGGAAACCAACTATCTCCAACCCTTCCTCACCTCCCAGCTCTACTTCAACTACCTGTCCGAGCTCATCTCCACCATCCACTCCAGCCCCGTCCTCGGCTCCCGGTCCAGGCACTCGGGAGAGTCGGACTGCAGCAGCGAGGTGAGCATCTCGGCGACGAACACCCTCCTGGCCTGCGAGGACACCAACCCCCCCAAGAAGCTCTTCAGGCACCTCAACAGCTCCTCCCTCAGCATCGACGCCCACCAACTCTACGACCCGGACTCCCTCTGGAAGAGGGAGACCAAGCGGAAGGGCCTCAACTTCGGCAGGATAAACGCCCTGGGTCGGTTCGAGACCGATTTGGAGCCCGAGCCGGACAGGAAGGAAGGTTCGTGCCTGGGAAGCGATGGTGGCTGCCTGGCGAGGCCGACTGAAGGCTGCGTTTGTTTCAGAGTGGAAAATAGCGAAAGCCGTCAAGAAATTAGTTAATTTGAACGAGGACAAGTCGAAGGAGGAGATGGCCTGGCAGGTGGCGGCGATGATAGTGAAGGACGTAACGAACATCACGATGCCCCCCTCGACGGAGAGCTAGTCCCGAAGGGGCCCCAGAGTGAGGCCAGACATCACCGACTCCTTTTAATTTTCTTGCCTTCGCGCAGCCGCTCACTGAGAGAAAACGCAGTAGAATTAACAGTACAAAATTCATTTTAAATTGTTTTTACGAAATTAATTTCTCGTTGAAACTTTTTTATTATTTAATGAAGAATTAATTTTGTTTACTAATGATTTATCCCGAGTTTTATTCTATTTACACGAAAAGGGACTAATTAATATGAAAAGGCGCGATATTTCAAAGGAATATTAAAAATTTTCTAAAAGAAAAACCAATTTAAACCAAAGCTGTATAATAAACGTTCGAATAATTTTGAGATAAATAAATTTATTTAACACAGACAAGTTTTTCGCTATTGTATTCGTCTGGCAGTTCTGCTTACAAAGAAATCCTTGAATTGTGAAACTAAAATTAAGTGCACAAACACTTTGGTAAAACAACACTGTAACAGAATAAACTCCACTTTTTTATTTACATTAAGTAAAACCTTAAGAATAAAAAAGTTGTCACAAATGGATCACCGCGCAATCCTGCAACAATTAACTATTAGTCGGCGTGAAGCTACAGTTCCAAGTGCTGATTATTGCTGTCACATGTGGAGTTTATGGAGGGCGAGAGAAGAGGGCTGGTCTCCTGGGCAGTCAAGTGGTTGGAGGTGTTGGAGCCACACAGCCTGTGGATGCAGATGGCTTCTCCCCTGCAGGGAATGTAGACCCGCTCGGGCACCCCTGTCCACCTTCTGTACAGGAGAGAGTTGAACACGGCCTGCAGTGGGTTCATCAGGGCCTGCAAGCATTGCTCATGACTCAAGAGGCAGCCAAGGCACAGGCCATTGCTGATGGGAGTTACTAACCATGACATACCAGAGCATTATGATAAGCTCCTTTGGGACGGTGAACCAGAAATTCCAGATCAAAATCCCATTGATGAGGTTTGGGAGCCAGCACAGGTAGAAAGCAAAATTAATGAGCAAAAACTTGACTTTGATCACATCAACAATCTGTCTTTCTTTGTTTGTGAACTGAGCCAGAGACCTGGTGATGATTGTCCTCACATCGTGGGACAGTGAAAAGTAGAAAATTGGGTTCAAAATCATGACTGTTGCAAGTGGCAGGTAAGTGGCAATGTAATTGGGCAGAATCCTGAGTAGTACACTTGGCAGAGAGTTGACTCTGAAAGTGGGGACAAGACAAGTTAATGAGCAACATCACAAGTGATGAGTCTGAAAAGGTTTCTTACTTTGTGACTGGAAAGTATAAAAATGTTAAGCCTAAAGCTGTGAAAATGGCAGGAACTATCCAAACAATGGAATGATAGAAGAGGGGATGACCATCTTCTTCCCTCAGGACCAGTTTCATATCAATAGCATAAAACAGAGTCCACAGCCAGGTGGCAGTGTAGAAATATTGAATCCATCCCTGACAAAATGCATCTGCTTTAAAGCATTCAACTGACTGGATGTGGACAACTTGGACAACTTGGAAGAAACACTTACCGATGACACTGCACATAAAATATTATCAATTGAGACATTAAACTCAGTATCTGGAGTGAAATTAAATAAAAAGGATCGCATAAAAACGCCAAGAGACGCGAGGAGGTCGGCGACTGCTAACCAAACGATGATATGCCTTCCTCTGGTGGCCGAGGGCGAGTACCACCGGTGAGTTAAGGTCAGGTTTTCTCGCGGGAGAATCTGGTAAATGGCACCAATAATCCCGATGGATGAGGAAGCCAAGCAAACGGCGTTGTATGACTTTGAATTAAAATGTGTCCACAAACCTAATGATTCGTTCAGGACCGAATTTCGTTGACAACAGAAAGTCTCTATGGTCGGATCTGCCATTATCAAAAGCAGATGATCACTTATCACAGGCCTTAAAGCAAAGAATTAAATTCTGAGCGTGTAAAAGTTAATCAAAAATCTTGAATCAGGTTCCCACAACTAAAGAAAACAAACACCGAACTAACATCCTTACATAATTCTGTTTACAAAAACCCGATAAAAGTAAAAATAGAACTCGAAAAGTTTTCGATAATATCGAATTTCAAAAATTTGAAAACTGAATCAATCAAATTAATATATTTTCATTATTTCATATTTTCAAACTTCAAATTATTTTAAAACGTTTAAGTAAAATTTTTAAGTAAGTAAAATTTTCCGTTGCGCATTTTGCATTAGAGTCGAATTATAATCGACAGATTGAAAATCGAATTATATCGATATATCGAAATCGAACAATATGGCGAAACTAATTTAAGTAAGGAGTGATTTCCTTATTTTATTCATAAATTAGTTTTCTTAAATAATTTGTTGCTCCCTTTACTCCAAAATGGGGCAAAAGGCGAAAATTGGAAAGCAAAGGAGGGATAAATACTACAGATTAGCGAAGGAAACGGGTGAGTCTCACTGGATGTTTAATTCATAACCAAAACTGGTCGACCCATGCTTGAATGTGATAGAGCTGATAACAATTTTTCTCATCCGAAATGAGATGGATTTTGGGGTCAAGCAAGGATAATTCATTCCTCTTTTAGATACTGGGCAGAATTTTCTGATCACAGAGGCTTGATATTCCATTTTATCATGTCTCATGGTTCGGCGGTTGGGTTTTAGTCAGAAAAGCTTCGAAGTTGGATTTTCTTTCCAGGATTTCGTTCCAGAGCCGCATTTAAACTCCTTCAACTGAACAGGAAATTCGGATTCTTGGAGAAGTCAAGAGTTTTGATAGACTTGTGCGCAGCTCCGGGAGGATGGATGCAAGTGGCGCAACAGAACATGCCAGTTTCCAGCCTGGTTGTTGGAGTGGATTTATTTCCAATAAAGCCAATACCTGGTTGCATAAGTTTGGTTGAGGATATAACAACTGACAAATGCAGGGTTGCTCTCACAAAGGCACTGCAGACTTGGAAAGCTGACATTGTATTGAATGATGGAGCTCCTAATGTTGGTAATTAATTAAAGTTATTATTGGTTCCTACACAGATTGAACAATATTAGCTGTCTGTAAACCCTTATCTTTTGTTCAACTAACATGATTTAATTTCCTCCAGGTACAAACTGGCTCCTTGATGCCTACCAGCAGGCTTGCTTGACATTAAGTGCATTAAAAATAGCTACAGAATTCCTCAGAGAAGGGGGGTGGTTCATCACCAAAATTTTCAGGTCCAAGGACTACAACCCCCTCCTGTGGGTGTTGAAGCAGCTTTTCAAGAAGGTCCATGCCACAAAGCCCCAGGCCTCCAGGAATGAGTCAGCTGAAATCTTTGTGGTCTGCCAACACTACAAAGCCCCTGACAAACTGGATCCAAAGTTTCTGCAGCCAAAATATGTGTTCAAAGAGTTGGAGCTGGACCCAGGAAACAAATTCAATGTGTTCCACCCAGACAAGCAGAAGAAGGCAAAAGCAGAGGGCTACATGGAAGGAGACTACACTCTCTTCCACTCCATCAAAGTGTCTGAGTTCCTCAGTGCTGACAGCGCCATTCAGATTCTGCAGAAAGCGTCAGAGCTTGTGTTTGACGACGAAGACATACTCAACCACCCGAAGACGACGGCTGAGATCAAAGAGTGCTGCAAGGACATCAGGGTTTTGAACAGAAAAGACATAAGATTGTTGCTCACCTGGTGGAAATCAATGAGGGAAGTGAAGAAGAAAACGGAAACGGAAGAGGTGAAACAGGAAAAGGATGAGTCAAAGGTGATTGTTTTCTTTTTTTGGGGAGAATTACATTCTGTCAAGTTGAGAGTTTCAATTCTAAACCTTTCTTGAGAACAGTCAAGTAGGGAAGCAATTGATATGATTAACTGTGATTGTATTTGCAGGAAAAGATGAAGGAAGAAGAGATGGAATTAGAGGAAGAGGAGAAAGAGGAGAAAGAACTGGACGAGATGGAAAAGCACATAATGGAAGTGAAAAAGGAGGAGCTGCGGGAGGAGAAAAAGAAGAGGAAAGCCGCGAACAAGGAAAGGCGGAAGCTGCAGGAGAAGATGAACTTGAAGATGATCCTGAAGGGGGACGAGGGCCCCAAACTGGAGGACGACGGCCACATATTCAGGCTGAGCCAGATCACGTCGAAGAGGGAGCTGGACAGGGTGGTCGACCAGGAGCCGGAGATCCTGGCCGAGTCCGACCGGGAGACCGACGACGAGGCCCCGCCCAAACCCAAAAAAGTCAAGTTCTCAAAGGAGAAGTCTTATTTGGACGATTCTGGAAAGTACGCCCGGAGTTTTTCCTTTCTTTTTTCTCTTTTCGTCTCTGATCGCTACGAAGTGGGCTTCTCGAGGCCAGAAGCAAGAAACGCTCGCCCTCGATTTACACGGTGGATTGGTGTCCAGGAGAAACCGTGTAAAATGAGAGCCAGGCCTTATGGGAAAAGAGACGCGTTAGTCAATCTGAAAACCGTGTAAATTGAGGTATTTTCAATTTTTTAATAAAACCAAAAGACGTTAACTCATTGAGGCCTTAATGGAAAGTACACTTTCCATTGATTGCTGACTCAGCGGTGTACCACAGTCGAGAAAGGCTGTGAACAGAATGAGACCAATAAAGAAATGTTCTGTTGAGATTTAAAACCGTGTAAACGGAGGGCCAAGTGCATAAAGCATTGATATACTGATTAGAGCCTCTGTTTCATCCTAAGGTATTAGGGATGTAAATATAAACATAAAGTGTTAAAGTGTAAAACAGCACAATATAAAGAGAGAAAAATAAAAAATTAAACATTATAACAAGTAGAGATTCTATTTTATCCAATATTTTAATGAAATTAAATGAAAGACCAAAAATTATGTCGTTCAAAAAGAGATGCATAAAATAAGAAACAGAACTGTGACTAATTAATAAATTAAAATAAAATATGAATAAAAAATAGTAATTAAATCAATGAATGGAAATTTATATGAAATGTAACAAAAAGACATCATATCAGCGAAAATGAAAATGTGTTTGCAGGTTTTACAGAGAGGAAGAGAGCGAAGCAGAGAGCGAAAGCGACAAGTCGATTGACAGCGACGAAGAAGGGTTGGCTTTGAGCGAAAGCGACATGGACGACGACGCGGGAGGAAAGGCTTCGCCGAGGGCAAAAAAAAGGGGGAAGAACCCGCTGCTCACGGACCTGGACTACAGGGGAAGGAAAGAGAAGCGGCTGAGCAAGGTGGCGCTCTGGTTCGAGAAGGACTCCCTCAGGAACCTCGAGACGGAGGCCGACGAAGACTACGACCTGGACGTCCTCACGGCCGACCTCAAGAAGAAAGGCACCAAAATAATCGGAGAGGAGGCGGAAGTCAAAGCGGAGAAGAGCGAGAAAAGCGGGGAGGGGGCGGGGGAGGAGTCGGATTCGGATTCGGATTCGAGCGAGAGCGACTACGACGTGGAGCGGGAGATGGGAAAGAAGAAAAGGGCGAAGAAGAAAGCAGAAGAACGGGGGCTGGAGGGGGTGCCGAGGGAGAGGGGGAAGGCGGCCGGGAAGAGGAAGCTGGACGAGGAGGGCCTGGCCCTGGGGACGCTGATGGCGTCGTCGAAGAAGACCAAGAGGGACCTGATCGACAGCGCCTGGAACAGGTACGCGTTCAACGACGAGAACCTCCCCGAGTGGTTCGTCGAGGACGAGAAGCAGCACATGGCGCAGCCGGTGCCCGTCCCGGAGGAAATGGTGAGCGAGTACAGGAGCAAGCTGAAGGAGATCAACGCGCGGCCCATAAAGAAGGTGGTGGAGGCGAAGGCGAGGAAGAAGAGGCGAATGATGAAAAGGCTCGACAAGGCGAAGAAGAAGGTGGAGGAGATCATAGACAACGTGGACATATCCGAGCGGGAAAAGATCAGGAACATTCAGAAGTACGGATCGATGATCGGGTGAAGGGTGAAAGCCATGAAAAGGCCAAGCATTTATGTCGTTTCCCTTTCAGGCTGTACAAAAAGGCGAAGTCGACGCCGAAGAAGGAAGTGACTTACATAGTGGCGAAGAAGCACTCGGCGGCGAAGCGGCTGCGACGGCCGGTGGGAGTGAAAGGCCCTTATAAGGTGGTGGACCCCAGGATGAAAAAGGACAATAGGAAATTAAAAAGTATGGGCAGACAAGTGAAGAAGGGCAGGCGGAGGAAGTAATCGCATTTGCTGAACGTCCTAACAAATAAAATCTGTTAAATCAAGCTTTTTTCCTTGGCTTTGGTTCATTTCATAAAGAATTGAAATCATTGAAGAATTTCCCTCACTCGCCATCGCATGTGAGAGGACGCCCAATTTTTTACTGAAAAGAATCATTTCGTTTCACTCGGAAACAGAACACGAGAAAAGTTGAACGGGTCGAGTTTTTTCTGGCCGAAGCAGAGAGAACCACTCTTCGGGAAATTGCCAATAATTTTGTTACGGAGCGGACATCTTTGATTACCACTTTGCACAAATTTATTCCTTTCCGTTGAGCTCTTGAAAACTGCTCGAGGACCTTCCTCATTCCCTGTTGCGCCAGGGCGTCGTCTGCACCCTTCAACTTCCACTTCTCTTATTGCGAAATAACCCCTCTCGGAGAGACTTCACTTCAAATCATTTATTTTAACTAATTTTACTTCTCATGAACATTACTTTTCAACTTAACAGTTTTTCCATAAAATGACATACGCATTCACGTCATTACAATTAAATTATCTAAATTTTTTTTATCGTTCAGTAAAGATCGATTAAAATAACAAGGGTTGCGTGAGGGGTGACAAAATTTTAGGGGTGGAAAGGCTGAGAAAAAATGGAGTGGCCAACGTTGGCGGATTTAAACCTCAGTTTTCACGGCAAATGAGCCTGTGGTTCAGTCAGACCAATTCAGAAATTAGGGGAGAAGCTGAAACTTGATCAAATTGTTGAGAGTATAATTATAAAAGTATAATGCCGATCCTATTTTTGTGGACAATTTTTACAATTTACTCAACTTTTACTCAAGTCAAGAATACCATTGAAAATTGCGATACATAATTTAAAGGAACAATGGTTTGTAAGGGGGGTCGTGGCTGTTGCCTGTGGGAAAGGAACGAACACGAAGGGCGAACATGGACGGCGACAGGTGAACGCTCGAAAGTCGGAGATAACCAATTCAAATAAAACAGAGGGCCTATGGAGAGATAGGAGGAATAATTGGATTTTTTCACACTCGGTTTGTGCACAGTTGACTGCGCCGAAGAATGACACTGCAAAGCAGAGGTCATTTAAATTTGAACTCGAATACCCGCAATTGCAGGATAAGTTTCAAGGTCGAGATCACATTGAACTCTTCATAGGAAGTGTTCGAGTGCTTCAGATGTATGATAATTCCAATGAAACCCATTCGGGCGCTATTGGGTTTGTTTTCCGGCGGAGAGAGGAGGCGAAGTGATGCCAGCACCAGGAGGTCCTTCGCCAGTCATGCTGTGGGGGTGCGTGGGGGTGCGGGGGGTGCGGGGGGTGCGTGGGGACGCATGGGGGCGGGGGCTGTCTTCCGATGCCGCCTTGAGTGCGCACGAAGGGGGCGCATTGCTTATTTTTAAAAAGTTATCAAGGATAAATATGAGATCGCACAAAATTGGACTTGAGCTACAGTGAAAATTTATGCTCCATGTAATATTCAGTGTAAATATTTGTTTATATACCAAGGCGTTATACAGTACAGACAATTTTTTCTTTTTCTTACTTTCGTTTTCAGTTATTGAAAGATTAATTAGCATTTTTACAGATATTTTACAAGTTTATTTTGATAAATAAATTAATATTTTTATATCTGTATTTTATATGAATAAATAAATAAATTAATTAGTTCAATTGCACTATTTCAATAAATTGGCTAAAAGGATAAACACATTAAAAATAAATTGCATAAATGTATAAAAAAATATACACATATCCGATCTGAATCTTAAATATTTTAAAGTCATAAATTTCATAATTTAAAATAATCGTAAAATTTTAAAATAAGCATAAAAATACAGTAAATTAACAACAGATTAAATTAAGAATTGGTTGTATACAAAATTATTATTCACTTTGGGACAGATTAAGAATTACATTAGCGCTGTCGGTCCAACAGCAGCACCTCATGTCCGAGGCGTGGCCTGCTGATTCAGTGTAATGGAGCGAGACTCGGGCGGGGGCGGCGGGGGCGGTTGGGGAGGTGCAGCAGCCGAGAAGGAATCGGCTCCCGAGATGGTCGGCAACGAGGAGTCAAAGAACCGAAACAAAAACACGGCCTTTGGTTAATTACGATGATATCAAAAGATGTTTCTTTGTTCGTAGAAAAAGCTAAGCGCACAAGTCGAAGAACCAAACAGAGTTGAAGGCCACGGTCATTGCCAAAAATTTCAAGGTCAATAATTCCTTTCAGCCTATTCCATCATGTTTGGCCATCCCAGCTCTTGACAAGTTCACGCGATGCCCGAAGGGAATGCCCCTCCCTCTTCCCTTCTGCTCCTCTTGACAGCAGCACAGCCACCCCTTTCCACCTCATTCTCTTGGTTAAAAACTCCCCTACAAGTGGTGCAATCAATTTCTTTTTAGGCTTTCGCCGCCCCCTCGCAACTTCCTGATCACCGCTTTAGATAAAAAGTTTCAAACATTTCGCAACGGTTTCATTCGCTCAAACTTCCAATTAATCCGCCGATTTTCATAAAAAACGATTCAAATTGTATCTTCCGCTTTTCGAAAATGATTTGAGAATCTTTCCAACACGAAAGAGGCTGCGTTGTTGCCTGATTTTCTCCAAATGGCTCCCACGCTTTTCCCGCCGAAGAGAAAGTTTCTCCGCTTTCCCACGGTAATTAGTTTGCCAGCTTTCTGCTTGGGGCACTTAAAAACATTTTCCTGGAAAAGTGCTTAGCCAATTCAAAATGGCCGCGCAAAGCTTCCTGCTGCCGAAGAGGCCCTGCACTTAAGGCTCCGCCTTTTCCTTCCAGAAAGTGCGCGGGATAAATAACCAGTGACTTCCATCCCGTCCGAGTGGGATATGCTTCGGCTGCATAATTGGCCAGGACCAGTCACCGTGGGCCTGACTGCATCACCCCCCACATCCCGATGCCACTGACCCAACGTCCTCTTCGCCTTTCCCGTTGCGGGGACACTCACGGCAATGCAACCCTTTGGATTTCGTGCTCGCCTTTGCTCCATTCGATCGGGGTTCGCTTCCGCCTGCTGAACGACAGCACAACGACCCGGAGGCTCAGCCTCTGACCTCTGGCAGTCCGAGCCAAAACATTCGGGGCCAAAAAACCCATTTTCTCTGCCTCCTCTTCGCCCAAATTGGACAGAACACAATCCCATTCTGCCAAACGTCCCGTGAGCGCGCCCATGAGTTATGAGTCCGCGTGAAACCTGTTCAGGAACAGAAGGTGAAGAACCAGTGGTGCATGGTGAAGCAGCCAGAGGGAGCGTGAGATAGGGCCCGAGGGCCCGGGAGGTGCTGCCCTCGGGCCGGCGGTGCTCACGCGAAACGGGGCCCGCCAAGGACAGGCAAAGCTCGGCTTTTGGGGGAAAGATGGCTGTCTCCTGGCGAAGAAGCGCTCCATTGCTCGCACTTCGCTGAGATTTCACTTTAAACCTTGGCAATTAAGAAGCGATCCATGGGCAAATAAGCTTTGGTTAAGGGTTGGTTGAGGAGCTTGTGAAAGCGAGCGCTTTCTCCTGCCAGAGCTAATTCAGTCTTGGCAAAAGCTCCCTGCAGTTGGTCCCTAGACGTGGAGGTCATTCAATAAAAAGCTGATCGGGTCTTTTCCTGAGCCGCAGGCAAATATTTGGGGGCAAAAGCAGCGGGGCTGTTGCTTTGGCACCGGCTTTCGACCCCTTTCGGGAGGTTACGCGGCAGAAATAAAGTAAACAAAGAGAAGGTCGCCGAATGCGGACAATAGGAAATACCTGAATGCGAAGCACTGTCAAAGTCATGGCTCGAATGAAGGATAACGGAAGAGCAAATAATAGTGTGACCTATTTTTTCTTTTCCAAAGTTCAAAGTCATTCTAATCGGTTACGTTCCCTTTTACGGTTTCCCTTGGCCAAACCGGGCCCGGTTATCCGCATCCTGGTGTCCTCTTCTCTTGGGGAGGGAAGGGGTGGAACGAACCCTTTGCGAACCCTTTTGTTCGGGGAACGGGGAGGAAACTGGAGCGGCTGTGGCTGGAACGTCGGAAAGAAAACTCTCGCATTGTCTAATGAAAAAGCCAAATTACTTGAGAGCCCGAAATTAATTAACTTTCCTAATTAAAAGCCCGGTTAATGAAGTTAATGAATCGTCTCCCTCGCTTTCGCATTTTTCCACCTTTGCCCCGAATTCCCACTAAAGCGCGTAAAGCTTTTAACTTTCCGAGGAAGTGACGAGGTTCGACCAGTTATTATCTCATTCGCCTTCGAAAACATATTATGAAATTTCGCTTCTCGGAAATGATAAACGGTTGCGCCGTTTCGTTCCAACGGGACGAAGGACGAGGAATAATTCTGAGCTTTCGAACCGCCTGCCAACACTCTGTTACCCTTAAATTGATTTAAATTCTTCTCGGGGTGCACATTTTTTCCATCGAAATGTCGACCCCAGGAGCGCAACGCTCATTCCCATTTCGTTTATCACCTTATCAATCCATTTGTACGAGAAAACTATGGGTTGCGAACAAAGTGTAGAGATAAAATGAGCAAACACAGAGCTCGGATAAAGAGAGAGAAAAGCGGAAACGGGAAGCGAACAATGGCGGCGGCCATTTGCAATGCCTGGCCGCAGCGCGACAGCAAAGTCCTGTCGAGGACGACCTTCGCTCGGCCACTCAGCCCGCATTCCCTTTTGTTATTCCATCAACATATTTCGCATTTTAATATTCGCCATGTTTACATTTTACTATCTTATCTAGTAAAAACACAAGGGAAGGAAAAGTCAACAGCAAACGTTGCGGAAATCAAGGCTCTCGCTCCTCTTACTATTTGCTCTGCCTTCGATTTAGCGCCAAATGCAGACGACGCACCAGAAAATAAATTTCTTTCGAGATATCGTTTATCGGTTTAACTAATCGAAGCCGAAGGTCGCCTAATTGTTACAGCAACCGATAAAACCTTTATGCGACGGCGGGCAGCCGCCGTGAATCACGAGTGGCCCTGACGCAGTGACGGCCCCGGGCCCGGCGGAGGGCCCATTCGCCCCTCCCGAGGGACCCAGTGGCCCAGCCGAGATCAACAGTCAAAATTTTTTTTTGGTTGCATGGTCCAATCGCGATATTATCAACGGAAGTGCGGCTCGAGTAAGAAAAAGGTTGAGTACCAAAGGTTTAGAACTATTTATTAAATGAGAGACAGGGCTTATGGAAAAAATACGTACACGTTGTCTCATTGTGAAAACCGTGTAAATCGAAGGAGACGTGGATGTTGTTCTCGTTTTTGTTCTTCTATTTTTTCATAAATTTTTTGTGGTTTCCCCCAAAAAATAAAAGAATTATTGGAAACTTGACAAAAAGAGTGCGAAAAGAGTGCGATTTGTGGGCTTCCCAGGCACGAGGCCGTGGAAGGAACCTGTCGGTGCCTTATCGACGTGTGGCGGTTCAGAGCATCGCAGAGGGAAACATTTCCGCATGGCTTTGGGGAAAAGCAAATGTTGCATTATCGGAAGTCGCGAAGCCTAATCATTGATATTCCTCTCCTTGACACACATGAAATAAATCTTTTGCATACAGAGTTATCAGAGAGATAATGATTCATTTTTAATGAAGTGCGACAGCGTTAATTTTCCGCGTGGGGGACGGAAAGCGGAAAAAGAGAGGGGAGGGGAAGGGGGCGGAGGGCGGAGCCCCAGGGAAGGAAAGGGGCTCGAGAGGTAAACAGAGAATTCGCCGCTTGGGAAAGCACACATCTGACAAGGTCGAGCGCTGGCTGACGGAATCAAGGTGAAGGCCGCGCAGAATTAGAGCTTTTATTTGGCAGATCTCCTGTCGGGATGCTCGCTTGCGTCATGTTGCCATGTGGGGTGATAAACACGAGGTGCTCTGGGAAGTGTCTGCCAGAAGCCTGAGCTTGGCTGGGAGCTGAGGGAGGGAACGGCGGACTTAGGGGAGGGCCATCACGAGTAAACATTGCTTGCATTTTCCCGCGCGGTTTGAGTGAGAGCAAACAAAGCGACGCACTGTCGGGGCAGTTAAATCTGATAAATATTATAACTGAAAAGAGACGAAGACTCAAAGGACAGTTTATTGTCAAAGAAAGCGCAAAAAGAGCGCAAATGGCCGAATTGTCTCTAAAACCGAAGACAACTGTCATAATTGTCATAATTTGTCGATCCGCCCGAAACAAAATTCGAGTTCCGGTATTTTTATTCTAATTTCGTATTTTCTGATAACATTATAAGAAATACAGTATATACTTATAATGGAGTAGAAATAATCTGTGGGCGGAGATTTAATGTGAAAATCCGAGGATTTTCTGCACCGGCTTTGAATATTTACATAACATTTGGGGCATCATATTCTTTTGATTTATTTTGAGAACCCAAGAACAGGGTGGATTCAAGGAAACTCGCCCCCAGCACGGGGAAGAGTTCGCTGGGGTGAAATTAAGGGGGTGGAACGACGAAAATGAGCTCATTGAATTGTTCACAGTTTCCTTTGAGAAATTCCTCCTGTCTCCAATATTTACTTCCTTTTTACTTTTATTGTGTTGAGAGCAACGCAGAAAAAGTGCTTAATCAGCAGAGGAACTTAAGGATTGAAACCAAAATGCAACTTATTTCTTTGATATTTTCTTCTCTCTTTTTTTTCTCTTCATTTCTAATTTGGCAGAGTCCGTAATTATCAATCGCGCGTTACAATAAATAATGAAACGATATATATAAAAGCAATTATAAAAATAAACAGACAGACAGACAAACTAACTAATAAATAACAAACGAAAAACGCGTATCAAAAATAGGCTACTAAAATAAATAAAAGTAGTGCTGCCACCTTAGAACTGGTGATTAAGTTACCCCTTAATTTGAACCCCAGAAACAATCGCTTATTCAGCTCCAACAGCGCTCCTCCTCATGAGTTTCTTTGGCCGTTTCGGTTTTACGACGGCAGACCATCGACTCATAAAAGGGTGATCAAGGCCGCGTGTTTGAAATGAAACGCGTTAATGAAATCCCGCAAAAGACAATCCATTTTGAGTTTTCTGAATTTCCCGCCCGGAAAAACAAATCGATGTTCCTCGAAGACCGAGAAAGTGAGCACTTTGAAGGCCGCTGCTGAGGTCACTCTTAGAAATTACGCCCCCAACGAACCTTCGCCCCCAAAATAACAAAATGAATATTTTATCTCGGATAAATATTAGAGTTGTTTTGGAAAGTTTGGGCGGGGCGAAAGGCTCCCACATGCACCACAGCGGGCGTGAGGAGGGAAAGCAAAAGAGATGCTTCACTTAGAGAAAGAGGAGCCGATGTGCACGGGGGTGAGGAGAATGAATGGGCGGACATTTCCACGCCGTCAGCGAAGGCACCAGAAAGGCCCAAAAGAGGGAAAACAAATGAATCCGCGTTCCGCATTAGGCCACGAGGAAATTCAACCCTTTGATAACGTCACCCGGATGAAACATGAAGATTTCCTTATTTTTAAACTCTGACTAAGGTGGTGGTGCGGCTGACGTCAATCCAACCCTCCTTCGCCTGAATATCAAGGGCGAACCGGATATTTTTTTTATTAACGCTCGGCCTTCAACTGCGTAAGCCCAACTTCGTCATCGCTTTATTATTAGGCGGGGGCTTACATAAACCCATCGCCCCCGGCCCCCTCCGCCCCCTCCGCCCCCGAGAAACCCACCAAACTTTCGCAGTCATGTAAACCTCGCGTGACTCCCCGTTACGTGACGGAACCGTTCGACTGAACAGATTTAGGGTTCGTGTCGTCGAGGGCTTATTTTTGGGGCCCCCCCGACGCCGTCGGCTCCCCCAGGAACTCTCCGACCCTCGTTAGGAGCTAATGAGGGCGATGTCGGCAACGAAATAAGAAAAGAAATAATTAGCCCGAGTGGCGCTCTGTGGACTCTTGTGTCGTCCGCCGGAGCGGAAGTGAGTTTGCTGGTCTCCAGGAAAAGTGTGGGTTTGCTGGTTAAGCGGTCGGGTGTGGGAATGTTTGGGGGGAGGTCGAAGGTGAGGCGACAGCGCTGTCGGCGGCACTCGTGGAGAAGCGATATTATGTCATTCGGCGCGGATTATCAGGAGTTTTCAAAGCCAAGGCTCGCCATAATCTGACACTAGAAATGAAATACGACGAAGTAAATTGACATTGAATTTTCAGAGGGCAGGTCGGTGTGAAACAAGTGTAAACAAAATAAGTGATATCGAATTTATTTTCGTCCCGACTTCAAGGTTAAGGACAAAAGTAGGTTAAACAATATTATTTGGTCACGTGTGCCGCTGCTGAAATATTGCTGACGGAGAGGAGATTACACGAGCCGGCCGCCGGGCTTTGGCCACCTCCACCTCGACGACAGCGAATGCTGACCGCTCCTGCCCTACTCAGCACCGCACTTCCTTCCGTTTCCTTCGCCCAAACTGATTCAGGAAAGCATTGCTCAAGTCCAAAAGGAGTCTGAACAGTGCGTTGTTCCCCTCCAGTGAAGCACCACCCATCGACCCCCGAACGACCGCCCTTCAGGCACCGAAAAAATACACCGAAGATGAAAAGATGCATATCATAGAACTACAATATTATTTGACCGAATGTAACCGAATACTCACTATTTATGTGTTAATGTAATAATACAAAACTATACTGTAATGGTTGTAAAATGGTAATACTATAAGTAATTTAGAATATTAAGGCATTTAAATAGTAGTATTAATTAGAGGAAAATGTCCGTTTTCATTGCGAAGGCAGTTCCTCGGGCCCAGCTACTGAAAAAGCTTTAATCGATTGGGGGAACGAACCCCCTTCATCCCCCTCTCTCATTTATGAATGAATGGAGGAACGAGAAAGGCTTTCACGCGAGCGGAGCCCCGAAATTCCGGGAGAAACTCTCATCCGCCCACTGAGCGGTTATCATGGCGGAAGAGGCGAAAGCGGGACGGGATGAAGCTCCCCGGGAGGCGGGCTCTGATTGGCCGGGCGAGCGCAGGTCTGGAGCCAATCAAGGTCAAGGCCGCGCGGGTTCCATTTTGTTGAGCCCGCTGGGGGAGGGGCGGGGGCGAGTGCTCGCATTCTGCGTCTTTAAAGTGCTATTTTCGTTTTTGGTAAACAATAAATGGGGAGGCATTAGGCGAGTGAATTAGTTTTACGCTGATGGGGTTGAGTCACAGCGAATTGCGCGCCTCGGGCCTGGGAAAGCTTTCCCAACGCATGACGCAACACCGTTGGAAAGGTTAAAGGTCAAAGGCTAATTCTGTTTATTTTAAAAATTTCCGGAAGGTTTAGCGGGAATTTCTTTTGAGTAACGGCACGGCGGAGCTCGTGAGCAGCCGCCTCTCCCTTCGCTCCCCCTTCGCTCCCCCTTCGCTCCCCCTGGACCCCCTTCCAGATTCCGGCCCCGAATTCAGACGGAAAGGGAGCGGCGCCTCGGCGTCCTCTTTGTTTCTCCCGACAAAATCCAACAACATACGAATATTGGATTTCGTAAATAAAAACGACCTCACTCACGAGTCTTAAATACATAAAAACTTATAATAAATTAAATTAATTTGATTCAGTCCAGTCGTAACTTCCGGTTTTTATTAATTTTCCTTTAATAAATTCAAATGCAACTGCACCAGCTCGAGTCCTTTTCTCCTTTTCCTTTTTTTGTTTCTTTCTTATCTGATTCCCTTCACTCGAATTTGCTTGCATTGTAAGAGACAAACTCGCGGATGGCAGACGCCCAGGGCTTCTCTTTTCAGTCTCCGAAGTCGTTCACTCCCACCCGCCCAAGCTCTTTTCACGCCCTCTTTCACCTCCCATCCCCTTTCCGCTCCCGCTTTCTCGAATCGCTTCCCTGCTGGCCAACCACGTCGACAGCACAACCTGTCTTCTGCTTCCCCTCTCCCCCTCACCATCAGCCCCTGACAAGCGCTGCCGCAGCCACGAGGGAACTGCTGTCGGGTGCCGTCCTCCCGGCACGTGGTGGTCGCTGCAGTCAAAGATAATGAAGCACGAGGCAGGGAACGAGAGAGGGATGCTGTCGGTGGGGAGGGGGAGGGGTGAAGGGTTGGAAATTGTTTGGGGGGTGACCGAAGGTATCCCCTCGAGACGCGTGCGATTCCCACGCGATTCTATTTCTGGGCGATTGTACTGAGTGAGCGGCGTTTCTTTTTTTAAAGTCTGCCTGTGGAGGGGTTTATTTAGGGGATGAGGAAGTTCTGCTCAGCTCCGGATAACTGTATCGAGTTTTCGGGCGACGGCCTCCGAAAAAGGTATTTCCGATTATGAGAGTCCGTAATTACAATTGGGAATTAGTCAGAGACACGAAATTAAGGTCACCTCACTCTGTGACCTCCGAATATTTCGTTGATGAATGCGAACAATCAAAACCTTTTCATTTATTTAAATTTTAAATTTATGTTTCGGTAAATATTTGTACACTTTTTATAAATACAATATATACTTATAATGATATTGTTATCTTTACTAGAGCCATTGGCCACATTTTACAGGAAAAAGTTTATTTTGTAATTCTTAAATATAAATTTATATTTAAATATTGTAAATTTTTATTGATTATACAGAAATGGATGTTTTATATAATTTGTAAATTAAATTTGCCCAAAAAAAAGGGGAATAAAAGGAGAGAGAAAGAAAAAATTAAAAATTTGTTTAATTTATTGTAAAACAAATATCAAAAAATAATTAAAAATAAATTCCAAAAAAGAAAAAAACATACAAATAAATATATATTAAAAAACGAATTTTAAAATGTCAAAAGAATAATTACATTTTCATAACGTTCATTTTAATAATTTTTTATTGTTAAGTAAATTTATTTCAAACTGTTCGTTTGTGATACTCAAATGCCTATAGGCGACCTCCAAAAATTTATTATATAAATTATAAATTGTAAAATAAAAAATTCATCCTTCACGTTACTTCATCCCCCCTTTTCTCAGGGAGCGAAGGGGGCGAGAACCTCATTTGGGAGAGTGCTCACGACGCCCTCCACCGCCTCTCACACCCAATCGCTTTTCCCAAACAAAAATCCTCTCGTGCTGCCCATAAAAACCCTCAAGGACTTTGCACCCCCTCCCCCACCCCTGACCTCGGTGCCACACAACGGCTGATATGGCCGAAGCCACGCCCGATTCCTCCTCATTTCATCCCCCGGGAACAACAGCACAAAACTCTCTTCGGCGAAGACCCGAGCGCAAATATTAACGACTCTTTGTCACTAATTAGAAAGACCTGAACTCCCAAAGGGCGACGCGCATTTGAGGAGCCCTCTTCTTGGACCCCCGTTCAGTGTTAAGGGTTGTCGGTGATTTCCGCCCCGTCGGTGGCGCTCGTTCCAAAGGACGGGGAGAGACGTGTAATTATACTCATTGGCACGCATTGGTAATTGGGTTAGGGCCGTTCGTGACGGGGGAGGGACTGAAAGGGTGAAAATGAACAAGGGAGACTTCTAAATATAGGCGAAAATCAATGGGGGAGGGGAGAGGGAGGGAAATATCGGGGTCGAAAGCAGTCATGGTTTCAGCTTTTCAAAGGTCAGGAAGTTTTTCCGCACAATGTCAAGGTTGAATTAAAATCAATGAAAAAGGGGGGAAAAGCGTCAGCAGAGAACCATTGACGTCAACGCGGGGGAAAATCAATGCCATCCACGTGGGGAACCTTGAAATTTTCCGAGTTGAAAAGAAGAAAGGGGCGGAAAACCGGGGGCGGACCACTCACGTTTAGCCTCTCTTCAGCGAGACCGAAATTAGGATCCTTCGCTGACTAAGCTGTCCTCACCCCCATCTCCCCTTAAACGCTTCATGGCGATCAAACCTCCCTTGCCCTCACATTTTCCTTTTTCATTCCACATCATCCCATTAATAATTACAAAATATGACTTTTTCTAAGAAATTAAATTTAAATATAGCCTCTTCCCCCCTTTTCTCACCCTTCGGAAAAGGTTGTCGAGTTCCCTCACGTGATTTCCGAACAGCATTTTTAATGAATTCACCCCCATAATGAGAATTTATTTCTGGCGGGAGGCGCAAACAGGGTGTGATGAGTGGTTTTGGACGTCCTCCCCCAGGGAAGGGAACCTTGGCGGAACCTTGAGGTGCTCTAGGTCAGTTTTCATCTGGGTGACGTGACCGGGGTCATTATGATGTCAGATTAGAGGAAATTAGGGAATGGCGTGCGAGTCGGGCAGATGTGAGGTGGGAAAGCGCCGGAAAAGCCGGGAAATTGAGTTGGGATGGTGATTCTACCATCTTCCGCCAACACGACTTATTTTTTATACTATTTATATAAATACTTTTAGAGTAAATTATTTAAAAATTATCGTATACCTCTTATTCATATTTAAAATTCGACTGTTATTGGCACTTTTCGCGTTTCTACTAAAATTGTTCAGATTCATCCCTCAATTGCGGGATAGGTGTGTGACCTATGGAGTCGTGCTTTTGCACCCTAACAGTGCTTTTTGTGCCCTTTAAGATGCCGCATCACTCATTTTTATACGTTTTTCCGGTGCCGAACTATTAACTTTGTAAACGCCACAGAAAATGTCCCCACAACTTTTTTTCTCAATGCCGGACAACATCTAGACTTTGCATGCCGACAGCGCGTCAAATGCGGTTCAATTCTGCTGTTGTTCGACAGTCCCAGCGCTCTTATTTCGGAAGATGGCGAAGATGGCAAATAACCAAGTTTTTCGTTCAATTTCTCAAACTGAGAAATGTGGTGCAGGGGTTTGTGCCCCCGAGTGCCCATTTAGTTTCCACCCAACTATCTCCGAAGTGTCATCTGCTATTTATTTATAATTTCGGCCATCTATAAAATTAGTCCTTCAATTTTTCTGTGTAAATTTTTACGCGTCTATTAGGAAATATTATTAATAGAACGATGTTATTTTTTGGACCCAGAGGAACTACTTAAATGAGGAATGAAATACAATCTAAACAATTATAGAGTTTCATATATAAAAATATAATAAAGAGTTAGAAGCATCTGTGATGGATAAAAGCGAACACCCATCCATCTTTCTTGAGAAGAAATCAAAGTCGACGCAGTTCGTCCGGGCAGAAAATCTCAGAGAAAACCGCCTTTGTGCTCGTCACTACATAACGGCCAATTATATAAATTGTGCAGCCATCGAGTGCCTGATGAGCGGAAGAATGCGGCATCGCAGGCCAGGTTTCGACTCGGTCAGGGCAGCCAACCGCCGTGATGTGTTGAAAGTGAGACCTGATTTCCCGGTCGAGTGGCCACCCCAAAGAAAAGGCAGAAACTGTCGCTTTCTTCAGCATTCGTGTGCAAAAATAATTAATTCGCATAATTAATTTACTTTCATGATGGCGTCGTTGCGTAAGAGGAGAGGAAGTGAATAAACCACTCTGGGGGTGATTGCATCCGTCTCGTCTCCAACTCTCCTTCCGCCCCTTCCGCCCCTTCCCCCCGCAAATAATCCCTCCAACAACACTCGTTGCGGATTTGCGGGGGTTGTTTCCTCCGGGCGCAGGTGGAAAAGACAGGAAATAACTCAGCCCTTCATTCGCTGCAAGAATAAGTGCTGCTGTTGCTGCTGTTAATTCTCCGTCTACGGGCGACGGCCGCCATTAATTTCACTTTCTTCGATTCCGCTTATGGCAACACGTTTTATGGGCTTTTTCATGGGCGAATCCGTCGTCCTTGAACGCCATAAATTCCCCTTCCATTGCTATCTAGGTTAGAGCTAAAGAAAGAGAGAAAGGGAGGGCGAGGGCGGCTATTTTCTCGGTCACCCCGAATTGTTTAAGTGCCGTCATAAAAGTTCGCTTTCGTAATAACTGGAACCGATTTTACGACTCCTCGGCGGTTTTAAATTTGAGTGTTTATTGCACTCCTCTCGGCGAACCCCGAATAAATCAGCCGAGGAACCCACTTTGCGCGGTGACAGCCCTTCTTTCACCCCCCTCGCCCTCCGATTGCCTCTCGGGGGTGCACTCGGCCCACTTCCCTGCCCTTTCACTTTCCGCCGCACACACCGCCGACGCGAACGAGGTCACCGGGTTAAGGATGTCGCCGACAAGAGCGACGTTTCCCTTGCCCCCGCTCTGGGGAGGAAGACTTATGAACGAAGGGACATTGTGTTAAACACATAAAAAGTGAGAAAAGGAGGTAAAATGGATAAAAAACAAAGGTAAGAGAAGAAAGAGAAAAATAATAATCAATGCGTGTGCGACCGCGGTTGTTTCAACTGCTCACCAATTCAAAAACAGTATAATAAACTTGTTATTTATTTCCCTCTTCGGGCACCTAATCGAATGAAAGTCGAATCGGAATCCGGAGGGTTGGTCTCCCGAGGGGTGCCTTCCCGGCAATCCGATCATCGGAGACGACAGAGAAGGGGGTTGGGCGGGGACGCACTCTTTCGCGTCAACATTCGGCGAGAGGCCGCCGTCGAAGGACGCTCAGCCGAGATTTTCATTGTTTACCCTCCAAAGGACTGATAACAAATGAAAAAACTCATTTCAGTATCGCGCTCGGCTCAGATTTTCAGGGCCGAGCTTAATGGAGTCACCGGAATTCAGGCGCTAATCTTAACGACGAGGGTTTTGCGCAGGATCCGAGGATTGGCACTCGCCGAGTGGTTTTGGAGGCTGGTGAACAGCCGCCTGCTGTCGGTGGTGGTCGAGGAGTCAGTTCTGGGAAGTGCTAAACGTTTGCTGACGCAGGAGCTTCGAGTGATTTCACGTGGCTGCTCTTTCATCAGAGTCGAGTGTTTGCTCTAAAAATTATACAAATGACACAGCGTCAAACGATTTCATTGAAATTTCGGACAAATCTTATCTAAACTGAGAAAGAGTTTTCGAAGGAAATGCAGTTGGCGAAAACAGGAGTTTGGTTGGCCAGGATTTGCTTAGACACGGGGAGGAGGGCCACAAAATGGGAGGATAAAATAAGGAAGACAACGAGGAGATTCCAAAAGGGGGAGAACAGTATAATGACAAGTGCGAGGACCTCTAGAAGCGAGTATCGTTGCATCTTCGGGGAAAGAAGAGAGGATAACAAATAAAAATCCAAATTGGAAACTTAACGGGATCCGCCATCGAGCGATTAAATATCGATTAAAGGCAATCGAGTGGTTTATCTGGCAAGGACGATTGTCTTCGGACGGTGGGAAAACGTCCTCGAGATGTCATCGAGGACGGGGCCGTGGGGGCCTTGGAGGCCCCGAACATAAAGCTCTCCTTGTCTTCGCTTGAGTCACAGACACCCGCCCGATTTATCTCGGATTCGGAGAATCAGATGGAAGTAAACAAAACGAAAGCTCGTCAAATTGAGAATGACTCAGAGTCATGTTTGTGGCAAAAGGTGCGCTTCCGCCCCCGCCCCCGCCCCTTCTAATTGGGGCTTCGCAGTTATGGCAATCAAGACGGACTTGGCTCAATAAAAGAGGAATTGATAGTTATTAGTTGGCCGGGTAAATATTTCCCGACAAGTGCAAACAACATCCCCACCGAGAAATACAAAAACAAACAAAATGGCGTCTCGCCTCCTTTGACGACGAAGGCCAAATCGTGTTATTCCCTTTAATTGAAAGGGGAGAGAAAGGGAAAATGGCTTTGGAAAAATCAATTTCTCGAGCGGCATAATTATTATTTTGTAAGCGTTTGAGCTGTCAAGGGGCGACTGGTGGGGCCAGTCTGCACCCCAGACAACCCCTTTCGGACGCACGGCCGTTGCATAACCAAGTGCACTCCCCTCGCCCCTTTCTGAACGCACTGCGGGCATTAATTCAAAGGAAAAGGAAAAGGAAAAGATGGGCGGGTGACGGATTTTACTTTCGTCGGGAGGCAGCCCGGGGCGATGGCGTGGCCTTGCTAAGCTAAGCATGGGAGCCACGGATCGCCGCCCGAAGAGAGAAATTCAGGTTCGAGCTAAGGTAAGCGTGAGCGTGAAATGGGAGAAGTCGGGAAGAGAAAGAGAGAGTGAAATTCGTTTGCCCAGATTTTGATGCTCTTCGCCCTCACTCAAGGTTAGGTCTTGAACTAGAAACCTCGATGTCCCCGCCCATCCGGGGGACATCGACGTTCTGCTTTCGCTTCGCCAGACAAGAACTTCCGCATCTCAAGCAGAAGAAAGCTGGAGGAAATTGAAAGCTTCAGAGAAACATAAAATACTGTGCATTTCCATAAATTTGAAAGCTTTTATTTTAAATTGAGTTAATTTTCCATATTCAGCTCCCAACTGGATTTCCATCCCTCGGGGCCCAACAAAGGGTGGCCCCTCGCCTTTCTCCCCCCTCAAACAAACGAAATGGCGGATGCCGGCCACGAAAGGGGCGAAGGTGTGTCAACCGAGTTCCGTTTTTCTCTCCACTCATGAAAAAGTGTCAGAAATGAATTAATTCGGACGAAGCGAGTTTTACTTTCTCCTCTAGAACGAAAACTTCAATCACTCTCAGAAGACTGACTTTTTATAATCAGACGAACAAGTCAGGGCCCGGGCCCCTTCGGCCCCTCGCCCCCTCGCCCCCTCGCCCCTCCCGACCTCCCTCACCTTCCCTCCTGCTCCTCACCCGCTCTCGCATTCATTTCATTTTGTATTTAGATGATGATGATGATAAAATATTTTGTTTCACTCTCGTTTTCTAATGAACTCACATTTTTCAACTTTCTCCATTCTTTTTCTTTCACTCTCATTGTTCGAACCTCTTCTCCTTCGACGCTGGCCAAATTTTTCGGGCAGCGAAGCCATCAAACGTGACTTTCTTCTTCGGTGAGATTTTTCTCTGCGCCCTCCGCCGCCCCACCGCCCCACCGCCCTCTCTGCAGCCTCATCGCCCCGAACATCGCCCTCAATTCAGTCAACTTGTGAAGAACAATTCAAGCGCACCTTTCGGTCGGGGCAAGCGGAAGATCCGTGCAGGTGCACCTTCTAATTGGAATATTAATTCTTAAAGAACTCAGGTGTTTGGGGTCGTTTCTGAGGGTGCGCAGAGGGTGGAGGGCCCTTGCCAGAATCCGATGCACCTTCTAAGGGAGAAGGTGCCCCGGCCCGTGTCAAGACGAGGATCCTCATGAAAGTCGGGGCAATTAGTTTAACGGTTAATTAGAACGCCTTCAGTTATGGAAAAACTGGATGTTTAGGAATGCCACAATTCGAGGTCGTTCTTGAATCGCGGAAGTTCTCTCGCACCGTCCTTGTACTTTCTCAAAACAAACGAGGTTTTTGCGGCTATTAATAATACCTGGAAAATGTGTAACGGTTTGTCCCCGCCCCCTCCCTCGTTCCCACGGGCGCATTCCTGTGGGGGCGGTGGGAAGTCAAAGCGGGGATGACATTCCCCTTTTGGGGAACTTTTTCTTCGTTTTTCTACCTTTGCGTGTCAAAAATGTATATAAGGAGTGAAATTAAAAATAAGCAATGCTAAATTAAAAAGAATTTCCAGAAAAGAGAGGAGGGGAACGAGGGAAGTAACGGGATAACACAAGAGGGCGGATAGATGGAGGAGATAACGGCCAAAGAAACGCCTTCTCGAGAGTGATTCAGCCCGAGCTTTTGGACCGAATCCACCGAAAGAGTTTTCCCAAATGGCGGTCGAGGGTGCCGAGCCGGTTTTCCGCTCCGCCGAGGTTTTCCTCGTTTTCCCGGCCGGCCCCGCCCGGACACCTTGTGTCTTCGCCGTGTTGCCATCCTTGGATTCTAGCGAGTGTGTCACGTGACGCCGCCTAACGGGACCGCTTTATTATTATTGGGTCAAGGACGATAGAAGGGAAACCTCCGGAAAACTCATCTGCGGTCACCGAATTTCCCTTTGTCCTGGTTTGCTCGCCTTCGACGAAGGTCGCGGGGTTCCGCATTCCTCCCCTGCGGGAGATCTGCCCTTTTCCCACGCGAAGAAGGAACGGGACGAGGCCGGGAGATCGGTGAGTGGTTGACTCGGGAAAAGCAGAAAGAAAATGAAGAAAATTTGGAGAAGGATTTTGGCGAAGCCGCCAATTCCGTGTGAACACGCGGGGGTCACATAAATTTCTTCTCGGCTGACCTTTGCAAAAGAGTTCATTTAAATTTAAAATGAAACTGCCAAACGGGTGATGAAGGCCGATTTTTCATTATTATTTAAACCAGTTCACTCAATTATTCATTTCGAGGCAGGAACAATGAGAAAAACACGAGTCCCGTCTCCTCATCTCTTTCTCTGTCCCCAACCGCCCCAAAAATGGCGACTTTGCCAAAGAAAATCCTTCCGCTGATTCCCTTCATCCTTTTTCATCCCCTTTCATCCCTTAGAAATTGCCCCAGCTAAATTTTCCATTTTAAGTTGAAATTTGATACTCCAAACTTTTCCTTCTGCTCTCGAAAATTAAATTCGAATAAATCAAGAATAAAATTTCCCAGCCGTAAAATAAAGATTGCGACGCTTATATTATTATATAAATACATGAATACGATATAATATATTATAGGAGCAGTTAAAACAAAACAAAGCTGCTCGCCGTCCGCGTTCGGGAAAAGAGCCAAGTGGAAAAATGGAGGGGTGGCAAGGGGTGGCAAGGGGTGGCAAGGGGTGGCCAGGGGTGGCCAGGGTGGCCAAACGTCGCGAACACGACGTCATCTCGGCCGTTTCTCCCTCCCCGAAACAAGAGAGCTAAGAGCAAAGAGCTTTTGAAAATCCCGGTCACGGCCTTCAATTGGTCGTCAATGGCGTTGCCAGGGGAACGCATTTAATTTTATAAAAAGGGGACCTTGGTCGATTTTTGATTTGCGGCGGTGCCGAGGGGATGTTCCCTGGGGGCGGTTCCCCTTGTCTGGCCTTGGCCCGCCGATTGGAGGCCTCCGCTCACAGAAGCGCTTCCGATAATTAAAAATCGGATGAGCTCATTATGAGGGATTAAAAGTCAACGAATTTACGGCTCATTGAAGCTTTCCACTGTAACAGTCAATTAACCCCGAGCTTCAGTTTATACAGTACAAAAATGAACATATAAATCCATCCGTGAAAGCAGTCATCAGGAATCTGATGAGAAAGAAATGAATAAAACTAATACATAAAGAAATATAAAAATGGGGGAAAGTTTTGGATTTTAATCAATAAAAGGATAATTGGGGGGCTGAGGTGTGAATGTTTTGGGAGAGCGTTGGCGAGCGGTGCAAGGGGCATAATTTTCGATGGTGGACATCGGAAAACAAACAGTAATTAGAAAATAATTAAATAGGAATCGCGGAGGCTTTTCTTTTAATTAGTTCAATGTCGTAAACAATCCTTGAAAGAGGCGGCCAGGAAAAATAAATAATAAAAGTTTAAAAATAATCTCCCTCGAGCTTAAATCAAGGTCGACCGACAACTCATGTCGTTTTCCTTCAATTCCATTAAATTTCATCCACATTCAAGGACCAGCATTCAGCCAGATGAACACACGCGGACCCTCCGAGAAATCCCCATTCCCTCCCGCCCACAGCCCAGACAACACCCTTTGCCCCCAACAGTGGCCACATGACTCACGGAGGGGCCATCGGATGCACCGCAAACGGCCAAATACTCCTCGAATGCACCAGTGCATTTGATAAGGTGCCTCTTATCAAAGGTCACGTTCTGGGCAAGCGTCCGCTGTGTCCTTGACGTTCGCACCACGTCATGCCTACCTTATCATCTGAGAGCTGTAACCCAGTAACAGCTCGTGCGCAATCCCCGACGATAACCCCGAGGGTCCGAAGGGCCGGCCGGGCCGCAGGCTGCTGCCTCCAACGCCTCCCCTCTTTCGGCCTGTTCTGCCGGTTCTGCCAATTCCCGCTGCTGTCCTTCCCCGACAGTTGCAGCCGCGGAAATTGTTTTGCGATTCTGCGTGAGTGGTGGCGTCGTTCGGGCAAAGTGGGCTCGCGGCCGTCGCCCGCAGATAATGTTCCATCGAGTGACCTTGAATTCGAGCAACGGCTGCTTAGGTGAAAAAAGGCTGACTGTTAACCCGAAGACCGTCCGAAGTTCAGGAGATAATGGAAAGGTTAGAGCGGGCGCTAGAAATAAGGCGTCTCGCGAGGTGGGAGCAGGCGAGGGGGCGCGGGGCCCTGGTGACTCTTCGGGCCGTCCTCGGAGTGATGGCCGTCCTGCCCTTGGTTAAACTTTTTCAAGGCCGTCAACAAATACTAATATTATCGTGTCATAATCTACCTGTTTTGGTGCGCTCATCTTCTCCGAGCGAAGTTATTGTGTTCATTCATTGACCCTCGCTCTTTGTAAATTAACCCGTCAAGGCTGTCCGGGAACTCTTACTCGAGCGGTGATCTGGCGGTGATCTGGCGGTGATCTGGCGGTGATTCTGTGGGGGCGACGGCTGGGGCCGGTGCGCCCAGTATACCAATTACACTCCAATCCTCCCATCACCGTGGAAAGGAGACGGCGACCGCGAAGGGAGGAGGAGCGGTACCTGTGCTCGATGACAGAGCACCTGATGCACCCCTGAAGAATTTCCTCCCCGAGAGAAAGGGTTGGGGTGAGCGTGGAATCCCACGAGGACCAGGTATTATTCAACAGTCTCAAGGTCGCCCCGTCAAGGCCAATCGCTCTTTTCATTTATTTTCTCCTCTGAGTCCGCCCGAGTGTCCTTCTTTCGGTTTCCATTCAGTTCATCTTTCTCGTGATCTCATCTCACCATTCTTTCATCTCCAACGTGGATTCGGTCAGGTTTCAACCTGGTTTCAATCCATTTTCAATCGGCGTTCCTTCTTTCCTTTGACCTCGAATGGGGAAACGGATTTTCCGGCTCAAGGGGAGGCTTCGCCCGCCTTCCACCCCGACCTCACCAAATCCAGCCTTCGCATCCAAACATCGACACGAAGGCGGCATCAGCGCGGACGAGTCTGCCTTAAGAGCCCTGTTTATTGTTTCTGCTTTGTTTATGCCAGCACTCACTTTTCTTTTTCTGTTTATTTATTCCGTTTCCGAAGAGATGAATTTTTCATGGGAATTTTGTGCAAATTGAGTTTCGCTCGGCAGATCTTTATGACACATTCACGGCCTCTGATTGTTTTTATTTGGGCGGGCCAAGGTTCTATCGGACCGTGAATCCACGTTCACGTTGCAGAGCGGGCTCCCCTCCCCCCACAATCGCCCTCTTTGTGCTTTTTCAGAGCTTCCCCGAAAGCCTTCGAAAGCCAAGACCTTGGAAGTTTTCCTCCCGAGGGATGAGCCGAGAGCTCTTCAAGTCATTGGGGATTCATTTCCCGAGCATAAAGTGTTTTTTTCTTTGGCCGACGGGGGAAACAACTCGAAATGCCCATAAAACCCCATTCGGGATTCCACTTCCTTATTAAAATTGTCAAGCCGAGACGAATTTCAGAAAGTCTACTTTCTCTGCCTCGAATTTTCATCCCCCCGCCCCCCACCTGCTCATTCTGCATTATGATGTTGTCATAAACGGATATTTATTTCGTAATTTCGGTCTTAATCATGACCGGAAAAATCAGATGTTTCGGGAAAGTTGGAGAAGAAGTTTCGTGAAATATTCGCTTAACTATTTCTCGTTTCGGGGGGAGGGCCCCTCTGCGAAATACCACTTGTCTGCGACCCCTCGCCATAACTCTTCCTGAAACGGTCACGGCCGGGGACCGACTCAAGTGGCCTTTCTCGGGAGGGGGTTCCTGGTGGCGAGTAGGTGGGGAGTAGATGGGGAGCGAAGAAAGCAGACGATTCCTCGCATGTAGGTGTGATACAGAACCGAGACCTTTGACCCACATTTCACTCTTTCCCTTTCTTTATTGGTTACAAGGTCTCGTGAGTTTCTCTTTCACACGTGGCGCCACCTTTGACACGTGCAATTTGTGCTTCTTTCGGCGGATCGTCCCGAAAGGTAAACGTGGGAGCGACGCCCTAGGAAATCTAGGTAAGCCCACCGTTTCACTTTCCATCCTTCGAGGCGAGTTTCTTGATTTCCTCGTTTTTACTTTCGTTTCTTCCACTCCAACAACCTCCGTGTTAAAGATCGCGGCCTTGGATCTCTCGGATTTCGGCTCCCGAAAATCACCTCAAACCGATTCCATGTCTTTCTTTTCACTAACTCTTTGCTTACCTCATTTTCGAGAAAGAGGCCTTCAACCGAAACCTCCTCTCGGAAGACACTAAAGCCAGAAAAACACCTTCGTCCTCTCCTGACCTGCAGTGCACAATTCAAGGCAAAGCGAACTCATTAGCGACCGCTCCACGTGCTGCCCTGTCCCGCTTTCCGCACTTTGCTGTCGCCAAGCACCGCCGTTTGCTGGCAGCAGGGACGCCGGCAGCCGGAACCTGCCGCTCCCGTCCCCGGGATGGGCCACATGTGCTGACCTTGCGGTCGATTATTTCGCGGTCGAGCGACACTTCCATGTCGCTTAATTAGGACGTGTGATATTTCTTAATTAAAAAACGTCCCCGGAGACCCCCGACCTCGAACACTGAAGACGATCCCATGTGGAGACCTTGCGTGCCTCCCTTTGGAAGCCCAACCATTTCCTGATCTCTTCTTCGCCTTGGCCTCCTCCTGGCAGCCGCACAGAGGCTGGGGCTCTTCTGCTGCTGCTTTCTGGGCCCTCCAAAGCTGCAGCCCGATATTTGCCAATCGAGGCCCTTTCTTGCACTTTTTATTTCCCTTTATTTCCCTAGACACTAAAGCGAACCTCCCGCTAGACTCGCTTTCTACGGCGATGGTCACTTTCACTTTTTCTCACCTGTGACGAGGGCGCAGGGCCGGAGGGTCAGCCCGCTGGGCCCCGGTCGTCCTCGCGGGCGGATGGGGCCTTGACATGCTAGAATTCCTCTTTCTCGTGGAGCTATTCGTTTGATTTTAGCGAATCAAAAATATCGGCTCTAAAAATAAATTTATACGAATTATAAAATACACAAGAAATTATACATATTTTTAATTATAATATAAAAGTAAAATGATGAAATTTTTAACGAAAGCTCCGCGTATTTGAGTGTGCGTTCGAATACCGTAATAAAATTATTGCTTTCCATTTCGACCTCGAAATGACCTCGGAACCCTGGCCGGACTGTCCAAAGGGCCCAGCGGTCCCGATGGCCCCTCCTAAAGAAGACACCGCATCCAAAACTCCCTTCATTAATTAATTAATAATTATTAAGGGAGCCTGAGTCGCGAATGAAGCTCCTCCTTGTGCCCGGGCACAGTGTGTCGGTCCGTGTGTGTGCACGGAGGCAGCGAACCGCCGGAGGCACAACTCGTTCCCTTAAGAGTTTATGGGCACACCTGCAGCGTCGATGATGACCTCAGCCGAGAAACCTTGGAACTTGTTACTGTATTACGGTCCGAGGTATAAACATCTGACAAATCAAACAGTTTATGTAAGCACGGCGCGGTGATTTACGGCGATGATCCCATTAAAGCGCTGTTTCCTTGGGAACGGGGCTGCGCGGCGGTTATGGGAGAAGGGGATGGTCGGGGCCCGGGGGCCCCGGGGCCCTGGGGCGCGATGGGGAGGCGGACTTCGGCCATGAAATGGGAGCCTCTCGCGTTATCGGGGACTCTAATCGCAGGATTTCATGGTTCACACGTGACGACATAAAAATTGTTTACACAATTAGAGAATAGAGAAACTTATAAAAAAGGCTGGCGACAAAAGTCAAGGCCTTTCTGGGTAAAATAAAAAGTGGAAACGAGAGAAAAAAACCAAGCAGATGCCTCAACCCACGCTGTTTATGTCGGTCTTATTTGGTGATATTCCACGTGCATGCGATGCGTCCATAGGCTTGACTCCACGTGGCGTTTAAATTTAACATGGCTGACAGAGGACACAGAGGTCGAGACGGCTGCAAGGTCACCCATTGAAAATACATTTCAAGCATGTGTGCCGGAATTCACATACAAATCCCGTTCCTTCCCATTCAAAGTCCGCCTTTTTTCGCGGGACCGGAAGTCGCCCTGCTTCCTCCTCGGACAGATAGCCGAGAGGTGGTCTCCTCGCCGTGGGGGCGCACATGGGGAGAACTCTTGGGCGACGTGGGCGGGAACAGCAGACCCCAGGAAGCGGGAGCCTTGAAGTGGCACTGAATCCGGGTCACGCTGCTGATTTGAGCAACGCAAACGCTGATAACGTTCTTGGGAAAAGCGATTACTGTTGATTGCTGCAGTTCCCCTCGAGGTGTTTGCCCAAGGGCCGTAAAGCCGAGCGCAGAGGCTTCGTTGAAGGAGAGTTGGGGGAGTGGGGCTGGGGGCGAAACGGGGCCCTGGGTGCCGTGCCAAAAGCGGGGCCCCTCGGAAACCTCCGATCCTCCGCGTCTCTCTTTCTCTTCTCGTTATCCTCAGTGAAAGCAGTTTTGGCTGCTCATGACGTCACATTATTAAAACGTTCGATTTTACTTATTAATTCGCACTGAGCTGATTTATGTCTTCGAAAGCAGGTGGGCTTTCATTGCAGAATGAGGCGAGCGTCAGGCTTTTGCTTTGGCTCGTTAATTAATAATTTCAATTAATTGCGGGTTCGAGGAGAGGAGAGCGTTTTGCCTTCTGCGGAGGCGGTAACCTTTCTGGCGGCGTATCAAATATCTCTTTCGCCTATTAATAGATAATTGAACTCAGTGGTGGCGAAATCCGAAGAACGGAAATGCCACGTCAAACACCACATGTGTTGGGAAGCGAGAGACTCGCTTTGAAATGCGAAAAAGTTGTCAGAACGTGAGGAGCTTCAAAGGGGGAATCGATTTTCAACCCCCAGCGGAGGGGCAGAGGGCCAAAGGTCCCGCCGAGGGGGCCTCCCGCCCTTCCCTCTCACCGATTTCCAATGGCGAACCTTGTCCGCGTCTTGGATGAATGTTTTCTGTTTGTGGACGCCCTAATGCTTTTTATTGTTACCGAATCGAATCCTTTAATTGCGCGTTTGGATGGAAATTTCTAAATTTTTAAGAGTCTGAGGATACTTTCTCGTTTCTGTTGCCATTCGCAACCGCAGCGTCTTCCAAGTTCTGTTTTCTTCTCCCATTTTATTCGCGTGGAAGAGCCAAAGAGAAAGCAGACGCCAGAGAAAGCAAGAGTGAGCACGGAGAGAAAGGCCGGCATCCGTTTGGTGGCAGTTGCCGCAGTCTGGCTGCCATCGCGGCTGCCAGCCGAGGTTCAGGTTCGCACCTGAAGTGGCTGCAGGTCGCGAATCGCCTCGTCATTGGAGTATTTTTCACAACTCTGAAGACGAAAAAAGGTGCGGTCACACATTTCAAGGTTTTGTGCATTACCCAGATTATGAATCACTTAAACTTCGGTCTTCCGTGTTACTCCGGCGGAGCAGGCTTTGTATTTCGCTTAATTGAATACCTTTTATTTAGAGGAGTATTAATGCGGCGGCACTTCACGCCCCCTCGCACATCCTGGTGGAGCAGCAGCTGCATCGCCACCGCCTCCCAGCAACGGCCAAAGCGCGTGGCCTTTGCTTACCTATCAATTGATATAATACAGGTTTTAGGTGAAAAGCGGACAGCAGCAACTCGCCAACCAACAGACCAAAAAAGTTTGAAAACGCCCGCGAACGTTCGCCTCATTAAACTGATTCAGCTGATTAAAAATTAATTGATTGTGTAATTTAACTTATGATGCAGTTTATGTCCTCGTGAAATGAGTCGATTTGGTGCAGTTGCCCACCCCTGGTGTGGTGGCGGAGGAAAGACAGCCTAAGGACCTAGTTTTGCATACATTTCGAAGAGGAAGTGGCTGGAGTTTGGCCACCCCTGCTCTGCGGAGATGTACAGTCGTGTGTAGCTGGGGGTAAAGAAAGGTTCGCTGCTTCCAGATAAATAAACGGGAATCTCATGAAAAATGTGAAGTTGCTTACGACTCCTACCAACAGAAATTCGATGAGTGCTGTCCAATGGTTAAAACTCTTTTTATTTATTTTTACTCATCACTCATTAAACTTTCAAAGGTTCATTTTTAGATGTGGAAAAAATATTTATCAATCCTTGAGTTTACCTGAAGGAAAATTTTCCGAATTGAGTCTCAGCATTATTATCATTTGACTTTGTTATGTAACGAAGTGATTAGTGGGCGAATATTTTAGATTCTGAGGAAAAGGTAGCTGAAGGGAAAGAGGTCCTCCGACATTTGACGGAAATGAAAGCCTTGTCCGTGGACATCGGCCTTCGAGGTCAAAGGGGAGAGTGTATCGGGCACGGGTCAGCAGATCGGATGCCAGGCAAGGCTACCTTCCACGAGACGGAAGTCGCTTGTGGTGATGCAAAGCGGAAACCGGCGGTGATTGTTGTCGTCAAGAAGCTTTTCCCTCTGAATGCTTCAATGTCAAAATATTTGTCGTTAACCATTATCTAATTTGAACGAGGGCCTGACGTTATCGGTGAGGCAATGTCAAAGCCTTGAAACTGATACAAAGATGATTCGGCCAGACTGAATGTATCTCGAGAAGGTCGACGCTGTGACTTTTCCTCGTCTCCCAGAGCAGGTTTTCCGAAGAGCGCCTCTGACCGGGAGAGGTGACCGGGCCCTTCGAAGGGAGGGGTCACCTCTTCGGGAGTGGATTGCCATCTTCGACTGCAGGGAAGGCCATTGTTGGCGGCACTGCTGGGGGCTGTGAGGGTTGGGGGGCGATGCTGTTTGGATCAGTAATCGTCAACCTTTGCTCGGTACAGTTTGAGGCGGCCTTGAAGAATTTTCCTAAAAGTAATCGAGTCGGCCATAATTCGGGAATGATATTGTGAAGGTTATGAAAATAACATCTATTCGATTTGAGAAACAGATTGAGAAAATTGATATCAATCAATTATAATTATGATTGATATTTATTGATTCCTTAGATTTTAACAGTCATTAAAACATTTATTTGCTTCTGGGGAGGGGGAAGAAAAGTTGGGAAAACGTGTGTGTTTCCTGTGAGTTTTCCAAATGAGCATCATTTCCATCGAGATAATGAGGAAATCGGTTATTAGGCTCGTCAAAGTGCTTCGGATTATGTCCAGGACGCGCACTTCCGGTGGAGACGCAGCGGCTGAAAGGGCGCTTCCCCTCACCCTGAAGGGAAAGGGAGGGTGAGAGGAAAAGTCAAATATCGGGTGACATGGACGCTTCGTTGCGCATTCTCGAAAAAGCGAGCATGGAAAACAAAGGAGAATTTTTCCGCTGTCACATAAAACTCCGAAAGAATGGTTACCATAGCGCATCAGCGTAAATCGCATGATTGTTTCTTTTTTTCAAGAATTAGCAAATTGATTTGCCCAGGTGCCAAGGTCACTGCCAAGGCCAAGGTCAACGTTGACGTGTTGCATGATTTAATCATCATTACAATGAGTTCTATTAACATGTAGCCGGTCTCCTCTCAAAGGCCTACTTCACACTTAGGACTTGGCGTCACGTGACCCTTATCACAATCAACAACATCAACAACCAGCGCCGAAATTTTCCCCTCGCAAGTCATCCGCCACCCACAAGACACCCGCACCGGATACGGAAGTCCAATCGGAAAAACTCCCATCTCGAGAATAAAACCTAAATTTAATTTTCTGACTTTTCCGTTATTGTCTTTCATTTGTTATTCTAACGGAAAAGCCACGTTTCGGATGAAAATGTTGGGGAGGTTTTCGCAGTGAAAAGCTTACGCGTAATGCTTACAATCTCAGCTCGCAATTTAATTTAAGCCGGCCTTGAATTTTGACCTTTTCGTGACGTAATCGGCTTTTCTGCTCGAAGCGGCGCGCGATGGCACATCCGAGAGGAGCTTTGTCACTGCCTTCGCGAACCTTCCCGCCACCCCAACTGACCTTTGTTAGACTCGAAGGGACACTTTCCTTTTCTTCTCGATCGCCCGTTGGCATTCGGACGAGGCGAAGCTCTGCCATTTGGCCAAAAGAGGCGACATTGCACCTGCAGTCGTTATGATAAGTGGAAAAAAAATTATTATTTACAAGGGATGAAGTCAGAGGGACATGAAATGCATGAACCAGAAATACAAACATCTTATACAACCCCAGGGAGAACAGCTCCTCACAAAGTCAAACAAGGGGTGACAGGAGATGCTGGGAGCAGGATTAGAAAGAAATTCCACCGAAATGATTTCTGATAGAATTTTATTAACAATTTTTAATCCCGAAAAACATAATATTATTATTAGCTGTCAGTACAAAGTAATGGTTTTCTGAAAAAGTGCAATAAATACATCGGGAGCTTTGAATTGTTTGACTGTATCTGTGGTCGTTTCAGAATCGATTTATGATAAATCAACGCTCCTGCAGGAAACCACCCAAATAGCCAATCAAATTTCGACAAATGTGATTATGGGGAGTGAGGACCACAGCAAACCACAGAAATCGACCTTTTCCGTGGCCTCTCGCATCTCGTTCCGGAGATGCTTCCCCTGTTGGCGAAAACCAATAAGGCAGCCAAAAAGCGAAACAGAAGAAAAGCTCAAATAGATCAAAGCGGGAGGCTGCAGCAATCGGCCCACTCACGACAGCCTACTTAGCTTGCGACACTCGCCTCACCTTTCCAATTATTCAAGATAAAACTGAGAAAAACGGCCAGGCTGAAAGCTCCACACGCACAACCCCTTCAATTCCTCCCTCGAGCACAGTCGCCTTTTCCTCTTTCTCCAGGACTCGAAGCGAATGAATGGAGGGCGAGGGGGCGAGCGATGCCCGGGAGAATCCCGGACTTTTCAAGGGCATTTCGGGTCAGGGTCAGTGGATGCTGCGCTTTGATTCATTCCCTGCTTTCATTAAACAGCCCGCCATGTTCGCGTCCCACATTTTATTCCCTTCTGCGGTCCCGGAATATTTCTTCGGGGACTCACTCGCACAAATTGTCTTTCATGAATATTTTGCTGGTATTCGGGGGGGAGGGGCGGGGCGGGAGGCAAGGTCGAGGAGGAGTCGGGGGATGAGCAGAGGCGGTTTTATTAAGTCGGCCGGGGGTGAGTTTTCATTAAATTTTTTATGTGAGCTATTAAAACGCTATCACTGAGGAATAAATGCAATGCTCGTGGAAAGCCGTTAAAATGAAGCGATGAAATCGTGGAAGCTGAAAGCTCCGGGAGTGGGGAAGGGCGGGTGTTGGCGGGAGGTTCGGGGGATGACCCATATTTGCGGGGGATGAAGGACGAGGGGGTGTCAGGGTTTACTTTGTCGGATATCACTCTCGAAATGAAACTCAAAAGAAGAATTTCCCACCCTGAAACTCAAAATGGCTGCAACGGAAAGTGTAATTTAAAATTTAATTGCGTCCCGCTTTTCGGGGAGCTTTTTCACTCCCGCATTTCAGCGTTTTTATCCCGCGTCGCTTACCCTCTTCTCCTTTTTTGTCTCGCTTTTCTCAAAAGAAGGATCAAAGGCTGTTATAGTTTTGTTACTCTTCCATTTAAAAGTTTTCTTTTATTGGGAAAATGAGCCGCACACATCTCTTTAATTTATGGCAATCATTTAAATAGAAATACTGTACAAATACCTGATATTACAACAAATAAGGAAAGTTGTATAAAAGACAAACAGTAATTATTATTTAATAAATAATAATTAAAGTTTGTCTGTTAGAGGAACATAAAGTTGAAAGAAATGCAGCTGCATTTCGAGGGCTCTCCGCCACCGAAGCCCACATAAAATTGCTTCATGTAATCTCGGAAAAGCTATAAAAACCGAGCCACATTTCCTGACGTCACGCGATATACGGCCGAGAGCAGAACGCCGCCAACTTTCCGAAAGCGTTCGTCGGGACGCCCCGACAGCGGAAGGAGCTGCAGAAAGGAATTCGGAGGCCGCCCCTCCTGCCAAGAACATGTCCGCTCCTCGGCAGCGTTAATTGCTCATCAAGTCCTTGCTGTAATTTAAGGCAAGGTCAGCTGGCAAATGCTATGTGCGAGATTTCTGTGAGGTGACGACTGTCAAGATCACGGTCATGTGATGTTTTCCACTCGCCCCCCCATCTTGTGGCTAATTCAATAATTTGTTTGGCAATGGCTATCTGTGCTCCTCATTCACCGAGTTTAAATTAATGTGAACTTGAGAGCGATGGCTGGTGGGGCTCACTGGGCCCTCGTCCCCTCACCTTCGCCCACTTCGCCACTGGGCCCGCCACTCAAATGCTTTTTTAATTACTTTCGGCTCTGTGCGACGCTGCAGCGGCCAAACACTCATATTTATTCCTCTTTATTGAAACTTTCAAGCCCATCAATTAAATACTTTTTGCTTACTTAAAGCTCCTCCAAATTTTGCTTAGATGTAAGACCGAAACAATTATTTTAAAGTGAAGCAATACTCGTCATTTATCAGTTGCCGGTCCTCGACAACCCCCGTCCCTCCCCGCCCCTCTTCAGTGCCACTAATTCAATGACAATTCGCCTCTTCTCAGAAGTCAATTCATTTTCCCGCTTTCGCAGAACCCTTTCTGTTGGCTTTTGCCAATTAATTATTTTTCCTCGGAATAAGCGGACGGTTGTGCGCTCTGTTCTCCCCCGCGTGAGTGTTCCGGGTGTTCCGAGAATGGGCAGAAGTTCGGAGTTAAGCTTTTGGTGAGCGAAGCTCTTCAAGAAAAAATCCCGGTGACGAATACGGACTCATTCATTTGTGTTTGCTCGAGTCATCGAAAGCTCCAAATGAAGACATCTCCGCCTCTCGGGTTTTCCTCCTTCGACACTTGTCAGTCATTGCTGACCTTCCGGAAGTTCCGGGATTTCCTGCATCCGACCCTGCCCGATCCTTTGACGTACGCGCTCTCTTCAGTACGGGCGACCTTGTGCGTTATTTCTGCGTAGATTTTCGGCAAGTTTGAAGCTCAAAGCATTGCTTTCTTGCTTAGAGCGCCATAAATCAGCAGTGATGTCATCGCGCGCTCGTTAAATTACTACAATGAATGCAGGATTGAAAAAGAAAAGCTCATAAAAAGTTGGAATTTCTTCCGAGCGCCAAGCGCCGACATTTGGTGGGGACCACGTGACCCCGGGGCCCCTGGGGGCGTGCGCCGCCCGCTGATTGACACCCGAAACCACCGCGTCGTCTCTGACATCATCCTCGACACATTCCACCGACGGCCGCCTTTGCGCGCCGAAGATGGCATTCGTGGCCGGACACTCCCCGGCACCTTCGGATTCTTGCACCGCCATGTAAAAGGAATTATTCTAAGGTCGAGGGAACGCGAAGGAAACATAACGGGACCCGCTCGGGCCCCCGCCCCGTCAGGGGACCCGTCTCCCAAATTACGTCATTAATTCGCTGATCGCTCACCGATTGGCCGAAGCGGAAAGCTTTGCGAAAGAAGTAGTTTCGCCAACAACGAGGAGGGTTATCTAATGGGAACTGAGCAGTGGCGTAATAAAGAACGCAAAGCTGCGTTTCCAGAAGCATATTTGGCTCAGAGCATTTAAGCGGTGACATTAACTTCATGGCCCTTGTCTAATTTTTGTAATTAATTTAGCCTTAAGCGGCGCCGCGTTCAATTCCTGGAGATACTCGGAATGAGCAGAATGCGTCGCTGGCGAGTCCCTCGGAAAATCCTTGTGCGATTTCTGCCATTTTGTTGGAGGTTTGTTTATCGCATGGCGAGTCCGCACGCCATAAACCACGCACTTCGCTCGGCTATTTCAGTTCAAGGCCTTCCAAGTAATCCAGGAAATCAATATGACGTCTTTTATTTGCAAATAAACACTGTGAAATTTGATACTCCAGATTAGGTCTCCTCGCTGTCGCCCACGGCACGCAATGAATGATGCACCCGTCGAAGACTTTGGGACACTGCGCCACTTCGGCAGCTGCCCACCGTCGCGTGCGGCGAAAGAGGACGACGGACGGCGAATGCGGCGAATCCCGTGAGTGATTTACTGGGAAGGGAGACGGTTTCTGTCGGGCGACAGCGCTGTTTCTCAAGTTTCACCGAGAACAGACATAAAAGTGGAGGCTCCGATCCGGAGCCGATAATCGGATATTTTCATTTCCAAGGCCACCTCTCGGATCGAAGTGAACACATTTGGGGTTTCAGGGGCACAACACCACGAGGGACCTTGAGCCCAGGTCTCTTAAACCTGGTCAGGCCTCCGGAAACTCTACACCGACGATGGAACTCTTCGCCATTTTGTCACTTCTCATTCTCATTACCAGGAAAATAGGAAGCAGGATCACCTTGGAGTAGGCGAATCGTTTTTACCTTAAAAGGACGCCTTAGCAGTTATGACTAATCTCGGAGCCATTGGATGGCGCGGGGCGCGCGGAGGGGTGCGAGGGCATCCCCCATGGGTGGCGGCAGGGGAGGAAAAGGAAAGCGAGGTGTTGACGAAACGCCCACTGGGTGGCCTTGCCCTTGAGTCCTTGGTATTTTCGTATGCACGTCGGAGAAGTTGCCAAAATAAAATTATTTCAGCTGCTGGCCAAGTTGGTGTTTTTCGTCGTCCGTCCAATGCCTCGTTACTGCCAATTTCAAACGTGGAAATTCCAAACAAGAAAGGGTCGTAAATTATGAAAAATGGCGGACGCTGTCCTCCCGAAAGGAAATAATTCTCAGCTATGTAAATTAAAAATTGTGGAGCCTTTTGAGCGAGAGGGAAATCGAATTAGGGAGGCTTTCCAAGCGGTGGCACCCCCTCGCCTCCCCTCGCGCACACCACCACAGCAGAGGATCCGCCACTGCCGAAGCAATTCAGCATCCGTTGATTGGGTTATCAGTAACCTTCTCGCCAGAAACGGGAATCCAGGCTGGATTCTGCACTGGAGGACATAATATCGCAGCCAACCAGATAACATTTATCTGACACGAGGTCAGCCATATTATAACGGTTTCGTGAGAATGAAACGAACGGCCTTTAAACAGTTTCAGATTCACTCGAAGGTCGCCGCCGTTTCTCGAAATAAAGCTAACAGCCGGTGGCTGCGCTCGAAAGGGAGAGGGCCGATGCCTTGCGCACAGCTTCCTGTTCCTCCATGAGGCCGCTCGCCTTCTACCCTCGAGGACCTTGGCCTTCCTCGAGGCCTGCCAGGTCGTGCCTGCCGCCCTGCTGCGCTCTTCGGCGAGTCTCCGCTCCTAACGGCACTCTGCCGGACCTCGCTCTCAGCTTCGACACCGCGGCCCCGCGGTCCAGCAGGAGAGAGCGCTGTCGTCTGCCTTATAGGGGGCAACAGGAACGGCCTAGTCCCGCCTTCGTCGCCTGCAATCCAAACCCACTCTTCGCGTCGTGTCGATATGACAATCAAAGGCTCTTAATAAGGCTTTTTATGTCCAGCTGTCCGGTTTAATTGAATTGTCTTTGATTTGCGGAGTTGATTGAGGGTCACCGCTGCCTGTAAAGGACGGGCCTTGAGGACGAGGAGTCCCACGAGGAAGGCCCCTCCCTCTCGGGGAGGGGAGCCCGAGCACCGTCGCCCGCCGTCGGCGAAGGAAAGCGAAATGACCCACTTTCGTTCTTAATTAAAAAAGTAAAAGTTAATTACTGGACTGAATAAAATTTCAAGAAGAAAGAGAGAAGAAATTGTTTGTTTTCATTGAGAGGGGGGCGTTTGTTTGGGTGCGAAAGTGGTGTTTTTTCGTTATTCAACAGCAACGAGGGAAATTATGTCTGTCTTCGGGGCGGTTCCCCCTCAAAAGTCATCGTGTCCGGTCGCTTGAGGCGACTCCCGCAGTCAGTGGCCCACAGAACCGAAGACGTTCATCCCGGTTCCGCCTGCAACGTCTCGGCCCTGGCGCCCCTTAAAGGCCCTTGACCATCTCGGGGCTGCATGCCGGGGTGCAGAGTGGGTTGTTCGGTCTCTTGGGGGGTGGTGAGTGGTGTTGTGGCGAGGCGAGGAGGAAGGGTGTCGCCAAATGAAAACGCATTGTTAATAATATATATTTATGTATATTTTTAGGAAGTCACCTCGTATTTTTTCAGTTTTTTCTCATTTCCAAATTCGGCAAAAAAACTAAAATTAACAACTGACTAATGATAACATGGACACAACATCCACACTCAGAGTGGATTTACAATAAACAAAAACAAAACCTAAGTTTTACAACTGATTTACAAAGAGTGGACCTCACGACATCAAAAACCGTAAAAAACATTTCCTCACACTCGAAAAATATCGTGTTCTTCTCTCATCTCTCCGATTTTGTCAAAAATAATATTAAATACAATCATCGATATTATCGTCATTATTACTATAACATTTTTTTGATTGAGTGAACTTCCTTCAGTCTCAGAATGATCCCACACAAAAGGAGGGGAGAAATTGTTTGGGGAGGGGAGGGGAATTCAAATTCAAAACTCAATTTCGCCGCGTTGCCTTTCAAAATGGTGAATATCATGCAAAATGCAAAACCAACACTATAGCAAAGAGTTTTCTCCAAATATTATACAATATATTATGATAACTCCGAGTAAAAATTATGACACAAAGTTCATTTGTGAAAGCCTATACATAAAGCACTGACGACGACAACATAATATCACATTGGAGCAATTATTTTTTAAATATATCAAACGGTCAGTGCCGGAGGAGGGAGAGTGGTTCTGAAGAGGTTCGCCTTTGCGGGACACGGGCCGAAACTATGAAAAAAAGCCTGTTGAAAAAATATGGATATTTTAGTTTAAAAATAAAAAATAACTTTGGTCCGATTATATACAAGAAGCCCTTAAATTAAGATGCCATCCCCGGGACATGTTTGCTCTGAACCCTGAGTCAAAATGGCGGGAACAATGTGGGGTAGTTTTATATTAAATTATTAATTTGTAAAGAGAAACAAGATCTATTGTTATTAGACTAACTACACTAAACAGCAAATCTATTTTTTTAACGTTTTTCCTTTGTTTATTTGTTTTTTTTTTGCCTTTTTCTCGATTATGTTACTCCCCTGCTAACTATGCTGTTGTTCACCATCACGTCAACACAAGCCATCCTTTTTTTATCTTATCAAAGAATACATTTAAAATTAATAAATTATTTGGTTTTAAATACGCTTAAGTGATACACAGCGTCGAAAAGAAACTCCTCTCGAAACGTACACCTTTCGCTGAGACAATGGCATAATCCACTCCTTCTGCATCCTTAAACACAATACTTTACATATTGCAGAGCCCCATTTACTTATTATACAGAGACATTGTTCGAATGGTTCACTTGTTGGCAACTGAACAGTTCTTGTGCACGCGAGGGCGCCCACTGACGAGAGATCCAAGGAACGTTGCTCGTACCACGAACGGTCACTTTGTACTATTCCACGTCGGTGGTAATTACAGTATTTCATCACAATATTTAAATAAGTGTCTAAGCCTCGAGCGTTAAAGCTTTCTGGACCGTCGTCGAGGGGGCGGACAGCGGTCGGGGCGACGGCGAGGGCGACTTCTTCGACAGGTTCAGGGGCTGCTGGTTCGAGTCCGCGATGTCCACCTGGAGCTCCATCATCTTCGGGGACGCCACCGGCACGGGGTTGCCCACGGAGGGCGACCGCGACATGGGCGAGCAGGGCGACCCGTTCCGAGCCAGCGGCGACGGCGACGTCGACGACGACGCCAGGTGAGGGCTCTGCGGCTGCAGGTATATCCTCCCGAACTCCGCGCTCGGCTGCTCCAAAGCCTTCTGCAGCACCGGCGGCGGCGAGCTCGTGCTGTTGGCCGCTATCGAGAAGGGCCTCGACGTGGTGATCACGCTGGCGCCGTTCGAGTGCCACCGGCTGGGCTGGGGCTGCGTGGGGAGGTAGTGGTAGCCCGACTGGGGCTGCCCGTTGGCCAGAACGGCGCTCGGCCTCGCCGCGGGGAACTCGGCCGAGGGCTCGCCCCTCATGATGTAGTTGTGAATGATCTCCTGTCTTTTGACCTGCTCGGCCGTCATCCGGGGCCCCTCCATGAGCGACTTGGCGAGGGTCGAATGCGTGGAGGACAGGGAGGAGCCGGAGGAGTGGGTGGAGGAGGTGAGGGTGGAGACGAGGGTGGAGTGGGAGGTGGAGAGGGGCGAGGCGAAGGGGGCGGGCAGGGCGGGGTGGGAGCCGGTGAGGGCCGGGGGGGCGGAGGTGGTGGCGGTGAGGTGGCGGTGGAGGTGTGGGGAGGAGTGATGTTCGGGGGAGTTGAGGGAGGGGACGGGAGAGACGACGATCATGGGTTCGGCTTCGGCGGAGTCCTTGTTTCTTAAAGCTCTAAATTTTTTGTGGGGCTTGTAGGCCTCGTCCATTAGGGAATTGGTGTCGTAGAGCGGTGGAGCTTGAAGGACGCGCTTGAGAACGGGCATGTCCTCGACGATGTGACTGTGTTGCTTCTCCTCGTCCTTGTCCTCCAACGACGACCTCGGACTCGAACATAACGAGGTGGGCGCACTGTTCACACTGTTTGTAACTTTATCGATTTTTTCAGTACCCGATTCGATACCGGAGTCACTAGGAGAGTCCAACTTTCTCTGGAACCGATGCGACTGATTATATGACTTGGAAGTATTGCTCACGGCCGTGATTGTCAAACCGTTCTGCAGTAAATGCGTTCCCATCATGTCGTCGTCGCCGGAGGTCGAGCCCGAGTTGGCACGATGGCGGTGCGGACAGACGCCCCCGGCGAGGGTGGCCGCCAGCAGGGGGGCCGAGCTGGCGGGGCCGCCCTGGTGGTCGGTGAGGGCCGCCACCTCCCCCGAGCACACCGACTCCGTGCTCGACACGGAGCCGAGAGGACTTTTCACGGCGTCGTCCATGGTCACGTCACTCGAGGACGACCACGAGGAACCCGCGGGACTTTTGCTGTGAGCCTCGTCCTCGGCCCATATCTCCTGCTGCTGCAGCTGCTGCTGCTGCAACTGTTGCTGTTCAGTCATTTTAAACGCTAACAACTTTTCCGAATGTAAAGTATTGAGTGTCCTTAGATCTGGGATTTTCTTCATGAGTTCATTACAAATATCGGTATGACCCGGATGATTTTGCGTCACCACTGCTTGTAAAGCGTTCCTGAGTTTGTTGTGCATTCGCTCGATAAGATCTGTGTTTCTAAGACCGGGCCTGTCTGCGGCAATAACTACAACCGAACAAAACAGTCCGATCTCCGCGTCCGACAATCCTAGAGAGTTGATTCTCTCAGCGAAATCGAACATGGAGTCCATGAGGAATCTCGCGTTTGAAGAGTTGTGGATCGACTCCCTCTTCAACACCTGCCCGTTCAGACAGATCATGCTGTTGGTCTGCGAGTCGAACATGCACGCCAACCTCACCAGCAGCACCTCGAAGACACCCGCCTTGAGAAGGGTCACCTGGTCGTCCTGCGGCAGCAGAGAAAACCCCGGGATCCTCTTGGCGAACTCCACCACGCCCCTAATGGCGGGCGAGAATCTTTTAGAGAAGTCCTGGAGGAGCTCCTGCTGACCCGACAGCGGCTGCGGATTCGGGTTCAGCGGACACGCCTGCAACAAAAGAAACCCCATTAAAATCCACTCCAAATCACTCCCATCCGGAGCAACGACCGCCCAAGGCCACCCCTCTCCCGCCCGCCCCACCAACCCTCCGCCGCCCCGACAGGACGCCGCCACGCCGAAGGATCCAAGCAAAGTTGATGTGGTTGCTCGCAACATTTCCGTTCCTAAAATATGTCGTCGAAGGGGAAAACGGGTTCAACGACTCCACGTGCGCACGTTGACCTTCCGCGGTGAGGCAACGCAGCGCGACTACGCTCCGCAGGGACCGGTCGAGGGGCCCGAGGGGCCCCGACGCCGGCGGCGCCTTCGGGAGCGTTCGGGAAGCCGAAGGGTTGGCGAACCCTTCGCGGGGGTTTGTCTGGAAGGTGTCGCGAGAACCGTTGCATAATTGAGAATGTGACGTGGGCACGTCGTTAATTACGAGTAAACAAGGAAGCTTGTAATGAAATATGACCGTCAGAGCAAAGATTAGTATTATTTGTATAACCTTGAACAAAGAAAGGAGGTATGATGCAACATGCGTAACTCGTTTAAGAATTTACTCATCGACATCGTCGAGCTGCTCCTCTTTTTATTATAATGCGACGTTTCGTGCATCTCGGTTTTACTTTGTCCCCGGGGTTCCGAGGTAACGAGCATCTCGGGACAACCTCAAATTATGACCGTCCTCGGCGGTGAATCACCGCGGCGCTAGGGGCGGTGATTGCCAGTCTAACTCCCCCACTTATGGAAGCCGATATTGGTCGCGTCTCAAGGCCGGAGCCTACCTCAAGCGAAGATGTTCAGGTTGGGCCCATTCGGGCCCTCCTGCTCCTCGCTCGACCCGAGGGAGAAAAGCAACGCCGAAAACGCGTTTTCCTCTCCAACAGTGTCTCCTCCATGCCCACTTAACCGCACTTCCGGTGGTTTCATTACATAAAACCTTGAAATTAATAATAACTAGATCGGATAGACTAATTTTTTTCTCGGAGCGTCCGTAGGAAATGGCGCGAGTTTCGTAGGCGAGTCCCGCGGCTGAACTTGGCCCCGAAGCCTCTCAACGGGCAGCGTCCCGTTAGGGCCGTCGGGACGAAAGACGCGGAAGCGCCACGAGACACGAACAAGGCCCCGAATGTGGGTAATAGGGCCGGAAAGAGGTCACGCGGCCGTAGTGGATGATGGGGGCCGTTCGGTGGGGCTCCGCGAGGGGCCGGGGGCGACGAAAGCTGCCGCCGGGGCGGAGGGGGGCGGACGAGTTTGAACTTGAATCTTAATTAAACAATTGCGCTCAATTGAATGAGATCAGAAATGCGCTATCATAAATATAGTTAATCGCGTGAGTCATATCGGGCGTGAATGAATGAGGGAGGGAGAGGAGGGCGATGACAAGTCGAGGAAAGGTGAAGAAGGGTTTAAGAGAGCTTTCAAGGGCCGCCGGTGGCTCTTTCCTCCCGAGGACAGGTAGAGGGACCGCCGAGAAGAAAAAATCTCACCGGCGATGCCGTCAACAACGGCGTGTGTCACCTTCAGCGAGATATCAAAGTTTTAATGCAAATTTAATATGTAAGGTCACCTCGACAAAAAAGCTAACAATAAAAACAAAAGTCCTTGCCAGTTTTTCTTCTTCAATATTTATTTATTTCGGAATGGCGGATAAGTTGTCGCGTACCGACGTCGTCTGCTCCTGCTGCGCCCCCTCGCCTTTGAGGCTTCGGCCCGGAAATGTTGCACATGCATTTGCTATTTTTTGCAGTAGAACCGTTAGGTATCCTCGAAGTGCCCCCTCCCCCTCCCCCCCCTTAGCCAATGAAATCTACATCTCTATTTGAAGGAAACCTGATCGCCAGGAAGAAAAAGTTGAACATGACAACCAGACGGAGGCAACAAGCAACAAACTCGCACTAGAATGGCCAGTAAACGGTTAACTGGTTTTCCTTCATGGCGAATCAAAGTCATTTCATGACCTTGCCGGCAACCATTATTTCGCTTTTTACAATTTCACGATAAGCATAAACAGTAAACAAATAATTTCATTGTTTCTCATGGCGTTTCATCTCAATCTGGAACATTCGTTTCCACTCGAGAGTCGTTTCCTGCTCGAGAGAAACGCCACTTTCTCCCCAGATACTCACCAGAGTGGGAGGACACGCCGTGTACGAGGGCTGCTCTCTCGCCCTCGCGATCATCGGCTCTATCTTGTCCTTGGTGAAGTCGCACGTGTCCAAATGGGCCCTGATCACCGTCCCCAGGAGCCTCTGCTCGTCCTCCAGTTCGGCGGCCACCGCCTTCTCCTGAGACCTTGAGTTTGTGCTCTGCTGCATCGCGGCCAGGATCCGCGCCTTCTCCCTCTTCGGCACACGACCGAATCTCACAGCTGGAAGAGAAGAGACACGGGCATTAGTCGCCTAACGTAATCACGCGAGTCATTCACGACGAAACGAAAAGGAGCCGACGCAAGTGAAAGTTTCTGGTAACCTGGATTTCACCCACGCCTCTGCCATGGCCGTCCAAGGCAGTGCTCTTTCTCGAAGAAAGCGGCAGAGGAGAGGGAGAGGAGAGTCCTGGGATGTCGGCTGTTGACTGAGGGACAAAGGGGCACCATCGTGGCGGTGGGGACGCGGGAGGCCATGCCAAATGAGGTCGGCCGACACGCGACCTGTGCCAGGTGCAGCAACGGCAACCCAGGCATAAGTCGGCCATTTACAGACAATAAAGCCGCATAAAAAGGAAAACATCTGCCGGGCTAACAGCTGCCCAAATTAATACGCAACGACTCCGTTATAAGCGTCAATGTTCCGTTGGACCAATTCACCCCTCGGGGTTTCTACACTCACGACCGTAAAAGTTGTTCAGCCACCCTTTGTTGGGTCTCCAGCGGAAGGAGAGCGCGCTTGCAGATTTTACGCCCTCCTGCACGAGTCCGTTGCCTTTCGGACGCTTCGAGGCAACCCTTTCCCGCGGCCACCCTCTCGCCCAGCCCGCGCTCCCTCGAGAGAGAAAAGAGAAATTAAGTCAGCCACTCCAACAAAGAGTCACTTTCACGCACGACAGGTCGAAAGTGACCAAACCAGTGTTTGCCTTATGACGAACGAGATAGAAAGTGATTCTCCGAATGCCCTTCACCCTTTCCTTGTTTCTCTCTCGCTTCGGCCCTCGCTGCGGGGTGAACCCGCACCAGAAACACCCTCGGGGACACCTACGTGCGTTATGATAGTTGACCACTCCGTTGAGGATCCCCTTCAGTATGGGCAACTCGTCTCCCATTTTGCTGCGCTTGTCTCGTTCCTCGGTGACACCAGTAATCCGATAATTACATTTAGGTATTCCAACACCAGCAATTCACAGTTTCACCATGACACCATTCAATCACACCACACTGTCGTGTCGGTCAGCATCGACGCGAACGAATCCAAAAGAAAGAGAGCCCGTAAATCCAAAAAACGATGCATTGGCATGGCATCCGCTCCCGCGACACTCGCTCAATCCCTCGCCAAACACACCAAGAGCGCACGAAAACACCGTTGGGCTACGTATCACCACCGCGTACCGCATACGATAGTCGCAACCCCGCTATTGAGGTTCCAATGGAAAAAGAAAAAAACGAGGCCGACATGAACGAAGAGTTCCCCGCCATTGTGACGGTTGTCCCCCACTCCGCCATTTCCCCCACTCTCGCACGAACACTGGCTCGAGTATCGTGCCCTTGAACTTGGCAAAGGCAAGAGAATCAAAGTCCCGACGCCGCCCATGGTTAGCTTGCGCGGGGCGTCCTCCAATAACTCCTCGCCAATCGCCATTCATCGGCGCTTACGGAGAGCGTACAACCTCCCCAGTCTTCTTAAAGGGCGCTCGAGAGGAAAACTGACAGGGAGCTTCATCGTAAGAAGAGCGCGCGCGCGCTTCATACGACGTGGCGAGGGCGCTCTTTCGAGTCACGCTGATACGAAAGCGTAGAATGCATCACATTACTTGTGTGAACGACCTTTTTTTAAGAATTCCATCGCCTACTACTGGCTATGAAACAGGTGGAAAAATGAAAAAATCATTCCCGGGGAAATTCCGGGAAATTTGGGGAAAATTTTCCGGAGCCAGTGCCGCGGCCTCCAGAAATCCCTCGAAAATTTTCAAAGCTGTGAACCTCTTCCGAACGAAAGGGCCGCTGGGAAGCCGAGCAAATGAAAGAAGCGGTTTTGGCACGTCGGCCGCCCCCGAAATTTGGCCGGGAAAGCGACACTGAAAACGAGATGGGAGAGAAGGAGAAAAGGAGAACTGAAGATGAAGGAGAAGCGGTTGGTGGGGGCAGCGTTGCGGAGAAGAAGGTCATAAGCGTTTGGTAGTTCAAGGGGATCCCGATAGAGGGAAGCAGCGAAAAGAGAGTAACGAAAAGCACGTGGCTTCCGGTCTTTTCCGGTTAATCAACAAAAATGGCGCCAACATTTAATTGTTTTATTGATGTGCGCGTTTCGACGAGACTTGGTTTTCGCTTTCGCGCTTCCAGCCAAAGTGAACTCAAGTTAAATCTCAATATCAAGCATTTATTTTACTGAAAATTTTATTCTGATGAAAGTTTTATTCTGATGAATTTTTAAACTCTGCAATTTATTGTTTGTTGAAACATTTAACTAAAGAATTTCTCAGGGGAAAACTTAATGAGCAGAGATAAATTCCTTTCACGTCTCAATTAAATTCCCTCACCTGCAGGCATCGGATTTGAAGAAGTGAGTTCAAAATAATGTTGCTAGCATTTGCATGAGAATTAATAAAGTCCGCCTTTCTACGCTGCCAAAATGGGCACCCGATCGTATTAGGCAATGAAAACCTGAATCTCTCTTCCCATTATAATATTCATAATTTATATAAATTTCGCCAATATCGAAGGAATAGCAGAACAAGGACAAAAAATTGCGAAAGTGGGCGAACAAAAGGGTCAATACACTGTCTCTCTCCGAGTAGAAAACTAGGACGGCCATGCAGTCTATTTGCTAAACACCGAAAAAAGAAACGAGAAAGAGCGAGGAGAAAAAAATTGAAAATTGAAAGTCATTTTTTTATGTAATTACAACGCTGCCATAGGAAGATTTCACTTTTCTTCTCAATCGGCAATCAGGGCCTTGTTCAAAACAAAAGAGAAACAGTAGAAAGTCATTGAACTCCCGACTACTTTCCCTTTCTTTGCTTTTTGAGGTCAGGCCAACGAACTCGGTTCACTCACCTCGATATAGTTAAGTAACTGCCCATATTGTCAATACTTCCTTCTCGAGTTATTTAATATGCATGTGCTCCGCATGCGAATGCTTCGCCCCCTCCGCTTTCACGGCTCCACAACCGCTCTCTACTATTGGAGACCACTTTCTTCTGAACAGTAGTTTCTCTGCGGCGCCAAAAAGATTCAAAGTCGACCGGACTATTAATCAAAGTGGTCGCAGATGGGGAAAGTCACGAAATAACAAATCTCGGAGACTTTAAATTGCACAATCCGAAACTGTATTGTCTGCTCTGTTCGGAGCGAACCCTCAGCGAATGCTAAGGCTTCTCAAGTGAATTTCAAGGTGCATTAATTGGCCAAATGAGAGAAAATTGGCAGCGGCGAGAGAAAAAAAGTTTTTTTTTCAGGTCTAACTTCTACAGAAAACCCAAACGAAAAGAGTTCTTGGTTTGAAAAATAATTATGCGGTTGAAAAAATTAAAAGCTTCGGCCAAATTAAAAACTGGCGAAATTTAGGAATTTTCATGAGATCGCTCTTATCGAAGACCTTGAAGATAATTACGAGCTTTCGAAATTTTTTAAAACTATTATTTAACCGTCTGGTTTTTAAAACTTTCGAAGGACAACAAAATGTTTTAGGCTCACCTTCGGAATTGGAGTTTTGCTGCCAAAAAAGGCAGACGCGAATTTATTAGGGAATTTCCCCAATGGCGAGTCAGCAAAGGGCGCCCTTGGGCACCGACCCCTCCCCAGGGGTGGAAAGCACACTAATCCGACAGATGTTAGGAAAGACAAATTGCTTATGCAGTTGACCTCAGCCTCCGAACCGTAAGGGACCGTTTCGGAGTCTTCACGTGCCGCGTGCTTAGCTTAGGAGCCCCTCGTCCTACTCGCCAAGGTTACGCAATGAGTGCAGTTTCAAACAACTTTCATATCTTAATCTATTTCACAAATAGTGTTTTGTCACGACCTACTTGGGATTTCGTTCTTGGGTCGACGAACTCGTTTGAACTTTTCCAACATTCAAAACTAGTTCACGACCTCTGTCGGCTTTTCTCTCTCTATCTCTCTCTCTCTCTCTCTCTCTCTCTCTCTCTACTCATTTCGAGCTCTCACTGGATTCACCAAACCGGGGACTTTGGCCCCCGAAGTCGCCCCTTAAACAAAAATTCAACTCACCGTCTCGACTCATTCCAACGGCGATGCATTTCTTCAGCCGACAATACTGGCAGCGGTTCCTGTTTATTCTCAAAATGGAGCACTGCTGATTCTTTGTGCAGGGCCTGTACTGAATTTTCTGCTGAATGCTCCTCCTGAAGAAACCCTGAAAGGAAAGCAGTCTCCGTGAGAGGTGGTCGGGGCGTCGGTGCGGGTGCCGAGGGCGCCCCCGTACCTCATTTTCCGGGGATTCGGCCAAACTCTGGACAACGCACTCCTCCGTGAGCAAATCGCAAACGGACTCCTCATTGCCGGGGCACTCGTGGGGACACTTTTCGTCGTCGCTGGAGGACCGGTCGCCCTCGTCCCCGCTGCTGCCTTCGCTTTTCTCGTTGAGGGACAGGTTCTTAAACTCGTTGTTGGGGAAGCGGTTGTCCTCCTTGGGCGCGCCTCCCCCCGAGCCTTCCATCCCCTCACACCTTTCGGATTTCGCACACAGTATTTTGTAACTCAGGATCGCCATTTGAACAGTGATCAAGGCGGCTAATTAAACTCCACATGCACACAGTTTCACTCACTGAATCCCCCGAGAAACTCGAATCAGCGCTACCAACAGTCAGGTTTAGCTTAGGACCGGACGACTTAACGACCAAACTCCGACTAACCGAATATTACGTTATTGTAGACAAGCTGAAGGAGTTGAACGACCTCGGGACTGGTTGACCCAATTACCGGCCATTCAACTTGTGTACAGTTAAAACCATATAATACACCGCACAGAGAGCGCCTTCTTCCGCGGAGCTTCCCGCATCTTTTCCCCGGCCTCGGGGGGCCCGCCGAGTGCCACAAGGACCCAACCGCCCCGCCGTGCGCCCCATGAAAACGAAACCAAACTCATTCCCAATAGTAAGACACGAGGTCATTCCACGAAAGTGAGAGTCCAACAAAGAGCCATCCATTACGTGGGCGAACTCATTTCGCGCGTATTTAACTTGCGCCTGCGCCTGCCCGACTCTCACCGAACGCATCGCCTCTTTCTCTCGCGCAATCACGTCATCAATGACGTCATCAACACTACTCACGGCCCAACGGTACCCGAAGACCCCGCCTGGCTCCCTGGGTTTTTCCCTGCTTCTCGGAAGAAGGAAACACCGTCCCGAGAACGCCGCCGATGACACCACAAGCCATTTCGGGCGCGTTGAACCCGATCCGGATTTCCCATTCCCGAGGCAGCCGCCCTCCGCTCTCGGTCCCCCCGGCTCCCCATTCGCCCCAGACTTCGCTCCCCAAGAAAAAGACGCTCTTCTCCGACTCATTTATCGGTTTTCTCGAAATGGCATAAAGACAATTTGCGTTAGAATAGAGAAGTCGTTGACACCGGTCGAACCAGGCCACGGACTCAATTACATAATCGTAATGGGTCTTCCTTCGGCCATCGACGAGGGGTTGGAGGACATCCCCTCCCAGCTGAGTGAGTGACCTCCGACCCCTCGCCGGCTCTCGCTTGAGTCATCGCTCGATGAATCGATTTCGGGCGAAGTGAGATTTCGAGGAATTCGAGAGCAGGTATCTGGGGCAGGTCGTCGTTCGTAAGAGAGCCCGTCGTGAATAATCGTCAGGAAGGCAAATACCGACGTGAATGGCTCCACTTATGCGTCATGGGTAGATGATCGCATGACATCATCCCCGAGCACTGTGCCCGTGTGGAATTTGAGACAGATTTCAGGTTCGAGCTGGCCACAATCGCTCAGTGTCTTTATACAGGTCATCTGGGAAGGAGTCGGCCTTTGCCTCGACTTCCGTCAGATTTTCGCCGAACCCTGACAGGGACGAAATCAGAGGAGGATTTCGTGAACGATAGATGAATAATAGAGTGGCACAAGAGGATCCGGGTAAAATAGCCGGTGCAACAGTCTCCGACTGGCAAAAGGCAGCATCTACTGGGAAGATGTCAAGATCGCACGAAGAGGCGCAATGGGGTGCGATATTTATGTTTTTTAATGCTTATTTTATCCTTTTTAAGCCGAGAGGCGGAGGAATGATGTCTGATATTACTAAATTCTGTTATACTATGTTATGTATAAACGCGTCGATGCGTTACCTTCGGAAGACTCAAAAATAGCGACGTATTAATAAATTAACCTAATTACCAAAGCACAGCGACGTCTCCACGTTACACAAACAATTAATTTCAGGTCGAGGATTGTTCTTGTTCTGTTACATTTTTGCATCATGTTTCTCCCCTGCGGAGGCCATCGCCGTTTCTGGCCCTCCGATCGGGTTCGCCTCATTCTCACGAAAGTCAAAACGAGCTTTCCTTCATTTTTGTTAGAGGCGTAGAAAAGCCCGAGCCGTTTCGCTCCCTCAGGTCAGAATTCGCGAAAGCCTCTTCGAGAGAATGAAAAGGTGTCATTGAACTGCATTTAACAATCTGGTCAGTCCCGAAACCAAAGCTCTTTAAATTTAACGCCATCTTAATTCTCGGTAAATGAGGCGCAGCCCGAGAAGACGGAGCGGCCGCAGGGACGAGCGAGGCGAGCGTGCGCATCTTAGTCTGCGCGAGATTTCGCCCGAGAAGGCAGCCGCAGCGTTAGAAGACCCCGCGGCCGGCCGCGCTCCCCGCCTCGCTCGCTCTTTCCGCCCTCCTCTGGGAAAAAGGTCTTTGCACTGCTTTGACCTTCCCAGATTTCAGAAGCATGTGGGAGGAGGTCGATGCCCCCGTGCCTTTTCTGCAAAATACTGACCCTTTTATCTCTCCGAGGGAAATCTGGGAAAAGGGCTCGGTGTTTATGTAAATTGTTGCCAGGAGACGTCTTCATTCGAATGAAATGGGCACGTTGTTATGTAATGGGCGTTCGGCTGTGTGCGAGAGAGGCTGCGGCGAAGGAGTTCTCGGTGGTTGAGGTAATGATGCAATCGAAGAGAAGGCGCCACCCCCGAGTGCGAGTTGGCACAGTCGTCCTCCCCCGGGGCGGACGGGCGTGCCTCGGGGCCCGAGCGGGCCCGCCATTTCGGTTACGATGGCGAGCCCCATTGCTGGCTTGTTATGAAATTCTCTCGGATTTCTTGCGTTAGAAAATCACTTTTACTGTTTCTCCCGGGACCGGTTTGGCGTGCGAGTCAATGGTGCACGAAATCACCGGTTGGAAATGACCGTTTCGTTCCCGAAGCGCTCTCACTTCCTTCGACCCTGATTCCCTCCAATTTCAGGATAAGTAAATTAAGGAAAAGAGTCAACGAACTTTCCGATTAATCTAGGTCAACGTACTCGAGAGCGCGATAAGTGATGTGACACGAATCTGGTGTTTATCTCGAGGAGGCCTCGGAAATGGGCCCTTCGCTCGGACATATGCTAAGCGTCGGCAACAGCTCCTCTTCAAATGGGTTACGACTCTCTCGAGCGTTACCTTATTCGTGACCTCTTTTCCGATGTCTTCCACGCCTGCGTTTTGCCATCTCATACCTTCCTCTCTCCCGAGTGCAATGAATGAGCACCGTTGCCATCAATCACTCGCCGATCATCGCCCCCCGCCGCCCCCGCCTCGCCCCGTTCGAATTATTCGGTTAATGACTCTCCTCACTTTTCCGAGTTAATCACTCCCTTTAATCACCTCTGCTGCTTTCATCTGCGTCAGTTTTCTCCCGTGCCAGAACGTTTTCTTCATTTGCGTCAACTCTCGCGAGCTGCTGCCGCCCTCAAGGTCACCCGAGGGTCTTCGCAGTTCCCAATTGTTCGCCGCGCCATAAAATTGTGTGTATTCGCGGGACAATGAGTGTCGTCGACCAAGACATAACTTGTCGACTCGTTGCTAAATATTGACCAGATAAACGCGAAAAATAATTGGAATCCGATTAAACCTGAGCCAATTGAGGTCCACAAAGGAATTAGAATGGGAACGCCTGGCAAAATGAGTATAGGCATCTTTGGGTGCACGAGTGCGAGGCAACGTGCCTAGCTCGCTCGCACGTGGTTCACCGAAGCGCAAATCACCTGGCTTTGTTTACCGGTGAAGCTGTTAGGAAACGCGAAGCAGAGTGTTGGTAACGAGTGGATGAAATATCTGTATGTTTCGAAACGTTATTTCCAGTTGAAAGACGGAAAAAAATTTAATCGGACGATCGGCCGGGTTATTTAAAGGAGTTACGTAATTGCGGTTTCACTCGCGGAATTCAAGGGAAGTCCGGAAGTGGGTTGATTGCGATGGCTGCACGCACAAAGAGAGGCTAAACGTGAAAGCTGGACTCGGTCTTTCCTAGATTCGGTGAAGAAGAGTTCGGTGAACCCGGGCTTATCTCCGCTGCCGGGAAAACAACGTGGGCATCCGCAGAATGGAACCGCAGGAATGGAAGTTCCCCGACTCGGCCAATTTATTTTCGTTTAATAACGAGCGTGGGCCCGAAGCGAAAACGTCAGCTGCGCGTTAAAGCGTCGCAGCGAAGATTACGGTGGAGCATTGAACTGATAAAATGTTTGCACGAACCTTATCAAATATTTAGTTTGAGATACTCCACCAATAGGGTCATACGCGCGGGGTTGATGACCCACTGACAGGAGCTGTTGATAGTCAAGGCCTTCCACATCGCCGGGGAATTCACTTCCAGCCAAAATTCGAGGAGAACGAGTACGAGTTACCAAATCGAGCAGGGGAAGACGGGGGAGGGCCAGCTCGATTTTTACTGCTCGTTACTGCACGCGCTTTTCACTCATCAACTCTTTATTTACATTTTTCCTCAGGTTTTGTGTTTTTTAACCTAATTGTTTGAAAGTCAAGCACGATGCTAAGGCCTTGTCTGACAACCGAAAACATCCCAACTGAAATGGGCATTCCTTCCTGGCACTCGCAGCCCGAGGAGGAAATCGCCTCGCGCAGCCGTGGACTAGGAAATCCATTTTCCTTTCCCGAATTGCACGGCAAGTAGGAACAATCGCGACAAGGCTATAAATCCAAGGTTCGAGACATAAGGAAATGAGAAAAAGAAAGAAAAAACCAGAAGAAACAAAAAAAGGCCGTGAACCGCCACATATGCTCATGCATGGAGCGCTCCACGCGCAAATTCAAAGGTGACAAGTCACGAGCCCGCTTCGGCTTTCCTCGGCTCCCCTCGGCCGTCTTCGGCTATTCGCAACCAGAGAAAAACAAGTTGAACGACCTTTTCCTCCGCTGCCAAGGTCACCGCGCCGCCGCGCTCTAAGACGACCGCCCGCCCGCACCCGACTGGCCAGGCCGCCCCGCCAACTTAGGCTGCGCCCACGGCCGCGAGCTTTCGCGAAAAATAAACAAGCGAGCCGAGCTTTGGGAGTTAGGTCATCGGCGCGTCTAAAAAAGAATTTTCCGTGGGAAAAGAAATGTGGGAGCGGCGAAAGAAGAGAGTAAGAAGGGCGGAGGATGCGGAGGAGCCGATCACCCCCGAAGAACACCCGTTCGGTTTATTTATTCCCATGCATCGCCCCTTTCAGGTCGATCCTGAGGCGTTCTTAAAAAAGCCGAGCGGTTCACCTTGTGACGTAACCCCGGCAACAGGTTTGACGACTCGACGGCTCGAAACGGTGGAAAAATCGGCCGTGTTCCTCCTCTTCGGAGAGCGCGCTGCAACGTTTGCCCGGATCGATTGTCTCGACCTTGAACTTCTTGTTTTCAATGGGAAGAGGAAATGGGCGGTGGACGGAGCGAGGGGGGCGAAAGAGCGGGAAAGCTCCCCGGGAGCCTCTGGCGCTTTATCGCCAAGACAAAGGAAACCTGATCGCAGAAGGTCAGCGATAACGTGAGCGAGTTACTATGAAACGCAATAAGTCATTGAGCCTTAATTCGAGTGTGGAAGTGCGGGCATTCGCGGGTGCGTTGACATCCTTTCGAGCGACCTTCAACTCCGAGAAAAACAAAACAAAACGAAAATGGCGGATTCATTTTTTATTGGCAAAACCAAAATTTATGCTGACGTCCTACGCCTCTATATAGACAGTAAACATCCTTGTTTCGCGCAACCACAGTCCATTGGCCTTATTTGATCCAAGGTTCCTCCCCTCCACTCCCAATTGGGTCAAAAAGGGACGACCTGAGCTTTCCCCGAAGCCTCCTTCCGTCCAATCAGCAATACAATGCCAAGTGGCCATTGGCCGCAGAGCAAGAGGAGATGAGAGGCGGCGGGGCCCTTCAGGCCACCGATTCGCTGGGGACACGCAAGATGATTCTCTAAGGGGGCAACAAACTCAAAACTACCCCTTTGAACATCTGTTTCCCGTTGATTCCGAGTGAAAAACATTCCAACCACCCTTCCTCGATCAATCTTCTGTTACGATATGAAAATTATATAACAGTTTTCAAAATACAGAAAAAAAGGGTGAAATGTGGCAAATAGGTGTTTTTCACTATCGGCGCAGCTGTCCAGGTTTTCCGTGTTTACGTAACCAAAGGGTGCGGGGCAATGGACGCCAACCCTCTCGGGAAGATGGCTCTAATTCCGCCAGAAGACACCCGAAGACAAACAACCCTTGCATGGGCTCAGAGTTTGACCGTCCCCCGGAGTTCACACACACAATCGCTGCTGGGACTTACCTTGCACCCCTCGCAGGAATGAACACCGTAATGGAAACCGGAAGCTTTGTCGCCGCAGACACGGCAGAGCACCGTCGTCCCGTCGAACTCTGCAAAGAGAAAAGGGAAAAGCTGAGAGAGGACGTTCCCATCCGGAGGAAAAGTCATCTGGAATGAGCGGTGGCCCCTCGAGCGTGACCGGCAATTATCCCTGACGAGCAGAGGGAGGAACGAGCCTCCCCCTCTGTCAGGTGGTGGCTTTGTATTGTGCATATCGCACACATTCGAGGTGCTATTTCATCATGTTTCAACCCGTTACGTCATTGCAACTAAAAAACAGTAAAAGTAGTAAAAGTAATTGTAAAAACTATTAACAGAAAACGCTTATGTTTGATACATTCTTTTAACAAATAAAAAAGCCTATAAAGATCCAACATTGGCCCAAAGAGACATACAAAGCAGTAGACACCAATTCAGAGCTCTATTTTACATAAATAAAATTAAAAATTGTAAATGTACTTTTTAAAATAGCTTATACATAAGTATTAGATAAAAGCTAAAATATCATATATAATAGTATAAATATGATTTTGGGAGAAGTTTTGAATAATAATGCTTGGTTTAAGTAAAAAAATGTTTTTTAGTGTTATTTTAATTGTAACTAAGGTAAACAACAAAGCTTATTAAAATCATTATGGAGAGATCCGCGGTCAAGCCTAATATGCTTTGCAAAAAAATAAAATAATACTTGAAAAAAAAACAAGAAATTGAAAATAAAAAAAGAGAATTTTAAGCCTATAATGTCAGGTTATCAACTCTTTATAGAGGTCCGCAGCTCTTTATTTGTTTATAATATTAATGCATGTATTTAATTGCAAAAATACGCCCTCTCCCATTGGAATAAATGGGACAGAATTGAAAATGATATAAATAACAATAAATTTTGGTAAAAGATAATAAATATTAACATAAAAAATAAAATCTAAATATGAACATAAAATAATTTATTTTCTTCTATTTTCTTCTTTGTATGCCAACACTCTTTCCAGAAATTTTTATAAAAACCAATACTGATTGTACAGTATAAGGCGATACTGTGATAATCTTCCGAAATTGAAATGTCAGTGCACTGATTAAAAGCACAGCCTTTGCCTTCTTCGCCACCCCCTTTGTCATCCCTCCTCACTGCTTTCACTTTCGCAACCAACTTTTCCCTTCCGTGTTCGTGACACTAGTCTGTTTTTCCAGAGGAAGCAAAGGGCAACAGCGCCCGTTTGCCTCTGCGTCGGCGAAGAAAGTGAAATGTTTGAAATGGAAAGCGAATGTTCAGCCCTGGGGGTGAGCAGAAGTTGGTACAAACACCAATAAAAACCACGCCAATAGAAAGTGATACCCTTTGACCTTGATATTATTGTAGAGCAGAAGAAAAGCATAATAATTTGGTGAAGCGTTTATTGCAGAGTTATCGGGGTTGAGAAGGCCTTGTGCCGACCCCTCAAATGCCGATTTATAAAGAAAATGATTTTTTATGGGCTAAATACTTTAACGACCCTTTAAAATCTGATTGTAATTTTTATTCGGGTGAACTTTTCGGTTTCGCTTTTTTCAATGCCATCAGGTACGTTTCGGCTCCTATAAAAAAGGAACCTTTTCTTCAAGGAATCCTTGAGACGTTGCTCCTCCAATAAATTTTCAAATTAAATTTTAGGGTAGCATGGTTTATGGTTTGCATTCTGATGGGTCGCGGAAAGTGAAAGTGAAGCCCCGAAAAAGGAACAACGGCCAAACATCTAAGTCTGCACTCCACATCAATCGCTCACTGCTCAACCCCTGCAGCAATGCTGACCGTCCCACGGGAAAGAACCAACCTTGAAAGCTCGCTTGATAAAAAAGCACGAGACAAAGTACGGCGGCGATAAAAATAAAAATGAAGAAGAGGGCGAAACCGGCATAAGAGATTATGGCGGCTGAGTCAGTTTCCCCAATTGAGAATTCCCCGCGCGTAATGGTTGACTGCTGACAACCCCGGGCCTTTTCGCACGTAAGCTAAGAATGAGGAAGGGCTCTCGGGGGTAAACCTTTCGTTGAAACGCCATAGCATCTGGTTCGTGGCTGGTTTACTTTCGAGAAAAGAAAAGGTTTTCCCACATTACCTATGTTGAGTTCGGGCTCCCTGCGACAGTGTTGGGGGGACATTCCGGACTCGGGGAGTTTGTCGTAGATGTGCTTGTGATAACCGGGCAGCAGAACCATTTTCGCACCTGAGTTTCACTGATTCTCTCCAATTACATAATCGGTTTCGTAAAAGTAAAAAACTAACACTTATTTCACTCGTCGATCTGAAACGTTGCAAGATCAACTACTATCACTAATAATCAATGAGATCAATCGATACAAACACGAGGAAAAATGTGAGCGAATTAACTACTCGTAAAGGTGGCCGAAATTGTCGATTACGGGTGTCAGGCAGACCACCACACAAAGACGGAATGAAACTGAAAGTCCAAAGACTGCCATGCTGTTTTTTCTCTTCAAATTTTCCCGAATGACATTACGATTTGACTTAGAAAATTATCCCTATGTTTTTCTTCGCTAACGTAGTCTCTATGTTCCCGTGCTTGTAAAAAATAACGGTAAGGGGTACGCGGAGAGTAAGTCCCGAATCGGCCACAAGCTAACAATGGGCGAAACGCCACGAAAACTCCTCTACTTCTTCGGCCTGTTCCGCGCGATCGATTACACGAAATTTTCGTTCCACGATGCTTGTTGCAGTATAAACATTACAACTCCAAGGACCAGAATCCCATAGCAACACCCTAACGGGAAAAAAACCGTTTCCGTCTTAAGCTAAGCGTCGACGGCCCACTCGTAAAACTCTCAAACTTTTACAAAAGCGAAAGGTCATTGACAATTTTTTGAAAATTCCCGCAAAATTCCACCAATGAAAACGCGTCACGTGACCCCCCCTCAATCCAACAACCGACCGATCCCAGGCCTTGCCCAACCACTTACTCCCTTTCGCCACTCAGCCCCCAATGTTGACGTCCGCTCCCATTGGCGCTCCCGCCAACCAGCCATTCCCCCACCATTCTCTCCTCCGATAGCGCTCGACATTGAATGTCAAATGAACTACGAACTCTAAGTAGACGGCCGCCCCGGCCAAGTCCCGGCCCCGGGGCCGTCTTCTAAGCGCGCCCCGCCCGCAAGTTCATTGCCTCCAAACCTTGACTGAATTACCTAGACTGCTCCGGCCAAGGACAGTCACTTGGCTAACATATTAATAAATCAAACGGAGTCTCACGTTTGCCTTATGTAAAGGCAAATGTGCAGATTTTCCTTCCAAAAATATTAATTCCTCCGTCTCAAGAACCATTAACTTTGTCATGATTTTTTATACCTCCGCGGGCATTTTCCGAAAATCGTTTCGCCGCATTGTCCGATTGTCATTGAAGAAAAAACAGCGTTTGTCATTAATGGAAAAATCCGAGCGCACATCATAGGCCAAATATCGGCCATTGTGTCCGCCATTATTTGCTTACGCAGAGTTCCATAATGGACTATTTAATTGGGGCTTTGCGAAATTCATTCCAACCGGTGCAACTGACCACAGGAGACTATTCCACCCTTCAACGGTGTCTTTATTTACGTCGGGAACCCCTTGCCAGTAAAACTCGAACAAGGCAATTTCGATTTCTCTTCCACTCTCGATCATAATCGACTCTTACTTTGAGTACATAAATTCTCTCGTCTCTTCTGCAAAACTGATCACTCGCAGGTCGGCCAGCTTTCCATTCTCTCTCGGGTCGGAAAAGCTTTGGGTTGGGACTCCCCTGACTCGCGAAGGCTTTCTCCCAATTCTTCCGTGAAGGCGCAAAGGAAGCGGAGTTGTCATTGGGATAAGCGATCGTCGAGGGGCCCCCCGAGGGGCCCCCACGCCGTTCAGGTTCCCGCCAATTCGGAGCTCCTTCGCTTTCGGCCGCAAATGGACCAACTCTTGCAAGCCTCGAAGGTTCAACGCACGCCGATGGATGCGCCGATTATTTTTGGCCGAAAAAAATGTCTTTCGCTTGACCTTCTGCCTTCGTTTTCGGGGTTATCGAAGGAAAGTATAAAAAATGGAATACGCATACCGGCTTAAGTTTCCTTTGGATGTGCCGGGCGAGAAGTGGTTGTTGGACACGGTTCCGAAAACCGGGACAGGAAAGTAAAACTTTCCGAGTTTCTCTTAAAGCAAAATATGAACAAGATTTTACATTGTTTATATAATTTAATAATTTATTTATTATGTAATACTTAAAATCATTCACAAACTTATAAAAAAAAATTCTGCGGACAAAAGTTATGTACACTTGGCCCCCGATTTATACAGTACTCGCATAATACCAATTTAAACGGTAGCAAAAAATTCTTTTTTGGTCTTATTCTGTTGGTTTATCATCGTGCTACATCGCTGAGTTAGCAACCAACAAAACATACAGCCCTCCTTTTACACGGTTTTTATGAGCATCTATGTCTTCTTCGATTTACACGGTTTTCAGAATGAGGGAACGTATCCGCTTTTTTCCTCCCAAAATCCTGGGTCTTATTTTACAGGAGTTCTCCGTAGAACCGGAGGAACCAATCTATCGTGCAAACCGAGGGCTGAATGTATGTAATAAAACTGAAAATTGTTATTTTGTAAAAATCTAAGAATTAAAGTTGTCGCTGTAAAACATGAAGATGAGATTTATGTCATCTGACTCCCATTGATTTCTCTTCCGGTAACCGAGGGTTTTATTGTCTTGAAAACGGGAGGAGTTTCTGTGGGCAACTGCATTTGTCATTTACTGAGGGAGGTGTTTTGCATGTGCATCGCCCCCTACTGAATTTCCTCCCTCTCCCGAGGGGCGTCCACAATACGGAGCGCAGTGTGAATGACCCAGAGGCCTTGTTTTGTGTAAAAAATAAAATTTGATAACAAAGAAAGGCTAAAGGGACACATTGACAGAACTCTGAAATCGTTTTGCACAAAAATTGTTTTTGTGTCTCCTAATTTCTGCGCTGTGAATTCTTTCATGGCGGGGTTTTATGGCGTCCTTCCGTTGACCTCCGCAGAAACCCCTCAAAGGTCACGTCGTCGAAAGAAAGCGGAGGCTCCGAATGAAATATGGTCGTCGTAAATTGTGTCGTGCTGCCTGGACCCAAAGAGTAAGAGCGTTCGCAGCCGGAACCCTCGCCAGACGGGGGCGAGACGAGGCATCAACCCCCCGAAGACAGGAAAACACCTAGACAGGGCACCCCGACACTTCCGCGCATCCCTTCTGGAAGGCACCCCGGCAGGATTAGCCCCCCGAAACCCCCGCGAAATGGAGTGAGGGTGAGGGATGGATGGCGCTCCCCCAACCCTTTGGAATCCGACTTCCGGTGCGCCCGCTACCTGAACCGGAAGCGCCAGTCAGGAAAGGCACCGTCGACGGAAACTGTTTCGATTTCACTCGCGCTTGACGTAACTTCGATTTCGTTTTCGATGGCGTTGTTTCAAACGAAAAATAACGCGTTTTCATTGGCGGTCATGAGTTTAAAAGTTCACGAATTCCATCACGACTCCACGGAACCAGAAAACCGAACCTGACTTTTTGTTCTCCCATGTGGAAAGGAAGAGTTCGGAATTATCGCTTTTCGATGGAAATGGCTGCTCCTTTTACTCGATCACCGCCTTTTACTTTTTCCGTTCCTCGCGGCCGAGACCCCATTCCCAACATGTGATCCCCGGGGCGCCCCGGGGCGATCGAGGCTCGAGTTAGGCTTCCCCTTCGCTGTCGAATTTTATTACGATGGCCCAGACCGATAATAATGACTCTGCTTTAATTAACCGATTATCAAAAGGTTATGCAAGAGTGGGCTGTCCTTTCGAGATCCTCTTGGAAACCGACTCCCGTGCCGAATTATCTCCGTGGCAAGTTCCATGGAATATTTTTCTTCTCCCTAAAATAGGCGCCTCCCTAATTAGGTTCGTCTGTGGCCCTGCAACTCCTCCAATGCCGGCCGTGTTTCCCGAAGAGCACAAGCTGCTCTCCAAAGGCAATAAATAATAAACATTTCCGAAAGCGTATAAACAAACATTTCATTGAGCTCATGGAAGGGCGGATAAAAAACCACCCCTGCCACCCCTGCCACCACGAAAAACACAAATTTCAAGGTGAATTTCCTTTTCTTCGGCTTGGGTAGTTGACCCCTTAAAGGTTACCATTTGTTTGCTACAATGAACCAATATTCAAGGTTTTCTACCCTTAAATTTCTCTCCTCCTAAGCCCAACATATTCCTCTCCCTCGCTCTCATGTTTCTCTTCAGGTATTTATTTTGACCCTCCAGTTCTCATGCAACCCTTTCAGATGTCGTCGACCTGTGTGTTTCATTTTCGGATTAAGGAAGGGTGACGTCTCCATTGGGGGATGAGACGCGCATCTTTTGTCGACGGCGCCGACAGAGGAAAGCCTCAGCGTCAGCAGTCAAACTCTCTCCTGCTGTCCACGGGGGCAGAAACCTCCCCCTCGCTTCTGGCAGGGCAACGCGAACACCCGTCGCGTAATTCAGCATTGTTCTCGGGCAGAACAGAACCGCGTGACGTCATCCGCGGGCACCTGAACCAGAACAAGTGTTCTGGCGCCGTTTTTCCGAGAATCCATGTTGTGATTAACCTCGATTCGGTTGCTCGAGTATTGCGCAGCAGTTGCGAATACGGCCGCTGTCCCTTTGCCTCGTCTACCCTTGGGAACGTTGCATCTTTCTGAAACTGCTCTTCGTTTGGCCCCGAGATAACAAGTGAGGTGCTCGAGCTGATAACACTGGGAACGGCGAAGAGGGGCGAATTCCAAGTGGGGCCTCTCACGCATTATCTGGGAAGCTTTCGAGACGTGTGAAGGAGGCAGAGGGAAAGCAACGCTCTATTGAGGAGCGCGACATTTGTGTGTTTACGGCGGTCGCGAAAGAGAGGAAAACATAATTTGGAGGTCGTTCACTGAGTGCTGCAAGTTCAATGTCATAACCTCGTCTCTGTTTTCCTCGAAAACGAAATGCATTTTTCATCTGGCGGGCAGCATCGGATCATGAGGTCACTAATCCCGCCCCGAAACGCCCCCCGGAGCCCCACAAACCCCGAGGCTGACTTTCTGCCCGCTAACAACATGACTCAGGCTCCAATAATAGGACGAAAGTCTACTCCCGGTCGAGTGACGGGCACGGGGTAAGTGACACGGGATGACCTCGAATCAAACGACTCTTTACGAGGTGGTACGACGAGAAACGAAAATGATAGGTCACTGTCCCTATTCAACCTAGGATACCATTGTACAGGTTCCACGTAACAAAGACCAGCTGCCTCCCCACCACGGCCCGCGCGGAAGTCATACCATTTCGACATTACCTCCAACTCTGCCATTTCCAATGCCTCCCCGCTTCTTCTGGCATTTCAGCTTTCTAAGGCAGCGGCCCAACCACTTTCCTCCAGGTACACACATTTTGTCTCGAGGGCCGGGGCAGCTGAGGCCTCGCCGGCCACGCAGCGGCCAGGTGCGGCCCGGCCCGGCCGGGCCATTGGGCCATTCGCTCGCAGGGACAGCTGCGCGCCGGGGGACCGACCTGCAGCACTTTCTGTGCACTCGTTTCCTTCTGCGAAGGGCCGAGAGATGAACGCGGGAGAGATTGTGTGGAGGTCGATGTGCAGTTGAAGTGAGGTCGGAGAAGAGCAATGAACCACCGACATGACGAAAAGTCATGGGATACCTTCCGCAAAAAGCCAGTCGGGACGGCATTGACATTCAATTGCACTTTTTTCGCTCATTTTTCTTTTGAGTCTTCTTTTGTGTTAGAAATGAGAAAATGAGCGGACAGGACGCCCTGATGAATGGATCCGAGCGGACCGGGATCGACCAGTGCTGATGTGGAGGAGAGAGGGGAAGTTGGGGAGCCCCGTGTTGGGGAGCCCCGTGGAGGGGGAGAGGTGGAAAGAAGGAAGAAAAGGCGAATCAATGCGTATCAGTAACCTATATAAGTTTTCTGGGAGATCAACACCCGGCTATATTTAGGTAGGTAAATGACCGTGTCATGGTTGCATTTCAGGTCGGTGACCCAGCAACCATCTCTTCGTACTCACTCCCTTCGTGGTAACCCGTTTATCCATCTCTCTCTCTCTCTCTCTCTCTCTCTCTCGACTCCTCAATTTGCTCTCGTAAATCTGTACTCATTGAGTGACGTTCATTTTCCCTGGTTTCTAACAGTGAGGTTGGGGATCGCAGGAGGGGCAGGAGAGGAGAGGAGTGGAGGGTTGGAAAAGGATTGAAATGAGAGAAGAGAGGAGAGAGCAGAAAGGAGCGAAAGAAGAACTAAAGAGAAAGCGAGAGAGTGAAACATTTATCCAAAAGTTTTGAGTGCTTTTACAACACTCATTTGCAAAAGGCCAAAAGTAAGAGATTTTATTATAAAAAAATAAGGGAAGAAAAATCATTGCAAAATTAAGATATTTTTGAATATCTTAATATTCAGTGAGCGCAGAATAATCGTAGTATCACACGAAAACACTGCGAATAATAAAAATTAAAGAAGTGACAAAAAAGACAAAAAACTGAAAACTGATATTATTTTTTTAAAAATACAAATAATATTCTTTATTAAGTTTCTGGATTTTAGGAGAATATTTGAATCCAGAAATTGCGTTTTGTTTATTGTTTTGTTTTACTATACGAAACATTGAAACGTAAAAAACACATTTAACGTTTGCGGCTGAGATAAAAGAAAACAGTTTTAAGTTTACAATTTATTGTGTTCCTTGTATTTGTACTTTTTGTGTTATTGTGGGAATTTTTACACCCGAGAAGGGTAAGGAATGCCATAAACAAATATTGCTAATATTAAGGGATTTAACATTACGTGTAAATATACAAAAGAAGAGAACAAAAAAGTAACGATAACCACATTACATAAATTTAACATTTAGTAAATCAAAGATACTGATTCGAAAAGAAAAAGTATAAAAAAAGTCACATCGAATTGATGAAACAGAAAATGGGGTAAAATAAAATCAATAAAAACAATAAAAGTTATCTTAAACCATTTCCATAAGTCGAGGCCAACCCCTGCGAAGAAGATGGATTCTTTGTTACCGAATCAATCAGAGACGAGGACGGATGCAATCGACGGCCAATAAATCAGTGTCAGGTGAACAATAAAAACAAAAGGAGGCGGCCGTGGGAATCCTTCAGGTTCGCTCTCCTTCCCCATTTCCCGATTCCGACATGTGTTGCCGATGCCTGACCGAAAACGAAACCGATGCCCACGGCGAAAGTGAAAGAGCCGGCGAATCCGCACTCGCGTCCCTCTGGGTGGCAGCGCCCCCGCAGGTGGTAGGAAGCAGGGCAGGGGTGGTTCGAGGGCGGAAGAGGGGAGAGCCTTGCGGCGGATCAGGGCCGCCGCGACCCGGGGAGGGCCCAAAAACGTATTCGGATGCTCAAACAATATTGCAGATGGCACTTATGTAATATAATTTTTTTACAAATAAAACTGTAATCGAATCCCCGACACACGTCTGCCACGCATCCTTACGGTATCTGCTATTATGTTGGTTTTCCGCGTTAGAAATCCGTGAGGTTGTGCCGGGGGTGTGCAAAGTTTGGGGTTGGTGGCGCGCCTGGAGGGGAAGTCGGGGTGGTCGATGCCCTGGCAAGTGTTGGTCTGGGATGCGAATGCGGGGGTGTCGGTGGGAGCGAGGGCGTCGTCGAGGGGTTGGAGCGCAGGGAAGGTTTGGGGAGAATCTCCCGGCAGCGGTTTGGCCACCCCTAAGCCGCCGAACCACCGACTTGTGGCGTCTTTTATTAAATGCTTTAAACGAGGAAGTAATTTAATCTGGTTTTGAGTTACCTTTTTAATTTGGGGGTGTTAGAAGAAGTATCAAAAAAAAGAAACACATTTTTTTCCTTTTAAGGGTGAGGTCCACCCGGAAATGAAATAGGTGGTTCCGTTATGTTTGTTCTGGGGGAGGGGAGGGAGGGCGTTCCCCGGGGTTGAAAGGAAAAGTAGCCAGGTGATGAAATCCTCTCAGGTATTTTTTAATTATTTTACATCGTTTTCGTCATCCGCCCATATGCGCGGGTCGTCGAGCGAAATGAGCTTTTGCTTCAGGTACGACGGCAAGGTTGTTCACTTCCGATTCCGCATTAACCCACATCTCACGAAAAGGCTTGTGGCTTTTCATTTCCCTTCTGCCTCAGTTCCTCTCAATGAGTTTATCTACAGTTTTTTTAAGATTTACAGCCATTTAAAAGAAAAAAGGAAAACTTGGTAAGTCGCTAACGGTTTCCAACGGAGAGATAATAAGTGTCAATCAAGACTTCTTTTATTATTTTAACTGTTGTGCGTGCGCCCTTTCTTTTCTTCTTGGATTGGTGGTTTGGTGGCCCATTGAGGCGGACTTCTGCTTTTCTCCTCCGCCCGGGACGAATGACAAACCAAATGTTTTTAAAAACATCGCGTGTCTATAAATAGACAGATAACACACAGACGAGCGATAAAAAGACTTTATCGGTTGCATAACGAACTCATCGACGACGAACGCCTTCCAGCCGGGAGGGCGGATTCCCCTCCTCCCCCCTCCCCCCGCCCCGCGCGCCCCCGGCTAACCCCCATGATTTACGCCCTGTCATTCGGTAATTATGCCATCGCGGTAGCGGCCAGAGAAGCCCTAAAAGTGTCACAGGGTTGTTAAGTGTCCCCGGGGGCGGTCGGAACTGTCAGTTCGGGGGCGGGCGGCCGTCAACCCTTTCACCGATTATTAAAATCCCGGCTGTCACATTATATTGCTTGTCTGTCCATCTGTGGCCACCTGCATTGGAATGTGAATTCCACGAGAGCGACCATCGCTTCGGGAGCTGTGCTCGGAAAACTTCGCCAAAAGGAACGAAGCAATGGCGGTCATCAGCGGTGAGTCATGGAGGGAAGAAGCTTGTGAAGAAGCGATGAGGAGAAAAGAGAGAACTGAACGAAAACGACACCCAAGTGGAAGTAAGAGCTTTCGGTGCATACGAGCAAACGCTCCGAGCGTCCCCAAACAAAGTAAGACAGTTATATAAGTATGAAATAATATACGGCATAAGAGCCGAGTACGCCGACCCTAATGTAGGTTGTTCAACTCCGAGTCACGAGCGCTGAAAAGAAGAAGAAAAGCGGCAATACCGAGAAACGGCGAAGGCCTCGCGGATTCTTTTCGCGGGGAGCGGAAACCACGGCAGCCATACCTAAGATGGCCGGCTTGGGTTGCACTGCCCTCCTCCGGCGACCGCCTCAGCTCGAATTCGTCCAAGGGCATGCAATGTCGCAACGCCTTTCCACTTACTTTCGCCGAACAGGTTTTCTTTCTTCCGCCGCCACCGAGCGACGCCTTGACAACTCCTTTTTTGGCTTTGATGATTGATCGATATTCGATCCTTTCTTTCGCCGGTGCGAACAACCCCTCCACGTGTTTCTGCATGCTCGGGCTCTGCTTTCGAGCACGCCGTCAGCTCAGTGAGAGCCCGAAACGATTAACCTTCCCCAAGCGAAATGTTGTCTCTTTGAAGGAGGGAGTGAGTGGCTGTCACCCGTCTGATTAATCTCTTCTTTAAGAAAAACAATTTCGGATTTAAATATTTAATTAATCCCGAGACGGAGTGCACTGTTTCGAGAGAAGTTTGTTCACCGCGGGTTCAGGTTCAACGATCGAATTCGATTCCCTTCGATCCCCCATTTTCACCTCAAAACTAGATTAGATTAATCTCTTCTGCTTTGACACAGGCCATTGTTCTTGGACGGGTGTGAGCGAGTGTCCTTCTGCTCTCTTTCGTCCTCGTCAAAACAAACCGCCCTCCTTAGCGATATTCGACTGCAGCGCCCGACAAAGTGTGACGTAATATCTCCGACCGTGGGCGAACCGCTGAAAGTAAAGTCGAAGCCGAAGCGGGGAGAACCCTGAGGGGCGTTCGGGCGTTCGTTCTTGTTTCCCGAGGGGATGAACGCGGAAAAGCTGGCTGAACAGTGTTTGAGATGGCGAACGACGACGTTCTGCTCGTTTGCGATAAAAACTTTGCGAAGGCTTTCCCGTTTCCTTCGATTACGCAAAAATGGCTCCGGGAAGGGCTCTCTAAGACGCAATAATCTAGAAATCGATCGCAGTCAGCAAAGTGGTCAGCGACCTATTTGAGGAGTTTGCTGGCGGACAAATAACTGCTGACTCCATCGCTTACTTGCGAATTATTTTTGTCGATTTGGACTTTGTTTTTCTAAGGTGACCGAATTGTTTTGAGCCGCTCCATCTCCCGGAAAATTTACCCATTCCAACAATTCTTTTCCGCATTTCCCCTCATTCGATCCTTATTTCCCATTTCCCAGAATTTTCATTTCGAATAAATCACGCAATAAGGCCTTTGTCAACTTATCACGAAACCGCTGATCCATTCCACAGGATTCTTTTTTCTCCCGCTTCAAGGATTTCTTCCCCGAAATCAATTTATTTCTTCAAAATCGCTTATGTGAAACTTTGCTTTTGAGATGGTCCCACTCTTTCGAAAGAGCTGCCAGAAAAGGGAAAATCTGAGGGTTTTGCGGAGACTCAAGGAGAACTCTGCCCGCGTTACAAACCATGGCGGAGACACGGGAAAACGTTGCCGTAGAATGTGAGGGGGCGAGGGGCGGAGGGGGACCAAGTTAATGAACGTGAATTAATTGAGGCGAAGGAAATTAACTCGTAGATTTTGTTTCCGAGGAGTTGATAAAGGCGCCACCTATCGGCTGAATAGTTACTTCCCGCGGCCGTCGCTAGATGGCATTGCTTGCGCTCACTTCTCTTTCTTCAACGGAAAAACAGGTTCGTTCGCTCCTTCGAAACTGTCTACCTGACTGTGAGCAGGGGATTTTTTCTGGGAGTTTTCGCGGAGAAAAGTGCAAGGACAGAGCGGGAGGGGAAGAGGGGTGACGCAACCCCTAGGGAAGTTAATTGGGGGAAAAGTTGGCGTGTGTCCCTGGCTACCCTAGGGTGAGAGGAAGGGGTCTAAGTTGCAACCGACTCACGTTTGCGCACACGTGTAAGAGTTGTTTCCTCGTGAGAAACACGTTAGGGAGAGGCACTTTCAAAGAAGAAGACGCTTTCAAGAATTGTCACGGCTTACCTGAAATGAAAATGAAAAGCTTTTCACTCTTCTCTTACTGAATCAAACGGTTAATTTGTGGCCATTGTCTAATTGTTGTTTGCGCTCTCCTCAGAGTAACAGCCAACAGCTAAAGCGAAACTCAAGAGGGCGTTAAGAACGAGAACACCCAATTAAAATCTGCTTGAATCGTCAGCATACGGGTTTTCATTGGAGCGTTTAAATCGGCCAGCAGCGACAGCACACCGCAAATGCTCAATGGCGAGCACGAGCGTGGCCCCACAGGTGCCCACACGCTGCCTCGAGTTCGCCCATTCGGACGCTTTCAGTTATCAACCTCCATTTGAAATTATTAATTACCTCTCTTTCTTCTCTCTCTTTCCTCGCGGGAGATCCCCATATCCGCGCCCCTTCAGAATCAATATACGAATGCAAAAACTATCACCCGCGCCAAAATATCTCAATATATTTGTAATAATAACTAACAAGTGTGAACTCGATCACATTATTCATCACAAATGATGAATGTGGAAGCTTTCCGCCGACTGAGACTCTCCACTTTTTCTCTCCAACAGGCACTCTCTGGATTTTCACGGTTACGGGCCAGGGCGCATGCTTAGCCTGCGACTGGGTCAGTCCGGAGGGGAAGGCGGCAGCGGAGCCTTAAAAGACGCCGGCAGGGCCCCGACAGCGAACGGGGCCGGAATTTCTAACGGTTCGGGGGAGCTGGATCCGATTCACCCCCGCGAAAATGTAGCAGAAAGGGATTCTGACGCTGCACTCCGTGCGCATGGTGACCCAGAAAGGTCATCAGGTCGTTGCCCGCCAACCCTCCGAACGGGAAAGCTCCGCACAAATCGGAAATTAACTTTTGGAAGCTGGGCTTGGGGGTGCAGGGTGGGCAGAGTGAGGGTCGTTGAACTTGCACACCCCCGAAGACTGCGTTCCCTTCCGCGTGACAATCACATTCGAGAGTTTCTTTTCAATCCGGAAATTTCATTCGGGAAAAGTGATTTTGGCTGCCGTTACGGCCGCGATGGATCCTTTCCCTCCCTCCGTTCGCTTTAAATTAAAAAAAATTAATTTAATCGCGGCTGCAAAAAAGTGTTTATGCAAAATAAGTTCACAAATGCAGCTAATTTCTATAATCAGCGTAAAGCAGGCAAAGGCTCGACGACATTCGGAAGAAAGTGGAGCTTTTATTGCTTGTAACTGCGCTTTTCTGTTTTATGTCTTTAGAGGAAGATCATTCGTGCTTTCTTGCCCTGGGAAACAATTTCCGGCTTTTCTCATTTTGGCCAGTTTCTTGTGCTTTTAATTTCCGGTTATGGGTTTGCAATTATTTCAGTCTTGGGCAATGTCATTCCGTTCTGGCTTCACTCAATTTTCACTTGGCGGGTTCTCTTCATCGCTCACCCTCCGAATTCGTCCACTGCTTCCGTTGCTTGATTCGCTTTGCGTCCGCGGTCACAGCACAACCGGTCTTTCCGGTTGAGAAACGCAAACGCCGTCGTCTGCCGGACACGTTCGACGAAGTCAAAGGGTTGCGAGGCCAAACGTGCCAGCGAGCTTCTCACACGGATTTCAACTTTCACCTCTTTTCTGAGCAAAGATCCGAAGGGAGGAAAGTCTGCTATCACAAACGAAACGCCTTTCGCAAGCGGCGACAACGAAAACACAATAAATCGTCATTGCCACCGTTTTATAATATGCAAACAAATTATGCTAATAAAATCAGATCCTTAGAATATTATAATCGAGTTTCGAGAGGCGCATCGTGCTGCCCACAAGCAGCGGCTGCTCTCCGACAGTCTCACCCCCATCCCACCCCCGCTCGCATTCTAACTATTAATATGATGGCGCGCGTTTGCGCCAACTTTCCTCGGCCCAATGAAAGTGGCACTTTCTTTTCGCTTTCGTTGCTCGCGTTGTGCTCTCCGAGCCGGCTTTTGGCTTCGTCTGCTCCTCGTCGCGAGATTCCCATGGGTTTCGGCTGCTGTGGACGGGAGGGAGGTTGTGCTAATACAGAAAGAATTTCAGCCGATTCCCCAACGGAGGAGAGATAAATTGCCAAATATTTGAACAACACGGCGAGGAATGGGGTCACGCGAGCCCCGCAACGAGACTAGTTCGTTGACTCCGTGCCGAGGTCTTTCTAGCCTCAAATTAGGTCTTGGCTAAGACCAAGTTGAACAGATTATTTGCTTGAAAGTGAGAGTTTGCGCTCTCCTCGGCCGCCTCTTCTGCGTCATTGAGTCGCTACCATGAGGGGAGAGGGGCCTCCGAAAGTATCAATTGTCTCCCGCAACGCAAGAAAAGAGACTTCTGGCGCACAGAACCCCCAGTTCCGTACCTTTCCGCGGCCATCTTGAGCTCAAGGTAAGGCTCAACGGTTTGCCTGGGAGCTTTCTTCCAGGCAGGACATTTCAAGCGTGTTTCCAAGCGTTTGTCTCTTTTTCGTCACATGCTCGTGTCTTGGAAACTGCTGGGCATTCTTTTCAGGTTCCAAACACTGTTCGGACCGGTTTCCTCCTCTCGCCGCGATTTCTCACAAAAGAAGCGTCCTAGGGGCGGATTCCGTGCGGTACAATGAGAAACCGAAGCGGTGAAATCGGCCCTTAGTCCCTTGATAAAATCGAGGTCAACTCCGCTTGCCTCGAGACTAGTTCATTGACTTCTCTGATTACGACTTGATTCGGTCTACATTGATAAATATGCTAACCTACCGACGCCCCAGCGCCCCAATCCTCCCCCTCTTCCCTCAGGAATCCCCTCACACTCTCCATTCACCCTCCTCCTCCTCTTCTGCACCCAAGGGAACCTCCTCTCTATGTCGCTGCCCATCGACCCTTCATTATGCGGACGAAGAGAGGAGAGAGAGAGAGAGAGACGTGTGCCAAACTCTCTGAGAGTCTTTCAAGGGATATTATATTATGGAGACTTTCCATTTCTCGCCGTGATGACTTAATCATCGACTGAGAAAGTGAAACTCCTCTCGTCCTTGATTCTCATTCACTTGGATGGTGATTCCATTCCTTCTGACTCTCATCGCGACTGCCAGGAGCACTTCCTCCGCCTCCGGCCACTTCCGGTTCGTCTTTCCCTCCGACGACTGCTCCCGGGTGAACCAGGCGAAATGCAACGAGCGCTGTTTCGAAATCCACTCTGAGTTGAGACTCCACGCTCACATTGACATTAAAACGCCAACATCCAAAGCTACAATGACCCACATACCGGGCACCGGGAGTTTGGACCTCGGCGCGCCAGGTGAAACCGAGCCAAGTCCAAACTTCGGCTGGACGCCCCCCTCGACGTCATTGATAAGTGGACGACCTACATTTGGCATTGGGGTCGTTGAACCCGAGCGTCGCTTTTCCTTGATGGCGCGGGGCTAAGGTGACCGGGCTGGCGAAAGGTAAGCATGGGGGAGGCGACGGGACGCACCCCTCACGGCCGAGGGAGGAAAGGAAGCGAACCCGCTCCCTCAGTGCATTCAGCGGTTACTTTTGGCAAGAAGCTCTGACTTTTAATTTCATCCAGAGCGACCTGTATTTTGTGGTGGGGTTGGGGAGGTTTTGTTGTGCAGGTTGGGAAGGTCGGTGGTGGAGGGCGAGGGGAGGGGAGGAGGACAAAGCAAAGCATGTGCAGGAAGGCCAAGTTGGGTGCAATGAACTAATCTCGAGGCAGGGTACGACGGCCTAGATTCTGCCACACATTAACAATAAGCAGTGAAAAGTGAAAATGTTGTTGGCAGCCCTGGACTGAAAATGAAACTCAAATGACGTCATGCGGGCGATTTTTTATCGTTTTAATTCGCAACTTTTTTTAAACAGTTTTATGTAATTTTTCTGACTGAAAGCAGAGCAAAGAAAACAATGCACGAACCTGCTAGGACTCTTCCCAACAAATGCTCGCAGTCCTGGGGCAGCATCATCTCTTCCAATTTCGGCTCTTTACTTCTCAGTCCGGGAGAGGCGGTTTGAGCCCCAACTTTTTCCAATTCCATAACCGTCATTCTCATTAATTAAGCAAACGTCCGCGATCAAAACCAAACATCAAACACCGCACAAAATCCCTTCATCTCGCCCCGTTCCCTCTGCACCAAACTGTCTCTCGCACTGCATAAACAGTACAATCATAAACAACCCTTACTCTCCAGTCCCCGACTCATCTCGCTCACCACTTTCCCCACTTTCCTCTTCCGCCGACCATTAACACCTCGAAAGCGAAATTCACCAAAGCGCCATTCACATAACGCCGCGAGATCGCTACAAACAGAAGACGCCAAGTGCATCAGCTGACTGCGACGCGAGCGCTGCGCGGACGACCCGCGCACTCTCGCAGTCAACACTCGCGTCGGCAAACGTGGGGGGCCGTGGCCCTCCACCTACCATTGCCATTGGTGACCCACTGGTGATAGCTGAGGTCAACGCTCGTCACAGAGCCCCGGTTAGCTCACTTTTACTTCTTCTGTACCTGTTCTGACTTTTGCTTTCGTCGGGGCGGGGGGGGAGGGGGAGACTCCGTCAAATGCAGTCCAAGTAAAAATGTGTAAAATTACATTTTATTACTGTCAGTCACTTGTTACTAATTCACGTAGGGAGTATTAAAAATTTACGATACACTTTGAAACCGACAAACCGTACTTTTTCCATGTTTCCTTTCTTTTATCTTTCTTTCTTTTACTCCTTTCTTTTTTCTCTTCTTAAAAACCTCGAAAAGAAAAGTTTTAATTAAGAATCATTAAAATTTATTATTATTTATTAATATTTATTTATTATTTACTTATTATTTTGATTTTTTATGTAATTTTTTAATTTAATTTAATTTAAATTTAATTTTGATTATTATTTAATTTTAAGCTTTACATTTCGCATTTTATTGTATTCGAAAATATTAAAAAAGAGGCAAAGAAAAGGAAGGATGGCGAAAATCTGCGGATTTTATATTCGCTCGACCGAAACACTTAACAATTTGCTTTTTTATGACTAAAATTTTATTTCCGTCGCAACCTTAAACAGATACAATCTGAAACTCCATCTGAGAGGTTTTGGCTATCAGATTTAAAAAAAGTTCTTTCGGTGTCGGGAAAAGAACACTGGAAATGAATCGTCAGATTTTCATAGTTTTGCCCCGAATGGGCCCGAGTGGCCCCAAATGACTCCGAGCCCAACGGGCCCGCATCCCTCAGGACAGTCCGGGTCAATGCACGCACAAATAAACGACCAATAAAATATTAATATGGAATAAAATTAATTTAATTATTTTTCAAAAATTAAAAAATTATATTATTAAAATGCATTAGAGTTCCAATCAAACAGTATCTGTCATAAAAATAATTATGTTTTTAAATATTTTAATTTCTAGTTTTTATTTGTTGTTATTTATTTAAACCTTAAAAGCAACAACCATGATGTGACATTCCGAAGTGTTAAGCATAAAAGCAAAATGTCAGGAATGCGAAAAATGTTGCAAAATTTCCACAAGTGATAGAAATTCAGAGGAAACTGCACAAGATGGGAAAATTTTGTCTTTTTGGAGAGTAGTGCACGGAGGAACTATAATTTCGCAAAATAAGCTAAGTTAATTGAATTAATTAATCAGGAACTGTGGCAAAGGCATGGCTCGAGCCAGGAAACACTAAGCCATTATTTAATTAGAATATTCAGTTACCACACGAAAACAAAAACATCATTTCTCGCGACCGCTGCCTGTTCCTCAAAGAAAAATAAAAATAAGGAAAAGAATCGTCCCTGCCTGGATCACCCCTCCGCCCCCGGCCCGCCCCCGGCCCGCTCCCGAGATGCCCTCCAACCCCCGAGGCCTGCACCCCGGACCTGGACCCGCCGGGGAACCGACCCCTTGGGCCCCCGCGCCCTCTGCGCCCTCTCGGACCCACTTCCCCTCGGCTCCTCTGCTGCATTCTCTCTTTGTTTGTGCTAGATTTTCATTGTTTTACAAACAACAATTCTATGTCATGATATTGAAACGGTTTCCACCCTTGACACCTTTATGAGGGGTTTGCCTGTTTTTTGTTGCTCTTGCGGAAGGGTCAGCTCGGGTGCGGCCACGGGGTTTCTTGGTGATTTCGCAACGTGTGCGCTGCTGTTGTGCAGGCTTTGTGGTTCCGAAACAAGTCGGAGGGCGAGGACTTTTTCTTTCCTTTCGCGAGACCGTTTCACGTCGGCCATCTTTTATTTCGACCTTAGCGCGTCCTCGCCTTAACATTTCATTTCTTCGGCTTGCGCCACTCCGAGTCTTTTGGGCTGGGCGTCAATGAGTTTGCCTCGTCTGCCTCGAAGGGGTAGCAAGAGAGGAATCCGCACGAACTGGCCTGGGTGCATTGGGCCCATGGCAACAGCGCGACAGGGCCATGGCACCCGTTCCTGAGGTGCCAAACTCCTTCCAGCTGCTTTTCCTCTCGCCCGACGGAATTAATGTCAACCGTCTCCGTTTCGGTAATTGATAAAAATTACGCAAACGTAATGTGTTTTTGAGTATCGTTCTCGTGCCACACATTTGCGCGTGACGTAACTCGTAAAAGTCACTGTGACATCTTTCTTGTGAGTCGTCGGCGAGCGGAGGGCAGCTCGCGGGGCGCAGCTCGCGGGGCGCCACCCGGGCAGAGCCCCAGCCCGGGGACCCTCCCCCGAACTAAAAACAGCGCGCCAAGATCAGAGAAGAGAAAAGATTTGGAGTGATAATGAGCGACCTCGGCCCATGATGGGTGAATGAACGTTGACTGGGGCAGTATATTTGGCGCATGCGCAACCAAGTACATAAACTACTGGCTCATACATACTCTAATAGACTTCGCGTTGTGCATATCTGCGACCTCGGCCTCGCGAGGGGTTCAACGCACTCCGACTGGGACACAGAAACAGCGCAAGCTCCTTTCATCTTAATTTTATTAATTTTTATTTTCGTCTTTAAATAATGGCCACCTTCGCCGGTCCCTCCCACGCTGCTCATCCAGTGACTCATTTCCTTTCCCGAGATTCCTTTCCCAATTGTTGGACAGAGGAGGACAGGCGGCACCGATGTGCACTCCGAGAGGTGACCACAGGGGTCTTCTCTGGGGAGCGACTCTGAAGCATGAGTCTTCTCTTTGAAACTGTGGGTTGGTCCTCCACGAAAGGTTTTGTCGTTCGGGAACAAAGGAAAAGGTTGATGCGAGCGTGTGAAAGAGAAAATGCTGAGACACACAAACCGGAAAAGCATTAGGAAAAAATTTGATGGCGAGAAAGGGAAAGATCACCTAAATGGCATTGAAAATCCGTGTCGGGGTCACAGAATTTCAAGTCAAAGCTTGGAACCTTCAAAGTCGAACTTTCAAGTACTTTTTAGTTATTTTATTTGTAATGTTAGGAATGGCGTCGAATGAATGTGATTCGGGAGAGAGAAACCTTTTTCCGTTAACGAACCTGAAATGCAGGAAAACGGACGATGAGAAGGCAATTACGTCAGCCCGTGGCCAAAGTGAAAGAAAACTGTTTCTCCTGAGAGATTCATTTCACTTTTACTCAGAGAAAGTATCTTTAATGAATAAAAAAATGAAAGAATAATTATGTCGGAATTAAACAAGGGAACTGTGATGATTGTTGGCTCTTTTCTTTTGAATAAAAGCAAATAAAAGTGAAAATACTTTTCCCGTCTGCCGAGTTGCGGATTTGCCCGACTAACACAACATGACCCGCTTACACAACCGATGGCGGTTTTGGACTTAGACGCAATGCTCACAAATCCAGTGCCTTCCCACAGGACGGCCGCTTCCTTACTTAATCGCTGTCGCTATCCGTCAAGGTCACGGCAAGCCATTCATGTGAGCACGGCCTTTGATTGGCCACCCTCGAAACAGGCCGCCTCCCCCGTCAGGAAGGTCCGAGGGCGGCCAAATTCTGTTCTGCCAAGGGAAGTTCAACTGCCAAAAAATGCATTTGATGGGAGGAAAACACAAAATTTAAAATAAGTGGAGTCTCACTCGGAAGCAGATGGCGACGACTTCCCTCAGACGACTCATAAATATTTTTATTTCTTCCTTCCACTTTTAATTTGAGTGAAGGCTTCAGAGCCCCCAAAGAGCGACAAGAATCTGCCACCCTCCTGCTTCAGAAGACACCGGCATTTGATGACGACAGGGTGGGCAACTCCCTCCGGTGCAGAAGAAGGCTCAAAGGAACGGAGGAGGTACAGCACGAAAAAAGGACAAACCTATTTAAGCGCAGGGGAGTTCAACGACCGTTCGAAGATGGTGACCTCAAAAACCAGGACACGATAAGAGAGAGAAGACAGTGTCGGAGTGAATTTCGCGGGTCCCCGCGACCGCGGAAGGCTTCACGTAACGGAGCCCGTCTCCCATCCAAAGCAAAGCGCGTTCCTCCCCGGGGCGAGAAGAGGGCGAACAGGAGCACAGCCAGATGGCGCCGTTCTCGGGGAAAGGCCAGAACCCATCCGGAAATCACGGTGACGCAACCGCCCGAGATAAACGCGCGCTTCTTCGCTGGCAAAGTGGAAAGTGAATCGGCCGGAGCGAGAAGAAAGTGAAAAGGAGCCCAGGGCGCACCATTCGTACAGGTACGCCAATTAACTTTTACTCGCCGTCTTTCTTCTCCTTTCGAGGCGGTCACCGAAAGGGAAATCTCTCTCAGGTTCTCTGCATCCCTTCCTCGCCATGCCGCCATGCACGCCCCTCCGCCGCAGAACGGTTCGGCGGCAGAGGCAGGCGAACGCCGAGAGGTTGCGGCTACGGGAGCGTCGAGAGGAGCGTCGGTTCGGCCGCGGCGCGAGTGCAGGGCGTTGCGAGGAAGCCGTAGATCGGCGGGAGAGTAAGATGACGGCGGGGCCCGTGGTTAGCCTGGGGGGCGGTTCGGCTTCTGGGGCGGCGGTCGGTTTGTTTGCCGATGTCCCAGTTTTGGTGGGAGTTCAATACACTCCAATCAGGTTGTCCTCAGATACGTATTTCTGCACTCGGAGTTTGCCCTAATCATTTTGTTTTCGTTTTCTTTCTTCGTGTTGAGAAACCGAAAGTGAAACCGTACGAGGAAGTTGGCCGGACAAAGAGTAAGAAATTTTTGTTTTGCCGGCCAGGAAGTCGTCGGCAATCGCTTTCAGGTTTTCACATTCTAAGAAAAGCCTTTCTCTCAACTCGCTTTCTTGTCTGCTATTCCTTCCTGCAAATCTTCTCGCTCTCCATTCCAGTTCGATCAGATCTGCTGACGGATGCCGATGTCAAATGAGAAATGAAATCTTCTTCTAGGCATTGTTTAGAAGATCCAAAGAATAACAGCCACTTTGAGCAATGAATTCGAAAGCGAGGAACACGAAAGCCCAAATAAAACGGCACTCGAAAACCGGCAAAGGAACCCGAAAATAAAGCAGGAAGGGGGATGAACCATAAAAAGTAATGGTAGACTTCTGGAGGGGAGGTCCCCGGGGAGCGCAAGTGTGGTCTTGGCACACAAGAAGCGCCTTCGAGCAAGCGTTTAGACAGCCGAACAAAGGACAAAGATTTTCGGCAGAAAACCGGGAAATTTTATTGCCAACGACCACCATTTTTCGGTACTCTAAATTCCGCTTGTGAAATTATTAAAATAATTTTTAACTCAAAAGAGACTCTAATGAGCAGTCGGGCAAACTTTCAGTTTTATGTGGCAGGTCATTAGCCCCAGCAAAACAAGGGAAGACTTCATTGGTCAAAAGCTCAACTTAAAGTTTTGCACCGCTAGAGTTTTTCCATCAAAAGGTGCAATATTTTCAACTCATGTGTGCATTCTCGTGAAAGCTCAAGGCAAATCATCCTTTTTACTAAAATTCATAATATTTCTCAAATTGCATCCAGTTGCCAAATAAACATTTTGTTTTAAATTAAAACTTAGAGTAAAATTATCAAAAAAATTTTTTACACATTAGATAATTAAAAATTAAAATTTTACACATTAAAATAATTAAAAATGACTAATCAACCAAAAATATCAAAAACGAATAAGCCAATACTAAGTAGGGTGAAATCGTGGGAGTGAAAAACTTTTTAATTGAAACGAAAAACAAAGTTGGTTATCACGTCACTGCCGCTCCTCTTCTGGGCCCGCATCGCCCCAAACCAAAAATCAAAATAAATTCGCCCCTTCGAAACGAAAGGGGGCGATTTTCCCGCCCCCGGAAGGAGAAGAGCGTTCGGGGCGTTCGGGAAAGCAAAAGCTGCGGATGGCGAAGGCAGCCATTGATCCGCGTGGGGGAGGCTGAGCTGAAGGGGTGGCGGCGAGGGGAGGTCTTGGGGATTGAAGATGGATTGGGGAAAGGGGAAATAGTTCCGTAGTTGGCCGACGGGTGGCAGCACCGACGGGACCGCTTTCACTGACATCTGAAGGCGAACTCTCGCTTTATTACGCGTAAGAAACTCCTTGGGCGCGATTTGTTTGGCTTTGAAGAAAATCTTTTTGCTTTTCTACGGCAAGGTTTCTTTGTCGAAATCTTGAGACTTGAGCAGTGCTGGAGAATTATATATTATAAACTGGTTAGAAAATAATAATTGGTATCTGGCAGCGTTTAATTAAATTAAATTAAATTAAAAATGTTGTTAGCAATGTTTAATAAACTCTTTCTCTTTGTGGAGCTCTCACCTTTTACAGAAAAACTTCCTTGAAAAGGTCTTTGAAAAATTAGCTACTGCGAGATATGCTTGAGTTTACGATTGCCATTAAAGACTAATTTCGACTAAAAGCCCCCATCTTCTATGAAGTCTGTCGGGCGTTGACCAAACCGGCCAAACACAATGGGATCTCCTCTTTTGTGCCGACGCTCAAAAGATTTTTCCTGAGAGACCGCGGCCAAATGCGATCCCGAAAGAATTAAGAGCCAGGATTAGGAACGATTCCTCGTCGTCTGCCACGTTTCATTACGATACAATGAAGAGAAGAGTCTCAAGGACAAAAAACTTCTCTCCGTTTAACAACAAACGCCACGTGTTTGCGACGCACTCGTCCTCAAGAACAGAATGGCAGTCTTCGACGGCCGTCTTTCGAAAGCAGACAAAGCCGGGAAAATGAAATCGTCGAGGCAACGCCGCTGGCCTAGAAAAGTTTAGCCTCCACTTCCCCAGAAACGAGAGGGAGAGCTGTAGATGTAGAATGGGTCATGCAGGGGTTGAAAGACGGGGCTGAATGCTACAACAGGGCGTGAGTGCCATGGCACTGTTTCTATGGAAACCCCCACGCTATGAGGGGGATTCCGAATGGGGGACAAATGCCACCTTTACGACTTTCACCACCGGGGAAGGAATCCTTTTCTAGAACTTTCTCTGGCTTCGGCTTTTCTCTCCCTCTCGCCCTCTCGTTTCTCCAGACCAAATCCATAACTGGGGCGTCAGCAACAGTGCTTTTAGTTCTCAGCCCTTCTTCCTTCTCCGAAGGTCAAACACTTCGCTCACATAATTTCGGGATCGAGCGCTTCGAAATTACCTCATCATGTAAATTCCGAATGGGACTGGCAGTGCACCAATGAAAGTACTAATAAGATTCCCGAAAACAAACAGTCAGAGAATGAGGAAGAAGAATAAGGAACACTCAGCCAACTGTGTGAAATTGAAAAGCCTGTGCAAAAGAAAATAGAAAACAGACGTTATTTTAGTCAAAGAAAACGGTTGAATCTCTCGTTCCAAGGTCACGTGACGTCACCGACAGCTTTCCAAGCCCGAAAAGCTTTGGCCTCGGGTCAAAGCCAAACTCCTGCACTTCTTGGCTCTCGGAAGAAGAACAACCATTTTCCATGAATCGAAATCGGCTGGAGAGCAAATCGTAATGGCGAGCTGAGGAATGTCCCGGGAAACCACTTGCCTCACCCCGTGCTTATCGAACAGAACAACCCTCTTATCTCACCCCAGCGTTATTCAACCCTTGTCTTTTTAATATTGATCCCGTTATACCCTATCCCCGAACAATTCTGCTTTTTCTCCCGGCTCACTGCATTCCGATGTCCCCACGAACCTTCCACTGCCCCTCTCCCCATGCGAGCGAGGCCCAGACTGCACCACAGTGAGGGGCAGCCTCGAACCCGGCTTCATCGCGAGGGTGGCTTCGAGAGCCTCGGTCTGTCTGGGATGGTGGCCTTGGGCTCAGACGGAGGGCGGTCACCCCCCGTGACGGTCGAGGGCGAAGTGTGGCCACCCCGGGACGAATGTGGTCATTAGTAATGTCGGTGACATTTGAGAGGGTGCGGCGTCGGGAGCAGGCGGTTGGGGGAGTAACGAGGACGCAAATAGAAAGGAGGGACAATGGGATATAAAAATACGTTTGGGACCGGGGGAAGATGGAGAAGGAGAGCGAGGTTGTCTAAGGAGCAGACTGCAGACTCGAGGCTGAAGACGTCAGATGTTATCACCCTCCCCATGAGGAGCGTGGCAGCAATTACGTCTCCACGCTCATTACTAAACAAAAAGCTTCCTCTCTCTGCTAATTAATCTCTTTCTTTCGCTAATTCCCACCGTTTTGCCCCGTGGACTTCAAGTCCGATGAAAAACACTATTTCTGACAACGAAGATGGTTTCATCCCTTACGAGGACAACAAAAGCGATATAGAATAAAATTCCAACAGGGAGAGAAAAAAGAATGAGAAACTCCATGAAGAAGTTGCCAAAGAGAAAAGCGAAGGACACCAAAGCGAAAAAATATTTTCTTCCGAATTAAAACTAAATATTTATGTTATTTTGCAACTTTGTAAACTGAATTTCATTTCTTCTTCATCGAGCAAACCTTTCAGAAAGTTTGAGGCGGTTTCGTTTTCGCTGACCACGATGACCCATTCCTGCAGGGCGACAGCTCCATTCGTCCGCATTCGCCCTCGCCGCCCTCGCCGCCCTCACGACACTCGCTTTTCACTCCAGAATATCGGATTCCGCCCCCGCTCTCTCCACTTTCGCTTTTTTCGCCACTTTTTCGGAATGATTCAAAAAGCTTCTTCCCGGAATCGAGCTGACCCATGTGAAGAGTCACTTCCTCGAAATTCAATTAGAGCTCAGGTTAATGCTCCGCCCGGGCAACGTTCATTCATTCGCATCGAATGTGTGTGTTCACATCGACATCGAAAGGCTCCGAAAGGCGGTCCGGCCGGTCTTTGGGGCGGACTGCCAGAGAGCAGTTGCACAACCGAATCCCGAGGGAAATATAATAAGGGTTGTAAATGCAAGTGCGAGGAAGTGGGCGAGCGCCGAGCTTTAATTGTATTTCTTTAATTGGTTACATAAATAAATAGTGCTCTTTTGGAAAAAATTCATTTGCATTCAGTTTGAACAATTAGAAAGCTCAAAAAATTATAATCGAGCATCCGGTTCTTTTGAGTTAATTTAGAAGTGGAACTGTCAAAGGCAAGGGCGAGGAGACCGCCGAAATAAGGGCTGGTTCAACCCTTAGCGTGTGAGGCAGTGACTCCACAACAGAAATTTGTAAGTGTGAACCGCAGAATGTGGTCAGCTCTGAAGAATCCACCAAAGACTCGACTCGGCCTAATATTATCATAAAAATAATTTCTCGAGGAAATGGATTCGGGGAAAGACAATAAAAATCAAAAGTCGATGTTGAGATTTATTTTGAGCGGGGGTTATCACGAACAGATGACGCCGACAGACAGACACGCAGACGGAGAGATGAAAGCCAGTCTTCGGTTGCTTTCCCGCCGACCGCCATCCCGGATTTCCCAATGGCGCTTTTCCTCTCGGGAAATTCGGACGCAAGTTCTTGGCTTCTGCAGAAACAAACGAGAATTGTCTTGGGAAGGTCTTGAAAGGCCAGCACGAATTCGGTCTAAGAAAAAACACGAATAATGTTCAGCGGCATTGATTCGGAATTTGGCCGTGGTGGGGCCGTGAGCAAATGACCTGAATTTGGCAGCAGCACACACACACACGCATACACGCACACGCGCACACGCAACCGTCATAAAAGCGCTAACCTTCACTCGTAAAAGCGATTTTCAGTCCCTTTTTATCTCGCTGATACAAAGAATAAAGACACGGTTAGAAGAAACGACAGCCAAAAACTCAAGTACAACGTATCTAAATAAATATCAGAGGCGACGAGGAGGGGAGAGAGTAAAAAAGAGAGAGAGAGAGAGTATGGGAAACAATCAAAGCAAGGCCAATGTCGCCTTCGTTTTAATCTGCATTTTTTGTTTTTAAAGAGGAAGAATAAAGCAGCCAAGGTCTCATTCGGTGGAAGTGGAGCGAGGGGTTGAAAAGGCCGCCGGAGGACAATACAAACCAGTAACCGGAACTGGTGGTTCCTCAGGCACGATCTGGTGGGCGAAGGCTCTCAAATGGCCACTTTGTCGCGGTGTCATTTTGCAGCCCAACTCTGAGGCGCCCTTGTTTTGACTATGCCCCCCGCAGACGGACACTTTCGGGGTGGAACGAAGACTGTGCCCGCCGAGTCGACCTTCGTGGGGCAATGGCGGCCAATTCTTGGGTTTGTTTCTGCTTTTCACTAAACGGTGGGTTTTCTATGATGCTTTGTTAGCGTTTGGCGTTTCAGATGGCGTTTCAGATAGCGTTTCTTTGCGTTTCTTTGCGTTTCTTTATTTCTGCTTCCTTTTTATAATTTTGGAACGTCTCTTTCACTCATTCACTCTTTATCTCTCTGTAAATATATATTTATCTCTCTTTCCTTGTCTTTCTTTTTATTTCTCTCTCCCTATCATTCTCTTTCATCTTCTCTACACTTCAATAAAAATCTCTCTCCGACATCAAGTAACATTTCTGCTTGTCTATAATTTTTTAGAAAACGTTCCCCTCTTTTTGGATCGGTCACGAGATGGACGACCTCTCAACTTGAATTTTTCTTCGGCATCAGATACATACAGTGAAACTCGGCCACATTGTCAATATCTTCGACTCCGAGCGACGGCGCTTCCCGACCCGAATGCCAAAGAAAACCGAAAACTATGTCACAAGGAAAAAACAACGAGAGGAAGTGAATTTGGGCGAGTGGGGGCGGAAGGCCGGGGAGGCGAAGCTCGGGGAGCCCAAAAGTTCACGGCCGCCCGGGCCAGGGTCACAGTCAGCACCCACCGCTCAGCACTCCACAGCGGGGGCTCGTCAAACTCCCCTGAAAATTAGCCTTCGACCCGAAAGGAAAACACGCCACTCGCTTCTCTCCCAATTACACTTTTCATTTTCATCCTTTTCTCTCTTCACAGGGACTGGCTCCCCTTGCGACCCACATACGGGTCGTCCAGTTTAGATTTCCCGCTGCCGCGAGTCGCCCCTTCCGGGTGTTGGGGGGCGGAGTTTCCCGGGAGCCTTGGCTGGGAATTTGATTTTAAAGGAGCCGAGCAGGGAGACCTTTCTGAAGGTGTGGATGAAGAACTTGCGCTCTCTTTGGGAGACTTAATTTGCTGACCTCCAGGGAGTCGGTCGCAGACACCGGTCGTTATGACTCAGACGGCTGCTTTTTTTAGAGCCCATTACAGAGCGGTAGATTTTCGCTTGACCTCAGGGATACGCAGACTCGGGTGATGTCATTCGACATGACGACTCCCGACTCCGGTTCGTTAATTAATTTTAATAAAATGAAAAAATTGATTAATTAATTGATGGAGGGAGCAGCCTTTGTCTGGGCCGGCCTTGGAAATGTCCGCCGGCCGGGGCTGCTTCCCGAGCAGACGGCCCGTCTTCGATGTTAATTAATGGGCCCCGCCAGTCCGAATGTCCTCACTTTTCGCTTCTCCTAATCTAATATTTATTTCTTGAAACGGCATCTGCATAGATTTGGCGGCGAGGTCCTCGCATTGGCATATCTTTTTGCGTTCTCTTTTAAAGGGCAGGACGGCCTCTTTTGCGCTACAACACCAAGGTAACCCCAATGACTCTCCTTGACTTCGGGAGTCGCCCCGCGACACATGAACAGGCTGCAAAGGGATCGATTCCCGATATTGTGCTTTTGTTTTAACAAGCAATTATTCTCCGTTGCCTAAGAAAGGGTAAACATGCGCATCATTTATTTATAAATGTACTTGTGAACCCCTCACCTATTCCCCGCGATGACTCACACTAATCTTTAGGCTGCGGAGTAAAATAATCCCCTGGCAACGAGGGGTGAGTTTCTGATAAAAACGTCTCTCATTAGAAGCGACTTTTCTTCGCTTCGTCCTCAGCAACTTTGACCTCTTTGTCTGCTTACCTGAAAACAGAAAAGTACAATTAGTCACCGGGGTGTTGAAACGAGATTAAGACTGGGAAAAACATAATTTTTAGAGTCTGCAAGGGTTGGAACTCCTTCCGGGGAGAGAAGTGTTGCCATGAAACGAAATCTTTTGTTTCCGTCTCTAATTCGCTTTACCTATTTATTAACGTTTCCCCTCGGAAAAGTTCCGAGCCCTTGGGTAGCAGTTTCACCGCATTTAAGCTCGGAAACTTATTTTCCATAAATTTAAAATTCATTTCAAATAAAACACTCCAATCTTTAGAGTTTGCTTCTTATTTTCCATTTTCGCCTTTTCTACAGTTTATTACTGGGGTCAAGATTTCGCACTCTGTCGCTGACCAAAGAAGGGGAAAACAACCCTGCCTAAAATTTTAAGGGCAGCTTTCGAGCTGGAAGCATATGAAAAAAACATCTGTGATCGTTTCAAAGCCTCAATAGGATATAAAAGATACAAAAAAAACAGTTCGAAAACTTTATTTAGGTTTTTAGCCTGAAAGCGTTTTTATTGTTTAGCTGCAACTTTCTGGGCAACACTTTATTTCTATTTGCATCTATTTTTGCTTTCCTAGTTTTTATATTGTGATAAAATAAAGCTTAAATAAGTGATGAGTTTTTTTATTAAAAATACAGAATAATGAAGGGGTGGAAAGTTGTTTTCCAGCTCAGGGTGGCCAAATCCCTAGATTGAAAATATGTACTTGGGCAAAACAATGAAACTGGACACAAATACAAAAGCGGTCAAAGTGGGTTTCGGGATTGATCAGTCCAGACATGAATCCGACTTTGCACTGCAATAACTGTAATACTGTATACAATGTAATAATAATTTTAAAAAAGAATAAAGCCATTACAGCCGATTCTGGTCGCTTCTAGTTGTATTCATTTAATAATAAAGGTCCCCAGTCTGACTGAGCGCCGCCACAAAGGAAATAGCTCTGGATGAGCCATCACGTCCGGTTGGAAGCCGAAATGGCAGACCCACAAGGTCATGCCTTGACTGGGCCGGGGCGTTGCACTGGGCAGGGGCGGAGGGGGCGGGAGGGGGCAAGGCTGGCTCGAGGGGCGGAAGGAAGGAAGGAGGGGAGGGAGAAATGCAAGTGGGTTTCGTTTTCACAAGCGCATCGGATGGAGTTGAATGAAGAGGACGAGAGAAAAGATGCACGGATTTAAGCCACCCTGCTTGAATTACCGCAACAATGTTGACCCAGTAAAGCAAGTGAAATGCACTTTTGCGAAATAGAAAAATGCCACCCCACGGCCGACAGGAATTTGTGATTCAAATGAGCGAACTTCTTCCCGTCTGTCCACTTTTTTGCTCCTTTCCTCTGACCCAGTATCTCAGAACCGGTTTTGGCTAATGGATTCGCAATCCCCATTTGCCACCCTTTGCATTTACTTGACCTACTCCTTATTGCCCGGATTCGCCACCCCTGCAGTTCCCTTTTAGTTCCTGTATATTTGCATAGCCGTAGCATCCCGACTACACTTTGCCTCGCTAATGCTTCTCACAAAGGCACCCGCGTGCCAATCATGATGGGACGTGTGAAAAAGGTGTAGCCTAACCCAACCTCGAGGAATCTCCCCTTCACGCCAATTAAAAGCCCTTCTCGTCAGTCCAACGCCTGACGACACTTTGCAGAAATTTTCTGGGCGGACAAAGAGTCTGCTGTAGCATGAAAACATGGCGGAAAGTCACGCGAGTCGAGATTCTTGACCTCAACAGCATTTTTTTTCGTTTTCCCGGGGAAGCGCTCGGTGGAGGAAAATGTGTCAAGGTGATGGCACTTGCGTGGTGAGACAGCGGGCTTTGGCAGTTTTCAAAATCTGTCCTCTGAAGAGCTTCTGGAAAATTCTGGGCCGCAGTTTATCGGATTTGGAAGTGGAGCCGCCCTCAGACGGGTCTCGCACATCCCGACTAAAAATAAATCGAGGGCTCGGTCTTGTATCAAATTTAAAAGCGAAAGTTAAGGGTAAACATTTCCTGGGGGTGTTTCTTCCTATTTCGGTGACGACAGGGTAAGACAGGGGGTCGTCGGTGGTGGATATGAGGGGTCGGAGGTTTCACCCCGCGTTTGTCTGAATTCGCAGACGCCGGACACAGGTGGTGTCTTACGCAACCCATTTCATCAACAACAACCCCACAAGACTTCTTCCCCTTGATTCTAAAATTCAACAAAAGAGGAAAGGTTATGAAGGGCTTCTGCTCGCAGACGAGGAATTGTTTTATTTTCGTTTCCAAACCGTTTCGATGATTCGCTTCGGGACGGGGCTTCCAAAGCCCTTATTGTTGAGGGGTTGGCGCGGGGGTGGAAGGGCTTCAGGGCAAGCCTTACTACCCTCGTCGATGGCCACGACAGGAGGGCTTTCTGTTCAAACCGCTCACATTAATCTCTTGGATCTCATAAAACTCAACAAAATCATTTTTTCCGTATTCTGACTTCCCCGAAATCCCGAGGATTTTAAATTAAAATTAATCCCCAATTGAATTTAAATCAATCTCGAGAATCTCATGCTTTAATGTAGTTATTACATTATAATATTTTTTATCGCGAGAGTCTGACAATCATGTACTTCTTCATAAAAAGATAAAAATAAATGGCATCAACACCGGCCCCCGTGATTGCCCGAGATCACGAGATCTTCTGGCCACCGTCCACGCGTACCTGCGCTGCAGGAATCGGTGCCCGGTAGCTCCCGACCGCCACAAACCGACTCCGAGTCGAACAATTTACGCCGAAGGCCTCGACACCTTAGAAACCCTAAAAAACAAAGGATTTAAGTTAGTAGATTATGACCTTCAGTCGCAGACGATGCTTCAAATTCTTTTTCAACAAAGGTTGTCCACCTTGAAATCTCGAGGAACTGTAACGCTTCGCTACAACGAAAAAGGTGTACTCAGGTACTGGAGAAACGACACACACACACATACACACAACACACACACACACACACACATACACACACGCACACACATGGGCTCTCGTGCACGCGAGTGGACCGAACCTTGCAGGGGTGGGCGCGGGGTGGCCCCGCGGCACGGGTCCCACCCTTCCGTCCCTCCCCTCGGCGCCGGACGTTGCTGCGAGAAGCTTCTCTGAATGTCATCCCTTCGCTTTCAACCCCCGCAGGCTCGGCAAATGTTAGCACAAAATCTCTTTTCTTTTACTCGTTCCTCTCTTTATTTATTCCATTTATGTGTAAAAATATATTATATATTTTATGTTATTATTTATTAAAATAATTTGATCTTAGATAAATATATTTTTATTAGACTATTAAATCCATGATTTAGTAATCTACTACTTTATTATACTTAATAGTATTATTACTGATTTTCTTTTACAATAGTTTTTCTTTTATCTCTGGCATTTCATTTTTCTCTACCCAATTCTGTGACATTTATATGGAATTTATATCATATTGGCAGAATATAACAGAAAATATAAATAAAAGAGTATGGTGGTGACATTGGGGTTGCAGAGCAGTTTCCCCAAAGCTCTGACAGCTTTTGCCAAAGGAAAATTGAGCGAATCCTAAATGAAACGAGGCCCCAACTGGAGAGCGCAAGAGCCTCCCCGACCGGAACTCGAAATCTCCTTCTCCCGGTGCTGGAAATTCTCCCCAAATCGGGAGCTGGAAATGGGGTCAAGGTTCAGCTTTTCCAACAGCGCCGCTCACGAGTCAGCCATTGAGAGATCGCGGGCCGAGCATCGCCTTCGCTCCCATTGTTTCCCCTTCTGTATTTCTTTAAAATTGTTTATTTCCTAGGATATTTGGTTTCATGTAACGTGAGATTAACAGCAACAATTCTGCCGTAGTTTAGAAGGGAGTTTGTCTAACGGGCAGATTTTTCACTTTTAATTGCGGCTTTCATGGCAGAAAAGTGCTGATTGTCGCTAATCCACTGATTCAAATCTCCTTCTTTTGCGCTCGCGACTCCGCCAATAAAAGACCATTATGATGTCATTGATGAGGCGGCGCGGAAGAAGGATTTCTGCTGCCACGATGACGTCGCCTGATGTATTCCCTGCTGCTGCTTCTGAAAAGGTTTCCACTTGACAACGAAAACTAAAATAAGTTCTGTTTTTCAATTCCTTAATGACAAAAATACCATATTTCATTAGAGTTTAATTTTTATAGTATTTAGGCCTATTAACAAAATTTCCGGCGTTACAATTTAAAAGTGTAGAAAATGTAAATAACGCTGAGTTGTTTGGACCCACCTCGAGTCTTTACCATTCTTTTTTCCTTCATCAGGATTGACTAATTTCACTCTTCCCTTTCTCTCCTTAACTTGTCCGAATAATGCCTCACTTCCATTTTCTCGCTTTTTTCACCCAATTCCACATTTGAGCCTTTCCCCTACCGCCCCTTGCTTCTTAGGTTCACACTGTCTTCCCTTCCACGAAACGTAAACTTCCAGCACTTGTTTACTGCCTAAGAAAACCCGCGGTGAAATTATAATAAGTCAACGCTAAGGACGGTTAGCTTTTAACATCAAAATAAATTCCAAGGCACAGGCACTAGGAAGGGGGGGAAGGCAGGGACCAAAAAGCCTTCCTGGGAGGGACCTTAGGAGAGTCCAAAAGCCCTTGGGAGGGGGACGGGAGGGGCATGAGCCCGCCACGCGGAACCGAAGTCAAATGCTGGCCATGCCCAAGAAGTTGGTGTTATCGGTCCCTGGCAGCCGGCGTATCTCTCGAAACTAATCAAAAAGGTTACGAACCCGAGGTTAAATGGTGAGTAATGAAAACAAAATAAGAACTTGTGGGGTGTAAACAGTCTGTTTTCAGTGAGAGGAAAAGCGCCGGACGCGGGTTTTGATGCACTTGTGAAAATAATTCGTCGCGGATTAATTGGCCGAAAACAATTAGGAAGGGCGTGGCGCGGTCGATAGTATTTCCTTTCAAGGTTCTCCTAAGACCTCCGACACAACCGTTAAACCTTTTCTCTGCCAATTAATCACGTCCAAGGAGTTTCGAGCTGCAACCGAACTTCTGGGCCCAAAAGTTCGGCGGTGAGAAGAGAAAAAGCACGCTAAGGGGGATCATTTTCAAAAATCAAAAGGATATTTTGAGTTTGATAAGAGTTTTGGCCAGAGATGGAGGTTCTCCATTCCCTCGGAATTAGATCCGTCACTCGGGCTGCGGTCATATTTGCAAAGGCGATTCGCAGATTTTCAGAGAGTAATGTCGACTGTCTTTGTCCCCTCGGTGGTTGGCGTTTTCGAATGAGGTGAAATTTGCACTCGGAGTAAAACGCAAGCCGACGGAGTGGTGAGAACAATAAATCCTTGAAAGGAACCTTCTATGGGCGGTGAGAGAAATAAGGCCGCCTTGGAATCCCACAAAAGTGTTGGAAGGAGGTTGAACGCATCCCAGATGAGGGTTGCGTCTTTGAGGGTGCGATTGACCCACTCAAAACCATTCAAGGTTGATCCTTCGACATATCATCGCGATACCTGTACGAGCCGACCTTGGGATCTAGGTGACGAGGGTATAACCTCGAGCAACCCTTATTAGTGCAACGATTTCACTTTTCTTTCATCTTCGATCCTCCCTCATCCCTCTCAACAATCACATTTCGCTTGTTTATTTCGTTCTCCATCCGTTGCATTGCCGTTCGCCAAAGCTAACGATTCTCATGCGTGGAAGGGCGGCCTTTCAAAGGGTTGCAGCATGGGGGAGGTGGCCTTGACCTCTTTCCAGCACCTTAAATCCCTGATTCTTCCCTCGGCGTAAAACACAAAAAGAGCTGTTCAAGCAAAGATCCACCACATGAAACCTGGCGAACGAATACAAAAGTATCCCTCCCGGGTCGAAAGTGTTTCTTTGTTTGTTGACTTCGTAATTAAAAATCGTTTATGTCGTGAGGGACCGTAATTAGAAGGTTTATGTTCATTGCCAAATTGGATTAGGTGGTAATGGGCCGACGTTGCCGCGGAATTTTGTCATTTGTTTCGAAAAATTACCAAAAAAAAACCGACCGCGCGCACGATTTTTTCTGAACGGGAGGACAATTAATGCTAAATGACGAAACCACACCTGGAAATTAGGTACAGGTGCGAACCAACAAAGTTGGGGTTTTGTTTGTATTTTTGTAAGCCACTCAGTGTCTGCTCTGGGGCGTGACAGAACCGGAGGAGGGCCTGCTTTTCTGTTTCTTAGACTCGAAAGAGAAGGAAGAACTTTGGCCACCTTTTTAAGCAATTAAAAGTTTAATCAGAGTTCTCTTTAAAAATCTTGGAATCTATTTTCCAACTCCACTCCAAGAACATGTTCTTCCGACGACAACACAAAATTAAGTTATTAATGCATGGCCCCAAATGGGGCACAGTGACTCACTCGGAGATAATTTTCACATTTAGTAACCTCTCTCGAATAAAAAAGCTCTAGCAAAAGTGCAAATGTATTGAATTAAATCATAAAAAGCGATATAAATGAAATGTAAATTCACATTTTTTACTTAAATGATTTTTCATTAATGCGAGGGTTGTGGGGATTTTGCTTAAATTAGTCGGTAAAAAATAATTTTTCGAGTCCAACAAAGTCACTTTTCCGGGGCAATTGCAGTAAAAAGGAAAGTGGTTTTTCTCATAGTTTCAACCTCCCAGGCCCGATACAGCGCCTTCGACCTTTTTCATCGTCGCCCAGAAGAGGCGTTGTGATCCATTGCCTTCTGGCCGAATCCGATTCATTCGCAGAACAGACAGTCCATGAGTCAAAGAAACTCGAATTCGGGAGCCACAAATTATTCTCAGTTATTGAATTAACAGCGGCTCTAAAAATAGCGGGCGAAGCGCAAGCGATTTGCGACGAACGCAAATACAAAATTTCTCCGCTCTTCCTATTCCCAGCTCGTTTTACTTATTAAACATGAATGAGAAAAGTAATTAATCGACAAGAAAAGAAAAATGATCGCGGTAGGAAGGTGCAATACCCAGGTCAGTGGCATTGTGCATTAAGATGCAAGAGTAAATCAAAGTTCGTTCACACGTTTGACATTGGCATCGGTTACTAAGGACATTTGTCGGGAAAGCTGGGAGGGGCGCTTCGGGGAAGGAAGCGGGAAGGGAGGGAGCAGGAAGGAGGGCGAAGGAGTCAGTAGATGAAGCCAGGGAAGGAAGAAGGCTCGCGGTGGCAGTGGGAAGCCGAGGAGCCGCGTTTGGTGGAAGAGAAAGCAAAAGTGGTCGACAGCCTATGAGAAGGCGAGTCTGAACAGTAATTAACTGCTCGGGGTTCGCAGGAACCAATGGATGCCCATCTCTGTGCGATCGTGTGTCCTAATCATGCCTTGTTGGGATGATAAAAGTTGTTAAATTCAGGGCAGAAAAGGCGACTGCTAAATCTGATCAAGTCTGCTGTATCACGACCCGAAAAGCAGAAAGATTTATTCACGGGCAGAAGTGGTTTGATACTGGATGTGAGATTCTTCTGAATGACCGCAGCAGCCAGCGGAGATATCAGAAGGAGCAGAGTTATCCAACAAGGGGTGCGGGCTTAGGTGGAGCTGTCGGGTGCAGTTGCTGCAGGCGACAGTCGCCCACGCGGCTTCGGAAGTTGTGCTTCACCGGAGATTACATCACAGGAATTTGGTTCCAACTACGAGGTTGGCAAGCAGCGAGCCATTTCGCCCGTTGGAGCTCTTCGCTTCATAAACAAACACAACAAATAAGTTGGGTGAGGAAAATAGAATTAAATGAAAAGTTAGCATTGACCCGCATCTATTGTGTTCGGTGGTTTGTTTTGGAGAATTCGGACGGGCGACTGGTAGGAGTGCTTCCAAATAAATCATTTGCCCGTTTTCTTACATTCTGTTGCTTTGATGCTGCACCTTTCTCTGAAGCAACAGTTCGGCAGCTGCCCTTTGTCTGACCAGAGCACACATCCTCTTTGCTAATTTCAATTTGTCAAACACCCTTAGCTTCAGTCTGATTAAATGAAAACTTAAAAATTCTAACCCTCGAAATGTGATTTTCGGCAACGTTTGCATGGCGCTTTTTTCCAGCGTCTCAGCTGTCAGCTGTGGGTCAACAATATTCAAAAGATTTTCACATCTTCCACACCCTGCAGAAGTGAAGATTTGGTTAAAAGCCCTTGCAATTTGAAGCCATCTTCAAATTTAAAATTCCAAATTATACTCGTATTTCCGGAAAGTACAAAAATCTAATTAGAGAACGTCTAGAAAGTTACTCGGCTGCTTCCAACAGCCTTCTGAGAATTGCACAGAACAGCAATCCCTCCTCCTCGGAGCAATTAATATTTAATATTACGCATAATTCAAACGGTGAGGATTCCAACTGACATCGACAGCAGTATTCTGTGCCCATTCAACAGCAAAAACAGTCCAAGTAGAACCTCAAGAAACCTCGAAGTTGACCTTTATAAGTTTATACTGAAAGATATAAATCATTCTTAAAAGGGCAATTTGTTAATTTTTTGTTCCTTTTTAAATTATGGACTTTCCTTTTCGTTTTCTTTTACTTTCCCTTTCATTGAGAATGGGGTCGGTGTTTGAGAGGTAGAGAATCTTTTGTAAAAACAACACTACCACGGCCATTAACATCCTTCCTTTCAAGGGTTAGGAATGCCATTATGTAATTCCAGTTCTTGGGGGGAGGAAGGGAGGTAGGGGGGAGAGCTGAAAAGCGTTCGTCCGTCGTAAATGAACTGCTTATTGGCACATGCAGGTCTTTGGCAGTCCGCCCAATTTTTCATTTCCCTTTCAACCAACTCATTTGGAGACTGACCATTTCAGAGAAACTGTGAAAGGACAACCTGGACCAATTCATCCCTTCGGATTCTTTAAGATAACGATAAGACATCACGACAAGCAACCTGCACTCTATTCCAAACCACTGCTGACTTCTCGTAAAGCTTTTCAACTTGCGAACGCCGCTCAAACGAGCAGGTTTTGTGCAGGTGCCTCCAATTTAGAGCCGCTAATGTTGGGGTAATGAAATCCTTCCTCAGTCACGATGTCTAAATTTTTTTCTATAAAGCAGAAGACGGACAGAATTGTCACAGTTTTCATTCCTTATTTAACGACCATCTTCATCTCATTTTCAGATCCCATAATTCTCTCAATTTTTGCACAAATTTATACTCCTTCAAAGTCCTCTGCAACAGGTAAAAAACTCTGCCAAATTGAAAATGCGTTCTCCACCAGTCATAAGAACGGCCAAAAATTGACCAAAGTCGCCGGACTGAGTACATTTTTTAGAACTCCATGCCCCCCTCACGTGTTGACTGCTTCAAAATAATACGCTACGAAAATGGCAAACAATAACAAGCACAGCGACACGTTCGCCTCAGTCCGAAAGCAGTACCGTATTCGATGCAGCTGACACAGGTTGCCCATTGTTCAGAGAGCAGTACCTCACTGTAGCTTGACAAACGAGTGGGGAAAAAGGAAATGCTCTGCTCACCTAGGTCCGGGATGGAGCTGGAGGGCTCCTCGTGGGGGTGCCGTTCCCGGTCCGTCCTCTCCTGCTTGACCTCGACGTAGGGCGAGGCCCTCGGCTGGCGGGGCGGCCCCGGCGGGGGCGGAGGCCTCATGCAGTTGGAGCCGGGCGGCGAGGACGTGCTGGAGGTGACCAGCCCCGCGGGGGCCGGCGGTATCCGGAAGTCTTTGACGGTGATCACCGGCCTCGGTATCTGCGGCAGAGTGTCCGAGCCCGAGGTCGAGACGACCGAAGTGCCCTTGTGCAAGTTCTGAAAGCTGTCGAAATCTTCGACCATTTCCTCTTTGACGACCGTCTCTTGCTTGATGCTTACGTCCGGCACCCACTGCGACATTTTACCGGGCTTGGAACGAATGCGGAGTTTCACAACGACCACCGGCCACTGGACTGGAGAGAAACCATTATGCGAGTGCACTTGGCCATCGCTGCCAGTTGGACAAATGAAAAATGAATCTGGAGAAATGCACTTGGGATCGGGGTTGAAAGACTATCGAGGGTGCATGCGCAGGGGTGGAAGCAGATCCACGATTCTGTTTAAATCAACGGCCTGCGATGTCACCCCTCGACCACTTTCTTCCACTTCTGCTGACTTTCGTCCAGTCCCCGAATCGCTCAAACTTTCACCGTCACTTCAAAACAACAAACGCCACAAAGATTCACCATGAAAAGTCCCTTTCATTCACCGTGAACAAATTCCATGCTTCAGTCTATTTTTAACAGGTCTTACTATTTATTTATTCCAACGTAAATTCAATGCTAACTTTTAAATTACTCGATGGGTCCAAACAAATAACAATCCAACAATCCAATCGACCACTGGATTTCACTACCACCTATCACCCCGATGAGCCCCAACGACCCCCAAACACCCCTATAACAACGCAGACAAGACGTGTTCCTCCGGAGAGAAGACTCCATCAGCTCCAACATTCCACTCTGCTCAGACCTCAGTCCTGCACTAGAAATTCGGTATAAGGGACTATTCGGCGACCGCGCTGTGGCCTTGTCCTTGAACGCGGATTCTGAACCCGAGAGGACCCACATTCGAGCGCGAAGGAGAGAGAGGGAAGACGCGGGTTGCGCGGAAGAAGGGCTCGGGCGCGCGGCGGGCGGGCGCAGTTGGGCCGTTGTTGGTCGCGGGCGGGGAATGTGGGGTAACGTGTGTCGGGGAGACGGATCCGCGTATGCTTAGCTTGGGGGGCGGCGAGCGGTTGGGGCGGAGGCGGTGCGAAGCGGAGCGCGGGAGGCGTTGGCTAAGCTAAGCATGGTGGGAGCGAGTTGCGTGTTATGTCACGGAATTGCACAATACGTATGAAATGAGTATTTTGAGTTGGGCCGACGACAGCGTGTTTCGGTTGTTGGTTGTTTGGCTGTCGGTTGTTGGGAGTGGACGGGTGAGGCGGCGGGAGAAGCAGAAAGGCTAAAGGTGAATGAATGGAGCCGATGAAAAATTTTTTGGGCCAACTCCTGAGTTTTTGGAAAAATTAATTTACTGAATGTTTGTTATCTTTGCTTACTAATTTATTTATATTTATTATTTGTTTAATTTTTTAGGCGTCCCGGGCACCCATGGACCGCGATATTTCAACTGACCTTTTCCTCCTTCCTCTTTGTCCAATGTTCCTTCATTCTCTCAGTCGTCCATTTGACTCCTGTCTTTGCGTTCTGAAACTCGGCTCTTTTAGTTTTTATGGTCTACCCTTTAAATCAACCCCTGCGTGTTTCCCTCTGCTTCGACGAACCACGTTCCTCTCATATTTTTGTCCTGAAAGAACCTAATTATTTTTAGTTTTTGATACCTAATTAATTTTAATTATTGACACGGAGAGGCCTAAGCTCCAGACTGCAGGAAAATGATGTTAATATACAGTATCTCCCGAGAGGCGATGCTGCTGCTCAGCAATTTCATGCCAGCGTTGGAGAAAAACTGTCCAAAACGGAAAATGAGTAGCTGTCGCATGGTTAACCCGCTAACCCAGATTTTATGCAAGAATCAGAATAGGATTGTACACTTTGCACCTTTGCAAGGGTTCTTAATTCCCATTCGTCGCAAGCCTGTTTTCTTTTCTCTTTTCTTTTCTTTCTCTTTTCTCGAGGCAATTTATTCATGGCAGACGCTTCAAGCAAACGGAGGGCGAGGACTCTGACAATGACAGACTGTAAACATTTTCAACAAAGGATGTGAAAATTTAATGAGTGTACCACCGATCCGATGGACCCTTGATCGATTCGGAGATTTGAATGTGCTTCGAAACCCTTGAAGGCCTTCGACCAAGAGGAGAATAGTTGGACTCACCGCCAAAACTCTTCTCACACCTATTCGGTCATCTTAAGTTCAACCCCCGAACGAAAGAGCGAGGTAGAAGATGAAAAAGACTTCTGTCAATTTTAAATTTAATCCTAAATGCAGTTGTTGGAAACAAAGTTGTTTTTCTATTTTTTATTCAAGAAAGCATTGAAAATTCATGAAAAACATAGTGAACTTGAACATGTAAGAAATTTGCTCTAAAATCCTTTATTGAAAATTGTTAAGTTTTTTAAAACATATTTTTGTAACTTCACATTTTAAGAAAATTTGAATATAAATATAGAATAGAAATATAAAAATAGACATATAATAGAAATATAATAAAAATATATTAAGGGTCGCTTCCTTCAGATCATTTTTATGGGAATTGTTCAGAGGTTCATGTCTGTGCTCTGGAAATACTTTCAATTTTTTGAAAGATTTGGGGAAGCCGGGCTCCTCAAGCCCCAACATTGACGCAACCTTTGCTTTTCGAAATTTCATCGTTTGTTCGAACCGTCAGATGAATCATAAATTTAATTTATATACTCAAGTCTTCCCTTTTAATGATCCACTTTAAAATAGAAAGATGAAGATCTGCGGTCCTTTCCGGATATTGACTAAGTTTTGAGGCACTTGCAAACATTTTCAAACCGGGAATCCAGGATAAAAGTTCAAGGTGAAGTTCTGAGCAGACGCCCTCTTTCGGTCCTGTTAGGTCAAGGTCCGGGATCCAACCAAATAGAAAAGAACCCCCTCACCTGGCCCCCCTCACCACTTTCACCCCCATTCAAGATGTCTCTTTGCCCTCCCCGTGGGGGGGAGTCAGCTCCGATTATGTCCCGTTTGTGAGATTTATTGCCAGCAGACGCCTTCGAATGTAAAATGAAAATAACCGCATGTATTTGTTTGAAATTCCCTGCCAATTCTCGCAACATGTTTCCACGAAGTGATGTCCCTGAAAACCAAGGACAAAAAGTCCCCCCCTCAAAAAGACGCTAATCCGACTAGATTTTGCTTTCCCTCCTCCTACAATAACAACTCCACCTTAATGCCCAGCATTAGTATGGTGGTATCTGTGGCCCATTGAGGTTCTCCTCTGGATTTTCTGAAAATGGCAACAAAGAAAAAGCATTAAATATTATTCCGGGCCAAGAACACCAAAGTGGTCGAACTGGTGCATCGAGCGTCCCTTGCGACCCCACTCCAGTGATGAGTTGTCCCAAATTCAAAATGTAGAGCGGGTGCAGCGTTTCTGGAAGCTGAAACAGGGGAGTGGCATTGTCTAAGTGGAAGACGCGGTGCCCACGACCTCGTCAAACACAAAGAGACGAAGGATCGCGGGGTCATCCCCGAAAAGCATGAATGGCATCCCGCGACCAGTTTCAGTCCCCGAAATGAGACTTCTACCCTCGGAACTAGTTTTAAAGAAATAAATTGGGTTAGTTTTTCATCTCGAGAGAAACTTCTCAGGGGGTTGAAGGGTGTCTCTGTGTGTGTGAATACTTTCGGATGAGGCAACCTGTTTGTCGCGGCTTCTGACCGGCCGGGGGAGAGGGTGAAAAATCGTTTTCGAATGGACCCGGTCCGTTCTCAGCGAATCCTGGGATGCTCTCCGCTTATCAGATCGAAATCGTATTGAGTTTCCACCCCAGTTAAAAAAGAAAATTTCCTTTCCTCATTTCCCGAAGTGACTAACCCCGTGAATCATCGCATTCCCATGGATACGCAGGGGTCTGTTCCGAGGATGGTGGATGCGTCATCCTCGTTTCAACCCCTTGTTTTCCTCGCTTTCCCCGCCCGTATATTTTCTCTCTGCCCTTATGAATTTTAAATACGAAAACGACCGACGATCCCTAATTGTTCTTTCGAATAGAGCTTTCCTCTTTTTTGGAAAGAACAACAGGCCACAATTTGAAGTCGCTTCATAAAATAATTACCAGAATCTCCCCAAGCAACGACGGCGAGGTCTCCCCTTCTTCCACCACCCTCGAATGTTTAAACATCTCACAATCCCCGACAGCTTCATAGCAACGGCCTGCTTCTTAAAGTCGAGTGATCATTGCCAGACGCTTATCCGTACTATCGTAGGGTATGTGGGTGCTCTGAAAATGAAAATCGATTCAGCACAATTGTGGATGTCCATCCTCGGAAAAGAACACCTTAAAGCCATGAAACACAGCTGTCGATGAGCCCCAGACCGAACCTAGACCGTTACACCTTTCCGGGTGATGTAATAGGATCACTACACACAAAAGGGTCCAACCCTTTCACGAGGAGGTTCGCATTATCAGAGGGAATGCATTGTGCGTCTGATCTACTGAGGTTCTTCTTCAGGTGAGACTTGACCCCTTTCTTGAATCGGGCGAACGCACGAACCTTTTTGGGGCGCTGGGGCTGAATTAGGAGTAATTTTCGAGAGCACATGCGGCAAATAGACGAAGCACGCGAAAAAGGTGTCAACAAAAAGGTCCTAATAAAGATAATTGTCTTGAGCTTGACCTTGATGTAACAATTCGGGTGAATGACTTCATTTGGACTCGTCCGATTATCGCTTTGCTTTTCTTCGGATCGAACCTGAAATTCGCTTCTCTGGGTAGGCCACCACGGCCCCTTCTGCCATTTAACCGCGCCTCATTAATGCGACTATCAGAATAAGCGAACGGCACAGAAAACCGAAGCAACAGCAGAGGGAGCGATGGCTGCGTTGGCGTTGTGACATAAAACGCGTCTACGTATTTAATTAAGTGGTCAAGTGGAAGCCCACCCTAACAGTGCAGACTGTGTCATCGATGGAGAGCCTCCCTGGAGTCGAATATGGGCGAGGATGGTGGAAGACACTTTGGCATTGCTGACTAAGAGGTGGGAGCGACAGGTAATTGTAGATAATCGCAGGTGTCGAAGAGCACTGCAAGTGACAACAAATCTCCTGGTTCGACCTTGAACTTTTCACTCAGGTTCTTCATCTCTTTAGGTTTGAAATAGGCGAGCGAGAAATGAGAGAGCAAAGCGTCCCCCCTCGCCCTGGTAATTTCTTCTCATTGCCGAGACACGTGGTTTCTAAGGTCATGGCCACATTCTGGCGAAAAAAACTGGCACCCGTTTCCAAAAACCAGGCTTTCGAAACTCTCATGGCGGCCATTATCTTTTTAACCCGAGTCGAGCTTTCCGCAACGTCTCCTCTTCCTTTTCTTTTCTTGTCTTCATCCTCCGCGACAAAGGCGGCCGGAATCCCGACTTTCCTGCATATCTTCCTCAATTTATTTGAAAATTTATATTTAGCCGTTGCTGGCCCGAAACAACGTTTCCTTCAAGCTTCTTAATGGCGGCATTCCCTCTTGCGACTGCATTTCATTTACACGCCGCTCCCCACGTGTTCGCGCACTGTACCCTTGGCATAAATATTCTCCGGCCTTCGAGCCTCCTGCCTCGAAAATTTGAAATTTAATCAGCTCTCTGACTTTCCGACCGACTGCATCATTCGAAAATGCATTTTTCAAAACGGCTTCTCTCCTTCGCAACGGCCATGAACTTCTTCCTTCCCTTTCCTCTGATGGAATCATCTCTCGCCCGTCGACTAAATCTTACTCCAACGTCGTCTTTTAACGCTTTCCCGGGTTCTCCTCGGCGAACTGTTTATGGCGGAGGCAACTTTTAAGAAGACGGCCACCCCGCAGCCGGCGAGCTTTCGAGGCGGATATTTTACTCTGCGCCCATCCCGATGTTTTCTGTATTGTTAAGAGTGGTCATGCGCAAAGCTGCAAACGCGGCCATGGGGTCACTCACCCGAGGAGACATAAGGTCGGGGTCTTCCCCCCTGTTTCTATTACTCAGCCTATGTCGTTTGCTTCGGTTAGGCGCGGAGGAAATGGCAGTAGAAAGTTCACAATTGGGGGACTCGTCTTTGCTACAGAAGATGACAGACAAAAAATGGAAAAACATCATCTGTGTTAAATATAATAACAATAAGCTTTAATTGAAGCTTTTTTGTATATTTTTTAATATTTATATAAACCTTCATAATATGCATAAAAAGCATTCATATTTATTTTTGTTTTTCTCCCTCCTTCTCCTTCCTTTTAAAGTTGGCCAGAAACGTTTCCCCGCATTTTTTCGAAGTCTTCCTTGCGTTAAGTACAATACAACAAAATTTGCGTTTGTTCGGTTCTTTTGGTCGTCACGTGGAAACTGAGTATGTGGTCATCTTTGAGTTGTGAATGTGGGTGATACGAGCACATCCCCTCGCCTAATGAACCCCCGACACGCAAACACTTCCCCCAAGCATCCCTTAAGTTCCGTCCGCCCCGTCTGTTGACCGAGCCGGGAGGGCGCGGGGTCGAAAGCTTGCTTTTATCGATCTGTTTCCATCTTAACGGGATGTGGGCTAGTCGAGGGGATGGTTTTATGCAAGTCAGACAATCTTTTACGAGGGGAAGGAACTCGAGGGAGAGCAGGAGATAAGGAGAGTCTGGGGGAGGGGATGAAAGCTCTAGACTCTGATTCACTCCGAACTGCAGTGAAATGTAAGACCCTGACACAGAGCTGCTGTTGCTTTATTTAGCATAGCGTTGATCTAAATTTAGCGAAGACACCAAGGCTCCCTCCTTATCTGCGTCGAGATGCGTTTCTAAAACTCGTTTTTCTTCATGAAATTACGCACCGTTTGATAATCCAAAACGTGCGCCATTTCGGCATCGTATGAACTCTGTATTAATAATTAGAGCTTCCGGTTGTGGAAAATTGGTGCACTCAGGGCGCCAAAGGAGCAGACCAATGACTGCAATATCATCAACATCAACGGTCTCTAAAACAAAAATTACACTTGGCCATTAGTAAAGAACTGCAACAACCAAAAATCAGCTCCGCACAAGAGAGTTACCCCGGAATAGTTCGAAACATTCGGAAAAGTGAATAGCACATTGCAATCAACACCACCACAAGCGTTTTCGGGAGCTGCTAATTTATGCATAAAAATTACGTTGCAGGTTCTGTGATACTACAACTGATGAGGTTCCATTTCATAAATATGTTCTTTTTAATCCAGTTCAATTATTTCAAAAATCAGGGATGAAGTAACGTAAATTCACAAGGAGGTGAAAATTGGTGAAATTATTCAAAGTATAATTACAAAAGTGTGACATCGGGCTGGGAAAAGAATTGGGGCGGAATCAAAGTTAAAAGAAATTTGTTTTTTTGCCATCTCAGCAAATATGTAAATGACGAACATTGTATATGTCACAAAATTATCTAGAAAAGATGTGTGAATGTTTTTCTTCCTAAGAGTCACCGTTTCTAAGATATAACGATTCCAAAAGTTGGATGGCACATATTAATACATCTGTGATTTTTTCTAAAAGTGTTTTTAAAATTTATAAGTTACCAATAACTTTTTGTAAATTTCAAGTCTGAATTAAAATTGGCATAAAATTTCTTTTTCTCAAATGTTTAACATCAAAAAATAGCGAATAACTTTGGCCCGAGTGTGCCGCGTTATGGCGCAACAAAGCACAAGAACCTGCTTAGGGAAAGGCTCGATATGACGCCAAAGGCTGCCGTCGGCGTCAGTTAACTCTCGGTTACTGGCTGCCCGAGAAGGTTATTGCATGTCATCTTTTATAACTTTCTTCGGTTCCGCGCATCGCTGAAAGGAAATTCAAAGCAATGCTGTGAACGTGGCAAAGGCGCTGAACTCTCTTCTCGTCGGTCGGCCAAATGCTGGAAATTTGGCGAGAAGGTTAAATAGATGTACTATGAAGGCGCATGTCTGTGGGTAACGCCCGCAGTTCACCGGACGACGACCTCTAAACTTGACCACTGCGCATGCGTCGTGGAAGTTCATACGCCAACTGGAAGGAATTTCACATGGAAAACTTTTTTAATTGCTTTCGTCATCGGCCGCAGATTTTGGCCAGCGATCACGAGGAACTCAGAAAATGTCCCGTCTGGTTCGGACCGCCAAACCGACTCAGACGTCAACCTTTTCCTTTTCCCCTCGCCGTCTGGCTCTGCGACGCAAATTCTGGCCGCCAAAGCTCTCTTCTTTTTGTCCCTTTCTTGCCGGAAATGAGCGAGTGGCCATTTTCTCTGTCCTCAGTTGATTGTTGAAGCTTTTTATAAAAAGCAAACCATTCGCTACATAAGAAAAAAATTGACAACATAATAAAAGCACATTCCGCCGGGGCATATAATTATTTTATATATAAAAATTATACATATACAGATTCATACAACGTATGAGGGACGGCTTAGGTTCCAAGAGAGACTACTGCACCACTTAAATAATAAATAAATTATAAAAAAATAATCCTCAGTAAGAAAACGGAACCGAGTGATTCGTAGAAGTAGAAAAGATGTAGAGGAAATAGGATCTAACAGAGAGTGAGACGGTGAGAAAGAGAACAATAAGCTGAAGACAGAAGAGAGAAAGAAGAACGAATTTCAACAACAAAAGAGAAATATTAGCATGGTTCGAAGATGCCCTCAAACGCAAAAAATGAAAGGTAATGAAATGATTAATTTAATATAAAACACCGCAACTGTCCAGTAGGTGATGCTCCAGAGCAGCTTAGGAAAAAGAAGGAGAGTTGAAAACAACAAGACGCACAGAAACCGAGATAGAAAAGAACATACAGTATGAACTGTCCGCCACCACCAAGCGGGTGCGGAAAATGTCAGGAAGAGAACTGCAGCAGCTGTCGGAAGTGCAGAGGAGCTGTCGCTGCAGCCTTTCTGCGATTAGTTGATGACTTTCTGCTCTGAAATTTTCTCTGCCAACCCTCGATTGTCTACTTTGGCCTGGTGATGTGTCCCATCAGGTGGTGTTTCCTCGTGGGGTGCCGCTTCCTTTTCTCAATTCTATTTTCGTCTCTCACCTTTACTTTCAATCTCCTCCTTCTTTCCCAATTACTTTACTAAGTCTCCGTTCCTTGCAGACTTTCTCCTCACGGGTATTTCGTCCAGTTGTTGGAGGGCAGGAGCCAACTAATTTCCCTCCGACAGCGCTGCAGAGATCGCCTTCTCGTCACGGGCACTTCTCCACTTTCTCTCGAAACTAACTTTAAAGTCCAGAATTTAATTTATTTCAGGAATCGTCGATAATTAGTGGCTGAGCTCATTCATCCCTTTGGCTCTTCTGTTCCTAAGAAGAAAACCTTGCGCTGAAAAATACAAAATCTCATTTCCGCCACATTAACCGGTTCTGTAATTTATTTATGGGGCAAAAATAAATAAATAAAGCGCTAATTAATCTTTCGGCGATGGGCCAGTGCCAAAATTTTCCTAATAGCGAGCTGATTAATGCGCGACAGGTAAATGTGTCCTCTCAGCATTCCTGAAATTGCTTCCAAGTTCTTTAAAGACGCGTGCGTTCACGAAAACAGGGGCGGGCGAAGGTGGACACAAACAGGAATGGGCAGCAGGGCTGCTGTCTTTTCTCGAGAATATCAACTTTGTGTCTGGAGTTCAAATTAAGTCTTGAGGCCGTGACGTGAAACAAGCGAACATGGCCGAAGTTACTGGCAAAGAAACACCAATCGGTGTTAATCCAGTCCTTTCCCCTCTCGAATACGAAGAGTTCTTGCACCATAAAATGATGACGTGAGTGGAGGTGAGAGTGAGCCGCCCTTGTCCACTATATCGAGTTTTACGGGGCCCACAAAGAAGGGAAATCCAGCAACAATCTATGCCGATGATTGATATAAAAACGTAAACAAAGCTGTGGAAGCTAATGGAATAAAGAATTTCCAGGTCGAAAACAAACAAAGCCGTTAACGATCCCAGAAAACAAACAGAAAAAATCATTGATACGAAGAAAAAAACGAAATGAAAAGTACAATCATTTGTGTGAAGTTCACTTTCGAGTTGTTACGACTTCCAACTTACATAACAATTGAGGTGAGCTTGGCCTTGTCCTTGAACTTGCCGTAAACCTGTTCAGGTACGGTTTCACTCCACCATGATCGCTTCGCTTCCAGCTTCGACCACTGCGGTTACGCACACGCACGCCGGAAACTCGTCCAGCCTCGAAAGCTCTTCTGCTTCGCCGAAAAGGCCAACCACAGCACAAAAGTCTTCTTTTCTCAAAATAACCCTTCTTCGCGTCTATGCTCAAATTGGTAATTCACTTGCACGGATGTGCACTTTTTATGCATGCCGCATTTCCCGTGAGGTTGGCCATTTTCTTTTTTCCCTACTTTTCCTTTTAATAAAAAACTACTAAAATACAAAAAATCATAGTGAAATGAACTGGCGAGGAGGGGCAGGCATCCACAATTGGTGCAACGCAGCGCGGCTGAAAGGGAGCAAATAAAGCTGACGGAAAGCGAACGAGCCTATGTAATTTTCTTGTACTTGCATTCGTGAAAGCTGAATGGGGAAAGTACATTCACCCCGAGGGACGCAGCGGCGTCGGCGCACAATTTTCAAGGTTCTTGGGAGCGTCCATGTTCCAGTAGGTTAGCAAAGGCAAATTAAGAGAGCCTCTCCCGTCCATAAAAGCCCATTCTTCTCATGCCTCGCTTTCCGGCCGGCGCCTCTTCCAACCCAAAAATGCTCTCATTTTAATAAAGCTCGGGTGGAATGCCCGGAGGTGATCTTTCCCAACTTTTGCTGGTCCTGGCTGGAGCCGACTTCCACTTCTCTGCACCCGACATTGCCTCACAAATTGACGAAACATCCGTTCTACTCTTTTACATCGCACTCCCCGATTTTTCTCTTTTGGCAGGACTCTTGCGGATGACTTCCTTTCGCTTGCCTCCAAGGAAGAGTCCGTCGGAATATTCATTCAGTGTCAACAGCAAAGTACTGTGGGAATGGAACTGAAAATTATTTCCAAAGAAAATATGTAAAATTTATTTTTTTACGAATTTAAAAAATTATTATACCATTATTAATTTTGTATGAAATATGAACAAATAAAAAACTAACAATAATAATTTCTCTTGCTTTTTAACAATGTCGGTCAGGTCACTTTAATTTACTTCAAATAAGAACTTAAACTGGCTCAAACGAATTTATCTATTCTTTCAAAACTGACCGTCTGTAATTGAATTTTTTCGGTCATGTTGTTCTTTTCTTAAAAAAGATTTTCTCGCGGACAATTTCCGGTTCGATGAGTGAATGGCTGCTGATTTTAGAATAAATAATGGAACTTTTGTCTGAGTCATTTCCGAGCCATATTTGGTGATTTTACAAACCTTTCCTTTTCTCAAACCTTTTCTCCAATACGACTCGAAATAAATTGTCCAATTTTTGAGTGGGGCCATCAGTTTTTTCTTCAGTAGCGATTTAAGCAAATTAAACGCAGCAAAGGGTTTTTTAAAAAAAGAAAAGGCTCCTGAAAAGTAATTTCACTTGGGCAAAGAAAATGTTTGATTTCTGAATCGGATTGGGGGCTTTGCAAATGAGCTTCACAGATCATGTTTGAGTCTTCTGCGAAGTTCATCAAGATCCCGGGCATTAACTAGGTCTGGCGATAAAGGGAATGACGGGGATTGCTGTTGTTTGTGCTCCTACTTACTGATGTTATTGCTTTGTTTTATGCAAATCCCCTGGAACCGCTGCCTGGGAATGAAATTTTCCTCTTTAGCGATGTTAATCAATTAAATTTGTCAATGCAAAATATCCATTCCGACAATTTATGAAATTTTATGAATTGTTACTGTGCGTCTTGGTGGCACTTAGGTTTAAATTTCTTTTTGAGCCCAGAAAGATAAAAATTCTTCTATTCAAAAGGAGGAACTTTTGTCGAATTCACGGGGAAAAGTTTTAGAAAGCTGGAGAAAATTCAAAAGCTCGAAAAAGTCCATAAAAACCAAAATAAAAAAGCCTCGGAATCCTAATTGAAGTAATTGGATCGAGTAACAATTAAACTGGAAAGTTTTCGGACTGACCAAAAAAAGGTTGGTAAAAATAAAAGATGAGCTTAATTTAGAAATAATAATTTAAACGTGAAATATTCAAACCTGAGAACAGTATTCGCCATCTTGTGCTCAAACATTAAACGACTTCTTTAGTTCCAGTTTCACTCGCTAGTTGGCGTAAAAATTGTTAAGTGCTTAGGAGTCAGTTCAGTAACTTCACGCACATTTTTTTCATTATGTTTTTATCACAGTTAGCAATGAAATAGTTAAATTTTTTGTAAACAATAGTTAAAATATTTATTAATCTTAAACATTGATTAAATTTTTGCAAATTATTTAGTATAAAAGTTTCATTTCTTTAAAAAATATCTCGTTTCGACATCCGGTCTGCCATGTTGTGTTTTGCGATAGTTCGCAACAAAAACAACACGTGTTAGAAATTTTTCTAATTGAAATACACAGTGAAGTTTACATGCAAATTCAATAAAAATTGAGAAAATTGAAGCCTGTGAATTCCGCTTCACAATTACGCCCAATTCTCAAGTAAAAATTTCGTAAGTACAACGTTTTCCCTTAATTATCAGAAACATCTGTATAGCCTATACATCGGCATTCGGCTACTTGGGCTCTTCATTTTCCCCCTAGAATACCTGTGTCCCTCTTAAGTATACTTTCAGACAATTACCTGTATCGTCAAAAAGGTTTATTTAGTCTTTAACCGCTATAAATTATTATAAAATTAATTCCGTTTTATTTCACAAAATTGCGTCCAAGGTCGTGTTGTAGTCTTGCTGTTAGTTTTTTTAGGCGGCTTCAGTATTTACTGCAGGAATGGTTGCAACCACGCCGGAGTAATTTCATTCAGGTGTCTTTAATTGCGGGCTTTTTCTCTTCGTCTGTTTTGACATGTATTCCCTCCTTATTAATGATAACATAAATATGGATTGCTTATGGTATGAATGGAGGTGCCAGATTTTAATATTACTGTGTCATTCATTTAGTGTTTACTTGAAGATAAGAGTCAATTCTACATTTATTATTCCTTAATTAATTAAAAACGTTGATTTAAATATTTTTTTACGAATTTAAATGTTTTTAGTTATTGTAACTCTGCATGTTCATATTATCTGGGTAATTACACATTTTTAAATGTTCACTTATGTTTAAGAAATATTTACATTCCATTTTCAGCATTAATTTAATGAAAAAAATTGAAAATTTTTGAGTAATTTTGTTACCACATTATAGTTGTTTCTTTTGGCCTTATAGTTCAGAATTATGATAGAATCTTTTTTCCTATGTTTCTTCTAAGGACTGATGACAGAAGCAATTTCTTGTACAAATTGTCTGCTTATTTTTACTGTAATTGCTTTTATGGAACTTTAACAAAATGATAGCAGGCAGTAATAAGAAGACATACTCTCTTGATTCTCTTATTATGAATCTCTTGCAAAGAAATCTTGTCAGGCTGCATAACTGAATCATTGGCTCAGTCATTGAATTGTGACTCTTTTTGTGCCCTCACTTCTGTGGGGGTGGCTTTATTTGCACTGCAGCTCTGAGAAGAGTATCTGGAAAAGCTTGGCTCATTAAGTGTTTGCACCAAAGTTGTGTTCTGCTTCATTTTCAAATTAACTGGCACAATTTGGGCAAAGTTTTGAAATGAAGTGGAGTTTGTGTCTGTAATTTTAGTTAGAGTGATCCTTCCTGTTTGCAACTGACCACATGACCAGCAGAGCACATGACCTCTTGGCTGCTGATAAGGCTTGTTCCAGCCCTATATATGTGCTCTGGACATTCTAAGAAGATCAATTATTCCTCAGATGATTGCATTTGACTTAGGCGATAATGCTCAGATATTGCTGAATTATATAATCGCTTAACGCAGCAATTTTTGTCATATATCTTGTGCAAAATAGAGGTGACCTCTGCGGGAATAAAAGTTTGAGATATGCGTTGCAATTCAATTAGGGCTGACGTTCGAGTTGACCATCGAGTGATAGTGAAAAAACTCAGTTTTTCAGGTCAATATGCCCTAGCAAAAAATGTTGAAATTTTATGACTGAATTTTTTGCATCGTAAAAAAGTTTGTGAAATTTGAAAAATTCATTCTGAGCCTGAGTTAAGATGCTTTGGCATCAGTCTGGTAACTGTTACTCGATGCAGATCTATGAATATCGCATTGCATAGGTTTGTTTTATATTTTTCTCTTTCATAAAGTAAATTAGAAAATTTGAGGAAGGATTAGAGAAAAAACATTCATCTACAGACATAAACAATACCATTCTTATGCTCAGTAAAATTGGGATTCAGGCAATCGGTGCCATTTCTGGCGCACTTTCTGATGCCGAAGACCGCATTCCTTTTCTTTCTTAAAATTCACTGCATTCATAAAAGTTATTTAATTATTTTTAAAAAAACTACAAAAATGAATGTGAGTTGTACAATTATTACAAAAAGAGTATGATGGATCTTCTCAACAAACAAAATCTGACAGAAGTGTAATTTACAACAGACGTGATGTGTTGAAAAAGAAACCGATCTTGTAAATGGCGATCCAATCCACAGGGCACGTAGAGGCTGGTGAGCACCGGGCTACAACCTCTAAAGTGAGTAAATGTACACGACTTGGTCATTGGATTGGTGCCAAAGTGACAATAAAAAAAGTTGAAGAAGTCAACCAAGGAATTCGATTGGTTTAAGGGATGCTGTGGGCAAGTGACGGCCCAACTTGGAAACCAGGCTTTGCTGTTGTGACAGATTGGCCGCAGTAACATGAGAATATCATATTCCCATTACGCTCCAGAGTCTTTTTCCTTTTCAAGATTTTAAGGACATAGTTTCCAGACCAGCATTGCCAGCAGAGCATTGCCATTGCAGGAGACAATATTTTAAATGTTATATTAATGCAGTGATGAAAAAAGAAATGACAGGAGTACGAACTGGTGAGATACGAGGGCTTCTCAGTAGGCAAATCCCACAGTGCCTGTATGAAGGAAAGAGTTTTGTTTAATTAACTACCATGATTAGGAAAACACCCTTTTTTAATCAGTATAAAAATCCTCCATCGGTTTTTCTCTTCTCAACTGAGTGGGTACAGTAAGAATTCAGAGCCTTTGGCCTTGGGCAATGTATGTTGTTTGTCCGAGGCATTTTAATGTCTGGGGAATTCGCTGTTTTGTCCCTGTTTTGACTGACAGAATAGTTCGCATTAAGCCTCAGCTGGTAAATGTGTTGTGCCTGGGAGCAGGCCACGTGAACCGCTTAAACTGGCGGCCTTCTTCGCTCGCTTTTGTTTATTTGTAAGTTTTTTGTTTTTGGTTCAGTTGTGTGCTTTGCCAGTTTTAATTGACAAGATTGCCTTTTATTTATACATTCATCCAGCTCTTCATTTGAAGAGAGACATGCACTTAAATGCCTGCACTGCTCCTTTAATTACATCACTTGATATGATTACTTGCAACTGACCCAGATTAATGGTGAACATGGGGAGCAATAAAATCTTTGTTAGCTTTTTGACACTTACAGGGGAACTTGCGCAGATTTAGGATTTGTATTGAATGTCAAGTTTGAATGAATAATGAATTTTTTTAAGTTGTGCGCAATGGGTGCAGTATCAGGCTGGGGTTTGTCTGACAGAGGGTGGGATCATCAGCTGGTGATGAAATTTTTGCAAGTTGCGTGACTTTTTTGGGGCACGAAACGAAGCACGGAAGTTTGCTGACCACAGTGGTCGACTCGTTTTTTCTTTGGGTTTTGATGAAGTCTGGAAGTTTAATAAAAAAATTATTGGGTGACAGTTCTGTATTCCTACAAATGTGGTCTTTCAACACCTTTTCTTCGAATAACTGCAACTGCTTATTTATTTTGCTGTGTGAGCACTCAGAATGCATAAAGTACTGATTTGAAAAGCGCTTTCAAGGACGTATTATCCATCTGCCGTATAATCACACAATGACGACTGACTAGCAGCCAAACCTCCATTACTCGGCTTGACCTGGTTCTTAATGCGAATCAATAATAATAATAATATGTATATTACCGTAATTTTAATAATTAATTTGGTTCGCCCATATTGAACCAACGATTCTTTCCGCAGCCGGTAATGTTTGTTTGCACATCATCTCGCCCAAGGCAGAGCTCTTTGTTTCTTTTACAAAGCAGCCGGCATTTAGGGTGCACCTTGCAAGGGTAGCCCAAGGAATTGGGCTCTGACTTGATTCCGGATGAGTTTTCTGATAAAACAAATGTTACACATTTATGTCAGTTGTTACTTCTCTCATTAACATTCAAATTGGGATGGTGTGGAAGCCAGGCTGTTTCAGGGTAGATATAATGAGGCAATTTGTTTTTTTTTCTTCGCAAACGAAAGTGTCGCGTTTTCCTTGAAAAATCTTTCCTCACTCTTAGTGGCAGATCCTATTCTTTATTTTTCTTATTAGCATAAAATTTGTCATATACATTATTTTTTTAATGGGCAGGGTTGCAACGAGTTTGCAGATCCGGACACGCCCGCCCCGTTTTGTCACCGCGGTGATCGGCCCCTTTGATCGCTGCCATTTCGCACCCATGTCCTCGTCCAAGCAAGCACTTATTGCACCACGTTCTCCCCTTGATCATCCTGTCCGGAAAGTGAGGAGCGCATCTCGGGGCGAGCAAACGCTCTCTTGCTTTCCTGGCCTTGTTAACCGCTTTTCAGTTAAGCAATTAGCTGGTGGCAACCATAAAGCAAAATTGTTTTTTTTAAATGTGTCAGCAATACCAGGTGTCCTTGTGCTCTACTTAGAAGACATTTCGCCGTGTTTATTTATTTAGTTAGCAGTTTTCAAACATTCATTTATAAAATAAATTGTGTTTTGTGCGAAATTGAGTTTCTGAAGAAAATGTAAATAGCAACAACAGCCACTCGCTTCCCTCCCCCGCTGAAATTCAGCCTCCCGAGCCTGAAATTCATCAAAAACAGTTGGCGAGGTCACACCAGGGAAATGGGAGGAAATGGGGCAAAAGTTGCTGTTTTCGCCGCTGCCCCGCGTGGGATTTCACTTGATGAATCATTTCCACCTGAGTCTGAAAATGTCCTTCGATCGAGTGCTTGAGAAAATCCTGGACGTCACATTCGCCATATTCGGCGAATGTTTGTGCGGGGGACTGAAAATTCGAACGATGCCACCTGTTGAGCATCGGCTAAGCAAACATTCGACACGAGTGCTGAGATAATAAGAAATCCCCGTGTTGTGCGGGTTTTCCAAATTTTCCTCATCTTTCACTGGAAACAGTGGCCAACTGTTGGTTTATTGAAATTTTTTTGAAAACTACAAAATTATAGGTTTGATATTTCTTTGACAATTATGAAGGGAGAGAAAGCTGCAAGCATTTCTTTAGAAGGGTACAGTTTTTAAGAGATACGATAATTTTTAGAATTGAGTCGAGTCGCTTCCGTGTGCCTTCCTGAGGCCGAAATGTACAAAGCTCGAAAATTTCTGTGGCGTTCAAGTTGGTGGCAAAATATGTTTTTGATAGTCAGAAAGGTTTTGCCTTTGGGTTAATTTTTGGTCAAGGAATGCGGTGTACAAATGTCGGAGTTTGATGTCGCATGAATATTTGGCTTTCTCGAGCAATCCTCAGTTGAGTGCAATCCAAATTAACCTGGCCTAATTTCAGATGGAAAAGTTCGAATCGTAGAAATAATTAAGCAATAACACTTGGCGGAAATCATTTGCTGGGGGAGTTTCCAAAGAATCCGCTCATGTACTCATTAATGGCCGAAAGGGAGAAAGAATTATCGATTTTTAATTTTTGTGATTTTGTTTTTATTCGTGGAATTTAAGCCTCATAACTTTTTTGAATGAGACAGCCTTAAATGCCATGGGTGAGGGCAGGAGGATGGAAGTGAATTGAGATTTTGAAATGCCCTCATAAAATTTTAATTTCATTGTAACTCAGTTTTTATTTCTTTCCGCGGCCAAGTTATTGAACCCGAGATCTTTCTGGCAGAGCACCGGAGGGTAAATTTGACAACCATTTCAAACGGGTTCTTTTTCGGCCCCTGTCAATCTGATAGCGGCACAGAGGGGCACCGGTCTCACTCCCACCAGGCATTCCGAAGACGTCCCAATCGGGTGTGGGGGCAGCCCGTTAGCTTGCAAAGAAGATAGCACCAGGGAGTCCCCGTTCGGCCTTGGAGCGGCAAGAGGAGGTACATCGAAAAGCGGTAACAATGGTCTCTGGCCATTTTGATTGGCTGGTGCTTTGACATTTGCCACTGATATGGTCGAGTCATTCTCGAAGTGCCACTAATCGGAGACCTTCTGAGGGTTTGGTATCGCCAAGGTCGCATTCCTCCAAGAGACTGGATGTCTGACTTTCCAGTTCAGTTTGCGAGAACCCGTTGAGTCCATAAGCAGAATGCCAACGGTCTCCGGAAGAGCTCAGATTTTTGAAGCTTCTTTGCCATTATGAAAACTTTGGAATGTTTTTGGCATTGGAGAATGACGCGGACGTAACCGAATAAATTATGTTAATTACTGATAATTGAAAATTTAGTTTTAAATTTATTTAAATCGCTTGCACCCTTTCTTTTCAGGAAGTACTTTTGTTTTTGCCTCCTTTAGACCTTCGCTCGCTTTTTCTCCTATCCTCTTTGGCCCTTTTTGCCACGAGGACGGGTTAATTGCACATCCCACCTAAAATGGTGTCATCCCAATGCACGATGTCTTTTCGCTGCTGTTTTGCTTCACGCGCCGACATCCACCAAATGGAAATATAAAAGCTAGAAGACGTGACTTCTTATATTAATGCCTTGACAGGTGTCTCTCTTCTCTCAAAATTAATTGCATCAAGGACATGATTTAAAGAAAAAATAAAAAATAATAACAAAAATATGGACCATATTTACCCTGCATTTGGGGTTAGTTACTATTCCTTTGCTGTGCGGCTTTGTCGGATAATGGATTTGGCCACAGAATAAACAGCAGAAAGAAAACGGTACCAATTAATAGTAAAGGCAATCTGGTGCGGGGTTTCGCATGTGCCCTGCAACCCTCAACCCTCTCTGGGTTGCAATGCGAACAGCATTACACAGTTTACCCTTCGGCAATGAATATTGGCCCGTTCTAGAGTTCGCTTCGTGGAATCTTCCCCTAATGCGATGTCCAAGGTTTAAGTCTTAGGCCTAATATTTAATAACCTGAAACTAGGGTTCACTTGCGGGAAACCCCGATTAAAAAGTTTTCTCTTTTATAATTTTCACTTTTCATCCGTTTCTCCCAAATTCACACTCGCTCGTTCGCCCACCAATCAGCTTCCTCTCCCAACAGGAGTTTCACTCCGGTCGTTTCCACGCGAAAACTGCTCAAGGAGTTCGAAAAAAATTCAGCTTCGGGAAATCACGAGTCGTGATTATGGGCACGCATTCGGAGGGCGGAGGAAAGACATGTAATAGCCGGGCAAGATGGCGAAGAGGGGTGAAGTGTTCATCACGCTTTGCGCGGAGGAGGCCTGCAAAGAAAGCCGGTTGTTGTTTGGGGCCTACCTGGAGTCTTTTCAAAGAGAAAGAAGCTGAAAAAAGTGATATCGATGCATTGAGGAAGTAGGTTGAATGGGTTCATCCAAGACAGGTTTGTCGAATCGTTCGGGGGCTCGGCAAAATGACAAGTTGTGGTTGCTTAAATTAATGATGGTCACCGACCGAAGCGCGGTCATGACTCGGAAAAGAATAGATAGCAGGAAAACAAAGGTTCACAAGAGAAAAAGCGAGTAGCAGTTGGCCGACCAGTGTGCGTATTAAAAACCAGTCCTTTAAAGCACTCGATGGTAAGCGGCTTGCAGTTGGCCGGAAAGGGAGCAGAAACTTGTGGGTGTGCGGGAGGAGAAACTTTGGCCCCCGGCGAAAGACCGGCCAAATTATCTCAGGTGCACCATTTGTAACAAATTAGCCGTTCCTTTGCTGGGGCGTTGGCCTCCTTTTGCCTCTTTATCACGAAATGCCTCCATTCTCGGCCGGCTGCCGCGCGATATGCCTTTGAATAATGGCCGGAAGAAGCCAACAAGGCCCTCCTTGAGGACTCCCACCTCTAAAGGCTCATCTTCTACTCGGTCAACTGGGGCCCGCTCTCACGAAACAATTAATCAGGCGAAGAAATGGTTCCCGGGTGAAGAAGATCAATGAGGTTCTAATCATATTTGCATTTATTGGGCTGAACTAAGTGAGATTCTTGTGGACCGCGAAGACCCCGCGGAACGAAATTCCAATCGCTTTAATGAGCTGCATGACCTTTAGAGCAAAAGAATTTTCTAAACCGGATTTGTAAGTTTTGGCATAATAATTACGCATGGAAGAAGAGAGCAGCATCCGAAATGTGGAAAAGAGAAGAAGAGCCGGGAAATCGGAAGTTGTGCGACTTAATTTGCAAGTGGAAGTCATAAGAGGGAAACTTGTGAAGGTCATGGCGGAAGGAAGGCAGCAGGGATCGGAAGCAGAAAGGACGGCAGGAAGGGCGAGACCGGGAAGAAGGAGGATCACGTACCTAAAGTGTTCTCGTGGCCTCCCGATGTCATGTCATTAACACCCCGAGTGTTACAGTATCATAACGCATGAATGTTAAATTTTTTGGGACAGAACATCTTTAAGGATGACCACATGACAGAGTGCATTTGTTTATGCCTGTGTAATTGAAGTGGATAGTTCATTTTTGATGAAAATGCGCAAAATATGAATAAACATTTTTTAGTTTTTGAGCATTTTTTATGCATCGTACTTTTAAATCTCAGGCTTTCTTCGATAATGGGGCGTTAGCGGTATAATATCGTGGCCGAGAAGAATTCACAAGCGGGGTGCAGGTTGGAATTTTCCTCAAATTATTGGATATTCCAAACGGCAAGTCTTTCACAATATAATCTTTGCCTTAATAAATGTTAGCCCGGGTTAGTTAATATAGTAAATAAGATTTATTGCATAAATTATCCTTTAAAGTAATGATTCAGCTTTTAGGCAGCCTTTTGTGATTTTTAGAGGACTTTGTTGGGTTCTGGTGCTTGCGTTCTTCGCTCATTGCTACGGAAGAACTGCAGAGGTTAATATCTAATTGAGAATATTATTTGATCTTTTCCAAAACGTGGTTTCTATACTTTTCTAATTATGATTATCTCGTGTTAATTTTTCCAGCCTTATCATGAAAAATCACAGTTTTTTCAAACGAAAATTCATAGCTGTAACGAATAGATGAGAAGTGAAAATCATTTGTAAAATTCGCTAGTTAAGCACGTTACCAATACAAAACTATCGGGCTCGGGTTACTACTGTCTTTGAAGTCGATATTGTTAATCAGTATTTGTGATTGGTTATGCCTCTTATATTCTCCTCGATACGTATTAGAACGACGTTCATGAAATACGCCGCCCATTGTAATTAAATGTAAATAAATTGGCGAATGACCCCCTTTGAAGTAATTTTCTTTTAATGAGGAGTTCGCCTTGCTAAAGGTGAAAATGGGAAGACCACTTATCGACGGTTTATGCAAGTTATTCACTGATTGCATTCATACTGCAGTCATTGTCAGTTAATCAGTTTGTTACGCCCCTGGAATACATTTTAAGGGTTGCTCGTTTATTTAAAATTTTCGGGTCGAAAACTTATTGTAAGGAATTAACAAAAATTTTTTTCTGCCTCGGGTTTGTCTTTTCTTTTGACCGCACAGAAGCATAAAAGTGCAAGCAAGTAGCTATTTTGATAAAGTGTAAAGATTATAAAGAAAGGATAAAGCGGACAGAAAGAAGACTAATGTTTAAGGCTTTGCAAGTTTTAGAAGCCGGCTGAACTCGTTTGCAACATTGCAAACCAAATTCCCCTAAAACTCAGCCAAAACTGAAATTTTGCGTAAATTATCCTCGCCCGCGGTTCTCTTTCAGAACCAAGCCGTCTCTCGCTGGGGAACCTGATTTTCATTGAATTTTCAAAATCATAAAACATTTCATAATGTGGCGGTCATAGGAATGAGGAAATTGAAAATTTAGCAGAGAATTTCGGCACCGGATATAAAAAGGCTCATTAAAAAATTACTGTAATTTGGCATCAAAAGTGTGAATTCTTGCACTTATACCTGTCTATTTAAGCAATACAGAAATTATATTTTAAGAAAATTGGTCCGCCCGAGAGAAAAAGAAATTACTTTATTGTAGAAGGTTTTAGAGAGCCAGGGGCGTAAGAAGAGCGAGAATGTTTCAGGCTTTTTCTCATCTGTTCCTTGTATTTAACTGTAAAAAATATATAATGAGTGCTTTACAATTCTCCCTCTTCTTTTTTTTTCTTTTTTGGGATGTCACCGTGCAATCATTATCATGCTCTGAGCCGCCCTGTCACCTGCACTTCCAGTTCTAACGCCACAGGAGGGAACAGAGTAACCGCGCGGGGATCTGCTCTTAAGTTGTTTCGGAGGAAATATTATTAAGCCGAGCAGAAAAATCCGGGACAAATGCAAAGCCATTTTCCTTGGTTCGGTCTTCCGAGCAACGCCCTGTCCCCACGAATTATAGCAAACCTTCCTGGACGACGCTGCCTTTCCTTTTTTGCCTCTTTCGCAAGGCGAAAACCTCTGGGTGTTGCCGATTGTCGCGGTTAGTCGCCCCTGGGCCAGAGGGCGGTGGCAGGGAAGCGGGCTGTGATATCAACCCCTGATATAACGCAGTGGTTAACATTCCCTGTGGCATGTGCCCGACAAGGACAACTTTCTCTCGGCTGCTCAGACAGAGCTGAAAAATAGTAGCCTTGTAATACTTTCTAAATATTGGCGGATCAAGTAGTAAATGAAACGAAAATTCGTTTGCGGTGATTTTTAGACAGATTCTGTCGAAATCTGTCCCGGGGGAAACTCATCGGGACAATTGAAGGAAAACTTCCAGAATTCTTTTGAACTTTCCTAATCAGGATTTCGGGTGTTACGCGCTACCTAAAATAATATTAAGAGGTTCAAACTGTGCTTTAGTATTGGATTTTTTGCTACTTTTTTAATTTTACTCGTTTGACACGTCTTCGTACGTCTGTGTTATTCTTTCTTAAATTTAATATTTGTTTATCGTTTATTGCACTGCGGTCTTGTCTTTGATAGTTAAGAATTGTAATGCACCATGCATCATGGTTTTTTAAATTCGATCATGTCGCAAGAAACGCCTCGAGCCGAGGGATTTAATTGCGATCTAAATTGGGTACAGCCCTTACTACCTTGGAGAAATTGAGCCGAAGAAAGGTCAACTCGTTCATTTTTCTGCAAAGGAAAAAGGCTAAGGCTTTGTCGTATTTTCTGGGGACGGTCCTGCGATGTGGCGGAGCGCGGTGTTCTCCGGCCGGGAAGGCAATGCCCGGCAAATACCCCAGATTGGTGTAGGTTAGACTTAAATTAATGCACTCGACGAGTTTGATGGATATGCGAATGCCCGGTTTAGGAACGGGTCTAATAAAGTTTATCAAATCCCACTCTGTGATTAGAAATATAAGTCCCTCGCAGTGTGCGTCGGTAAACATTGTCTCGGAAGCCAGAAAAACCGTCCCGCGACGCTCTTCATTGGGTCATTTTTTGTTTTAAAGTTGCGAATAATGCGCCCTTTTAATCAAGCGTGGCATTTGACCATTTGAAATTAAAGAAAAAGAAAAAATGCAAGGTTAGGCTCTTAACCTCAATCATTTCTTCGGGGGTATTTAAACTTTCTAAGGTCGTTTATAGAATTTCTCGAAAAAAGCATGCGATTAAGCATCGAAGGCGGTAAACAAAATTATAATGCCTGCAAAACAGAGAATCCATCGAACATTCCGATTCGGAGAAAAATTGGGCTTTGTTTTGTTGGCGGTTCGCTGTGCCCCCCGTGTTGTACGAGAACAAATAGTTGAGCCCATGTTTCGATTAATCTGCCCGTTTGTTTGTTTTGCTTTTGTGAATCAGTCGGCGAAAGGTTGTTATTTAGGTTTTTTGAGTATTAACAGGTTTGCGCATTATCGTCCTCAGCACTGGAGAGGTCAATCGGACCTCTCCGAGCAAAGAAACGTGCTCGGGGGCGGAAGATGGACCGAAGGGGAGGAAGTGCATTATTCGTTGTAAACTCTTGTCCCTCGGGTTTGGTGTGATTATTGGTTTGACGCCAGAACGGGCGAAGGTGTCATTTTGACTCTGGGCGACTTCAGGGAAACGTCCAGCCTTATTTTTAAACGCTATTATGGCATATAAATATTTTTTTGTACTTTACGTTTGGCTTTCTATCTTAGGTAATGTACCATCACCTTTTTTTCTATTTCCGATGTCCACAGCCATTCAAAATGATTGCTAGATTTGAATGTAAAAAAAACGTCATGAGATTTTTTGTGCACCTAAGGAAAAAAGATATGCCTAACATTGACCAAATGCAAGAAGTGTACATTCAAAGGACATTTCAACCCCTTCCCAGCCGCTCCAGTTAAAAGAAAGCGAGGAGTCAGCGAGCAAAGCCTGCGGAATGGAAAGGCCGTGTTTTTGTTTTTTGAGCTTACACACACAGGCATTATTTAATGAAAGGTTGAGAGCCCAAAGTGGAAATCCCTTTCACGTGGAACCAATAATTGTCATCCCCATTTGGTGGGACTGCTTAATCCGTCAGCGTCGCCAGTAATTTGGCGTACAAGAAGAATTGGTGCCATCAATTTGGAAAACTGGTTTGGCGTTAGGGGAAGGAGAAGAGTTGTAAGAGTCCCAGTCAAAAGATAGAAATTAAGTGTGTTGCGCAGGTAAGCTCATTGGGTCGCGTTTTTTCGTTTTAGTCCTTCAAAGTGGAATTTTATTAGGCCTATGTCTTCTGTCATGAGTAAGAACACATGGGGTGCAAAGAAATCCACTAACGCGCTATAAAATATGCGGAAAACATTGAAATATTTATTGGAAACGCAAAGGATTCGAAGACAGTAGGAAAGACAGTAGTTCCGCCCGAGGCCGTCAACAGGAAAAAGAATGTGCTTTGCAAAAAGCTGCAGACAGACGGATGCAACAGATGGAGAGTGGAGTCGGATAATCGTGCGTCGCCACAGCAAGGCGGCGGAAACTGGTAGCTGTCCAGTATTAGGAATAATCATGTTAACGCTAATGATTATTAATTAGGAATGAACATGAGAAAAAGTATAAAAGATAAGAACCGTTAGTGATCAAGTTAAAAATAAAATAATTTAAAAAGCGAAGAGGATGAAATCGTCCGTTTAGGTCGAAAGTAATGACGAAAAAGAAAAAACACCCTAAAATTATAACATTTTCACCGGTCGAGCTAATTGAGCAGTTTTCATCGTCATTCATAAAATTAGTCGCAAACATTAAGCCGAGCGAATTCAAGTCTTTTTATGTACGAAACGCACAATCAGAAGCCGTCTTTCGACTTTCCCACGAGACACTTTGAAAGGTAGCCAAAAGCATCCCCAATCATTGGGCCAGTCACAAAGACATGGACAACACCCCCTACTGAATTGGTGGTGTTTGTCCGAGAAGAGATGACTGCCCTTGCGATGAAATGAATTTCAGAGGTCCTCTCCTCTTTGCCTTTCATTCGTCAATGGACAATGAAAGCGTGCAAGAGTCGCACCCAATTTGGATATTTGAGCAACTCGCTCGGTTAAAACGCATTTTATATCGAAAGCTCAAGTTGAAAGAGCCCATCAAACGCCGCAATGCTTTGAGCTGCTCAGAATGGAAGCAAATTCGAAAGAGGCCAAGGGTCATAAGAAACCACCCACAACCCCCTCCTCTTGAACTTGTCTTGGCAGTTCTTTCCCTATTCCCCACCCCTTGTGAACAACCCCAATTCTCCCCCGAGGTTAAATACTTGTAAAGCCCCAATTAATTGAACGTGAAAACTGTTAGAGTTAAAAGCATGTAATTAACGGGTCTGCGGGGCGATGGGGCGACGGCGAAGGTGTTGCACTTGGCCCCAGGACCTGCGGGGCCGTCACCCGCACCGCACCGGCTGGGACACCCGGCAGGACATGAGTGTCCTTCCACAGGCTGAAGGGCGTCTCTTCTCGCACTTTCTCCGCCTCGTGCACACCAGCAGTTGATGACATTGTTTGCTCTTGTATCGATTATCCGATTGCGTTTTATTCGTAAACACAGATGAATATGAGTTTGTTCAGTTGCTTTGAGTTGTTGCGAGCATGCATCCTCTAAATGTCCTTAGCGCGTCCTGCCGGCGCTGTTGTCATGTAACAGCTCAGTTGCGGGTCCCGAAGCCTGCCGAATGAGCGCACGCAACTGTGTCAAAATTTTAATGAGCTGTTTGCTCATTTGCTAGAAACAATCTCAAGAATTTTTCTCAGTAATTAATTAACCGGGTGGTTAATTACCGGATACGCCATGCTCAAGCTAGAGTAAGTAGGTTTCCTTTCCCGTTGCTGATCTCCATCCCTCCCTTTCCCTCGCTTTAGAACATCTTTCTGTTCCTGTTGCTCGAAATTTACTCTCTTCACTCACTCGAAATTTCACTCTTCGCCCGCCTTCTATTTATTTATTCCCCTTCGTTCTACGCGACCATTTCCTTTCCGTTTTCTTTTTCTCTTAGCCCGTGGTTCGTTTCTGCTGTTTAGGAGTGCTTTTAAATATCTCCTACATAAGTGCTTGTTTTTTATTTTCAAATAATAGTTTCTCGCTCGAATTTCAGATCAGGATATGTTTTTTGTCTTTCCATCCTACGCTTTCTTTTCAAGAAAATTGTTTCTGTGCTTCGAAATTCGCGACATACTTTTCTTTAGATCTTTTCTCAATATCTTTGTATTACTTTTGCTTTTTTATTTCTTCTTTAATTCTGTCTTTCGTCTTTATTTCTTGCGCACAAGATCGAGTTCTTTTCCGCTTCTCCTCAAAGCGACTCGCCTGATGACCGAAGCCGCAGCTCTTCGCTTTCTAACCTAATAAATTTGCCCGTTTTAATTCGTGCGCGAGATCCAATTTAACCCAACTGGGAGCTACATCGTGTGACGCTGACGTGACGTCCGATGATGTCACAGTCACTGCACGTGCAGTAAGGACCTATCTCTGGGCAAACCTGTGCTTTTGCCTCATTTTTTTGCTCTGGATTGAGTTTTGTTTGCCACCAATAGAAAATTATTTTGCTATAAAATTTCTTTGATGACCGTCATTTATGGTATTCCATCTGGCGCAGCTTTGGATGTCGCCGAACTTCGTTTCTTGCATGCTTTTTAGGATTTTCTTTATGTTTTACTGTTAGACTCGGTTATATCAGGGTCAGTAGGTCGTCATTGAAGTGGTTTTAATGAAATGCTCGGACTCCGGCTGCCGTGGCTGTGGAAAGGACAATGGGCAGAAGTGGAGCAACGAGCAGGAGGACCTGGCCTGGCCTTCGGGAACGAGGAATGGCGTCCAGGTACGTCGGTGGAGGACCGGTCAGGGGTTGCCCAACAAAAGCACGCTTGTCCTTTTGTCCCAGTTTTGTCGATTCTTGCAGGGCAAGTGGATTTCTCACGACTCTCAGGCGAGACTTGCGGTAGGACTCGCTTGCAAGGAAAACTGACAGCGGCCGCAAATTCGAAGCGTCCACCTGTACCCCTGTTACAGGTACACCTTCTAACGCCCCGCTGAATCCTAAGAAAACTCGCATCGGGTTTTGAGTCGTCGCTTACCACCGGGAATCTCACTCTTCCCTCGACGAAACTCAATCACTTTGAACCGTTTAAATTATATAACACAAATCTCCTCGGCGCGGCGGCGGGTTGAGCGGGCCCGTCGCAAGACTTGCCTTGGCAGGGCCCCCTTCTTAGGAGTCCCAGAGTGGGATTTTAGTAGTTGAGCCACGTGTGCCGTTCTACCGTATGTCGAGTTTCAGTAGAGAGCCGGCTTTAAGTGGGAGTGGTAGTGCGTTGAGCGAAATATTTGCTTGCCGACGAATTTAAACAAGAAAAGGGGAAAATTTGAGTAATTTCCGAGTGCGAGGAATTAATATTTCAGTAAAGGGAGAGAAGTGGCCAGAGTGTGCGGTTTTGGATTTGTCTGAAAAGTTTCGACACAAACGGGATTATATTTTCGCAAGATTGGATTTTTCACGGCATTAAAATGGGGCAGGTATGGCGTCCATGGAAAGTTTTCCAATTTCCACCAAAACACCCCCCAAATTTAAATGTAATATCAGCACTTGTTTTTTTTCCTTTCGGGAGCTCAGATTTTTATTTTCGAGGTAACGTTTTCTGGCTCTTAATTTGAAATTTGCTCGTAACGCGGGTCTTTCGGGCTTTTCTCGCCTTTTTGCTTCCGTTCCACAGAGGTCCGCCAACTGTCGCCGTTTCGGTTATTTTCCGGTTATCTTCTTCCAATTATATAGTGAAAAAAGTCAGTTTGGTCGCGAGTGACGTAAGCGGAAAGGCTGTTTTTTGGGGGCTAGTGCGCGCGGATGGGTTTTTTTGGCTTAAGAATTGGGAATTCGGACCTTTGGAGAATTTGGAACTTCGCTTTGAGAAGTTTCTAAGCAGTTTTTCATTGTTTGGCCGAATGAACCAGCTGGTCGAGCTCTGATATTCGAGACATGTGGATCAGTTGACTCGGTTAAGTTCATTTGATGAGTGGTCGCCGAGGCAAAGCCTTGCTCAAACCACACCCTCCGTCCCCCAATTTCGCCTTTTTTTCATTGGTCTGCCCCTGAAAATCCTGCAAACGCGGATAACCTCTTCTAATGGCTTCATTAAGAATCTTCACGATCTAACGGAGAATCAAGTGCCTTCGCACCTTAACTGCTTCGGCGGTTATGTGCTTTTATAGTAACCTGTAAATCAGCTTTCACGTGCGGGAACCGGGTTTGCTTTTTAAATTTCTTTCCCCTTGCGAGTGCACCTGAAAATGGTTTTTTTTTTGGGGGGGGGGAATGTGGACATTTTTATTAATAAAATTTATACTTCCCCTCGATGGGAAAAAATCCTAGTATATGTCCAAACATTTCGAAGTGGATTAATTTGTGATGTTCTCACGAAGTGTTATTGCAATTATCAAAGAAGCAATGCGGTTTGAGGATGAGGGGCCATTAATTGCAATTTACTCCCACACGTGCATTAACTGCCCATTATTACAATTAACGGCGGAATAAAATCTCTGAAACAAGGGTTACCTTTTCTTAGTTTTCTTCGTGATTTATTGATTACGGTAAATGTTGCCGGATAATTAATTATAAATGTTTGTGAACTTTAAATAAAATATTGGGTGAAAAGTTCCGCGAGCCGGGAAAACTGGTTTCGCGATGAGTTATGCAATTGTATTTTTTATTTGAATAGGAATAATAAATGGGGAGGGCTGAAATTTATTTGCTTTTGGCGAAGGATATGCTAATGCGGAACTCGGACTCGGAAAATTTTCCCTCCTCGGGAAAGTCAGGCAGCCCGCGGAAAAGCGTGCAGCCGTGCCATTCCCTCTTGTCACTTCACACCTTTCGCTCTGCTTCGGTTTCCCGAAGATCGTGACTCATTTCGATGAGGAATTTGCGGGGCATTGGCAAACACTCGTCGGTTGTGGCCCCCGGTGATCCTCCAACCGTGCGGGGACGGACCGGTGGTGGGTTTAATGATCCGAAGGAGTTGTCGTTGGACCCTGGGGCTTTCATTTTCTTCCGCGAACAGTAGAAAGTGAGTAGCAGATCGTGAGATTTTTATTGGTGTGTTGCTAACGAGAGCGGCCGGACATTGAAAAGTTTTTGAATATTTGCCACCGTTGCAACATTTTTCGCGGGGAACGGAAGTGGCCCCAAGCGGACGCGTTCTTTCATCCTGCTTCCAATTGCGGCTTTTGTTGCGTTAGGGATGTTCTTAGGCACTCCCTCTTTCGCAGTCCTTTCCATTATCATTTCACCCTCTCTGTCTCCAGTCCAGACGCTGATTCTAGTGGGGGTTTAAAAAAAATTGATGATGTCGATTGCTGTAACCGGGGCTCACAGTGAAGAATAAGTTCGCCAGAACATAATGAGTTAATACATGGTAAAAATAAAGAAAACCAATGAAAAAATAGCAGAAATTGTGACGTGGGTGCACAAAGAAAATCATCTAAGGTCGAAATTGTATGTTCAAAGTCCCGTAAGATTTGACTACGGCGATCAAATGTGCCTTCGTTTTGGTAAAACCAGGTACAAGCTGATAAATTTCCTCTGTCGAAGACCATAATGGGTTTTTCTTCTGTTTGAACATAAGCAAAACCGGTTTTTGTTCCGGTTCTTCCAGGGACGGATTTTGATATTAAATTCCAATTTTATATTTACGACATTCGGTTCGGAAGATTGTAATGGCGGTTATGGATTCGAGTGCATTATGGTGTGGATCCGAGTGTGACAGGTATCGTGCCTGAGTGAAGAATAACAAGCTTGCTAAGGTTGTTGCTTGTCTAAATTAAATATCGTCCGGATTCCGCTCGAATATTCGGCTAAAATAAAACAATCAGGGCTAAAAGGAAACTGAAGGGCCACTCAAATGAAGAAAGAAATGGAATGGTGAAATAAAAAATGAGTCTAATTTGGCACTCGCTGTCGTTTGTCGGGAGAGAGGTTCTTTTTCGGCCGAAGAACATCCACTTGACATTTCACAAGTCGATCACTGGGTGCTGGTTAAAGTTCACTGCCACCCAAGACGAGGGCCGAGCTGACCTCGCAGGGGTCACGCTCTAGGGCACCTCGGTTCCTAGCGATCGCTTATCCAGCTGTCTTCTCGGGAGCCTTCGGCAGGTTTTCGTCTCGGCGAACAAGTCGTTAACCCGAGGAAAGGCGAGGAGGGTGTAAGGCAATCAAGGTCGGTTCATTCATTTGAAGAAATCATTTCGCGTGGACGGGAGTTATTGTATTGTCGAGTAAACGTTGCGCGTCGCGAGTAAATGAGTTCAGCCGAACAAAAAAAATTAGTTTATTTTTAAACGCACTCAGGAGACCAATGGGGTATTGTTTGACCTACTTGAAATTTTTTTGCGACGAAACATATCCTTATTTTAAAGCAGGGAGTGTGCCAAGTCGGAATGCTCTCCTCGAGCCAACCTGTTTCACCTACTTATCCCAGGGCAGCGCGACCCATGAAATTTTCTATTGTAGAGGGCGTCACTGTGGCTTTTCGAGGCGGGGAACCCGAACTGGAAATGGTGACTCAGAGTGCAGGCGAAATTAACGCCTTTCTCATGAGGAGTTTCTGGTGGGCTCCCAAATGCACACAATCACTCGAGAGGCTCCCACTGCAGTGCTTTTTGTTGCATCATCTGCACATGAGATCGGATATGTTTAATGTAAACCCAATGCATAAGGTCTTCCGAATGTTGCCCTAGAAAAGAGGAACGGGAGCATTAAAGGGGTGGCCGTCCCTGAGAAAGCGAATTCTGGGCGGGGGACGCGCACACATTCCAAGGGGAATTTTTTTCGTGTCTATCACTGACCTACTCCATTTGATTTCGTTTTGCGAAAGCTTACAGAAGAAATGTTTACTCGCGGTTTCCAAGGTCCACGGCGCGACTGCGAAACCCGAGTGATTTGCAATACTGAAATTGCATACCTGCCCTGATTGAAACGATTATCTAAGTCTTTGGCCAAATTCCTTTGAGCATTCTCACATGGAGCGCTCAAGGGAGAGGGAAAAAGGGCATGGCCATTTCCGTTTGTTCGAGTTTCGACAAGTCAAATATTTTGTTTTCGTTCGAAGGGACCAAGTTTTGTTTGGAAGGCAGAATTTGAAATGGCAAATCGGATTAAAGGAGTTTTAATCATTATCTGGGATATGATCAAGGTGAAGACTCAGCTGCGTGATTTACAAGAGAATGTCATTTCTCTCCCGAGGACCCGGGCTAGAGGAGAAAGGCAAAACGTAGCGCATTTGAACTTTGAGCACAGTTAATTCTCCGATTGATAAAACGAGCTCGAAACAACTCTGAAGAAGATTGCTAACGTGGCTGCGGCAAGAAAGCGGTTATTGCGCCAGATCCAAGGTCGCCCGCCCAATGGTATTCCTCGACTGGATGTGAGCTGGTTGATGGATCCTTATCGGGGCTACACTTGGTCGTAAGGCCCGAGCGCTGCGGGTGCCAAAAAGTGTTGCAAAAGTGGTTTCGGCCGGGGAAAAAGCAAGAAAGTGTAGAGAAGGAGCGGCAAGACCCTTGCATTACATTTGATTTTCACTAAATTTATTTTCAAATTAAAAATAAAACGCATGCATAGGAAATAATGTACTTATTGTTGTGAGATTGTCCCATTTTCTTTTTTTCTTTTGAATCCTTTTTCTTTTCGGCTCTTTAGAATCAGAAATCACAAAAATTTCATTTCGTTTCTGTAAAAACTTGAAAAAGTGAGCAAGTGGTGTAACTCACACTTGTGGAGTTTAAGAGGAAAGACTCGAATTGTGTGTGGCATTTCGGGCGCGACGCCCCAGCCTCTTTGGGAAGGCCTCTCAAGAGCCTTTTTCCCATTTACGTAATGAGTTTCTTTGCAAACGAATGTTCACTTCGTGGAAAAGCTGGCTCTTGTGGTTTTCGTGCCCAGTCAAGGGCATAACTCAATGTACACAGAGCCATCCAAGTTACTGTCAATAAAATAATGTAAAAAAGAGAAATTAAACAAAATTCATTTAACTTTTTTGTTTTTTGTTTGGATTGGATTTAAAGGTTGAATTTTTTCGCTCCGCCAGAAATTAGTTTGTATTTGTTAAACCTGCGACAAGGATTTTCAGTTCGTCAAATAACTGGATTAATATAGTCTCTGCCAACTGATCTGAGAGAGATGCCGTGTTTAGTGCCGTGATTTTCAGGGCTCAGAAGTCTTAGCCCTTTTCTTGTTCTTTCAGGCCGCTCAGGCTTTCGACCTCCATCGAAAACGAAAGTCGGGGACAGACGGGCGTGGTGCAGGCTCGCTTTCCTTTGCGGAAACTGTTACGGTGGCGTCGGGTTTTGCATTTTTGACTTTTTACCTTATCCTCTAATGAAATGGTTCTTCGTTGCTTTTAGAAGAACTTTAGCATCTGTGAGATTTATTTTTATTTTGTTATAGAAAATATGAAAGTTTGTATCTTTTCTTGATAATGAGCTGACTATTTCTTCTCTCTTATATTCACCCTTTTGCTACTTTCTCTACCCTAGGCTTTCATCTGACTTTTTGCCTTTTATCGTTTGTTTTTATCTTTTTACTTTTATTCACTTATATCTTATTACTTATTTATTTCATTTCTATTTTACGTATTATTCGAAAAGTGCAAATAACAAGATTAATATTCACAGTAAATTTTATATTTTCTATAATTTATTAAAAAATAGTAAAATTTCTGCGGAATAAGCAAATCGTTTGTGTGCGCCCTCCCCAATCTCCCTCCAAGCGGATCTCTGCCAGAGACATTCCGCATGTAATTTCGCTTGGAAATCATTAGGCTAACAAAAATATTCATTTTTTGTTTAGTCAGAAAAATCGTGCCTGTTTGGATTCACTGGCCTCACGCCTTCCCCCGCCCGACCACGCCAAATTGCCATTGCCTTGGATTGTTCTCACCTGTTGCAGGTTTTATGGCCATTGAAACGGGGACGCTTTCGTCCTGCGCCATTGTTCCTCTTATTGACGCTGCTAAAACAAAAAATTAGTGCTCCTCTCTCGGCATATGTATCAACCCCCGGATTGAAAATTCCCTATTGCTCTCTCGAGGACCCGGGCTTTTCCCATCGAGTTGCCCTTTGACCGAGTGAGGCTTCCTCGAAGTGCCACCGCCATCCAAGAGTAAACGTAACCAAAATAATTAAAGCATTAAAGTTTGTTGTCTTTGTGCACATTGCGTAATGGAATTGCAAAGTAAGTGTAACAGTGGTGACGTGAGGGGAGATGAAAAGCGGAAGCGAAAGAATGAATTTGAAGGACTGGGGCCGTGCAACGCTAGCTGACAGGTGGCCGGGTCGATGTTAATTAGGCTCTTGGCCGAGATAAACCCCGTTGGAGGACTACCGGGCCTGTGTGTGGCCCCACGGAGGCCCGAAATGTCACAGCCACTCTTTGTCATTGGCAAACTGGATTTGGACCTTTCTTCGGTGGGCGGCGGGGACGTCGGCAGGGCGTGGCGCTCTTTCTCCGGGAAGAAAAGAGATCTAAATGTCTCGGACAACGGCAAAGATGTTTTGTCGTTCCAGATAACCGGTTTTATGCACGGCTATGCTCTACTTGGCAAAACGTTTAATAAAAACCTATGAAGTTTATCGGCAAATTTCAATTTGAATTCCGAAAGTTGGCATTCGTTTTATTGTTAGATTTTTTACCGGTATTGTATCGTTTTTGTATCGGCCCTGCGGTGGGATTCGACCGGTACAACCAAATAATGAGCACGCTTCAACTTGTTTCCATTGACAGATTTACTTCCAGCCACGGTGGAAAGACGGCCAAATGTTTTTGCCTTCGTTTTCGGCGCTCTCCCGACTTTAGCCCTTCGCTCGCACCACCTCAACAGTGTGCACTTTCGAACCCGCCTCATCGAGTTGCAGATCTCGCAAAACGTGTTAGTTTCTCCTAGCATTTTCACAACCAATTATCCAGTTCTGCTTCCCTGCAAAAAACGACCAATTAAGGGGCAGTCCTTTTCTGTAAGACTTTGGCGCTGGAGGGACGGAAACTTTCCGCGGCTAGTGCGTACACGTGAAATGTGGCTATGAATTAGCAAGAAAGTAATTTGCTCCGAATTGTGTGATTCAACTCTATAAATAAGTTATTTTTATGACTGCGTGGCGACATCTTGTTTTCGAATCGGATGCCAATATCCGTGGCGTGAACGCTCCTCTCAAAGACAGATACGCGTATCCCCTCCACCTGACAGGGTGGCCACGGTCCCTGGTGTCTGGCAACGCCATCCCCATCCCTTCTAGTCACCCGGAATCGGCCATTCATTCGCCTCGCTTTAATTAATTACTGGCACAACTAGTTAATGTCTTATGGGTTCGACTTCACACGGTTCACAATCTTCAATTCCCACCGCCTCTCTTCGGCAGTTCTTGAGGAGTTGTTGAGCACACGGGCCGTGCGTGATATTTTGCGCCTCGTCTCGTTGCCTGGGTTATTGGGCAATAAAAAATTTGGCTATCGCAAAGGTGCTCCCTCAAGTAGATATATATTAATGGGTTTCTTTTTCCCGAAGGACTTCGACTACTTATTTTTATCAGTGCAACAGCTTCCTCAACAACAAGGAAAGCTTTCGTCGAATCGATCTCCTTTCAATCACGGCCTTATCTACCATAATTATTATTTAATGCGTTGTATTATAAGTGTATTTTGGGATTTTCATAAATTTATCGTGAATTTTTGATAAATCATGTGCTTAAAAACCTTCGGCAATCACCTAAGTTCTGAGTAATGGCCCGCCTTTACTTAAATGGAGGCCTCCAGGAGGCAGTAATGCATCAGGGGTGGCACTCGGCGCATTCCAGTCAACTCCAAGTGCCACCTCTGATGGGCGCCAAATGAAACCCTCACGAATGACATTCTTTTAGCGTCGTGAATCGCTCTTTGAGCCAGCGATTTAATTCCGAATGTTTTATAAGCCTCTTCGTCTGTTTTCATTCTAAATTTTATTGTTAGGATAACGGAAATTGGCTTCGTGCTCATTTCGCAGGCGATTAGGGTTTTCGGCCTTTGCCGGGCCTCACCAGGAAAACCGTGGAAAGTCTTACTTTTCAGCATCTTATCGCGCAGCTTCGCGCTCTTCGCCACACGAAAATCAAGCAATTAAGCAGAAGCCATCCGTAAGGCACGTGTTTATCACAAGTGCCGTCTTTTGCCCTTTTCGAGCGCTTAGTAACCGCGCAGATAAACCAGAGAGGAGTTGGCACCCGAACCAGGAAACTTCCTCCCTCTCCCGAACGCTGCCAGCCGTTCGCCCTCGTCTCCCCCACCGCCCCCAACGGAGACCCATTTCCCTCTCCAACACTCACATTATTTTTTATGTTGTCGCGAGAATCACACACGCGAACACTTCACCGTTTCCGCTTGCGCGGATTGGGGCCGAATCAATGTTGAAAATCTCTCCGAAGGCTGGCCTTTGAATAGTGGCACCACCACCAGTTACACAGGTGTGCGGCCAGATGAGTGCAGTCCGAAGGTTTTGTTTGTTCTTGCGGTGGCCCCCATCGGTCCTTCATTTTGGGAATCTGCTCGAGGCCCTTCGGCTGGACCTTCTTTGTCGCAGCACAAAGTCACACCCACAAGCGGTCCACGCTTAAAGCCCGAAGCACCCATTTGCCACCATGTGATGATTTGTGAATTTTATTTCCTTTTGGTAGACTGTGAAAATGCTTTACATCATGACGGCTCGAGGCAGTCTTGAATCATTTTCCTTTGTTTCCTTTTCTGCCCTGCCCTCCCTCCCCTTCTCGTCTTCACTTTGGATTGTTGGAATGTCGCACTTTGTTAGTCGGCCTTTTGCTCGTGGGAGGTGCGACGACGTTTTAAAATAGTCTCAAAAGCTTAGGCCAAATCGATTAACGCGAACACTCATTTTATAATATTCCTCAGTTCATTTTGTCGATTGTAAATCTTTGAGGTTTTGGCACTGGCGGGACAGATGTGAAGAATGATGTTTCGATTTGGCGATCAATCGAGGTTTATCGAACTAGTTTGAACTGCTTGGGCCGTTGGGGGCACGCGCTGGCCGGGGAAGGCGGGGAAGAAACCCTCCTGCGAAGCCTTTTCGGACTGTTCTGGCTTCGCCTCTTGCCTTGTCACCAACTCCGGCTGTATGCGGAGTCTTAAGCTCAATGCCCCGGGTATTTTTAGGAATGACTACCGGCGACTTAGGTTCACGGACGGTTGCCGGGCAGTGCCACTGCAATCGATTGTCTCGCCACTTTGAATATTTGTCTCCTGGTTCTTGAGTTCACATGAGCTGGTGCCGACACCGTCGAGGTGCCTTCTAAACTGCCCGGATGCACTATTTCGTTTTTGCTTGAGAAGAGAGGAAAGAGAGGAGTGCAATGCAATCGATGACTGTCTGGGTCGCCTCCACCAAGAGCGGGCTGTATTTGTAAATAGTACATATTAATTTTGGATGTGACCCTTACGAAGTCAGTTTCTGTGAGGCAGAGATGATTCGGAAGAAGCAGACAATTAACACGACCAAATATCCTCGGCGGGAATCTCGTCCCGACGTTTTCATTCTGCATTCCCGACTCGTGCGACCAGTCCCATGTGCCTGAAGGCAGTGATTTCCTCAAAACAGGTTTTGGAGCTGTCGTTTTCTCGCTTGTTCCCTCATCCACTGAGGAGAACATGTTTGGGTTTGCTTGCTTTAGATTTTTACTCCCTTGTGGAGTTTTCATTGGTTCGTTCTGTTGTGCGAATCGGTCCTGGCGAAGGGCTGCAAAGCCTGCCCGAATCTTAAATTCTCTTCTGCTGGCCCAATTAAAAGAGAGAATGCAGAGAAGTCCTTGATATCTTAAGGTTATCTCGACATAAAGCGATGTTGAATTCGATCCCTTGACCCGTTGCTTTGTTTCAATCCAAACTAATATTTCTTTAAGTTGCACTTTTTCGATAATTAATTTGTGCATTGATTAGAACTCAAATAAGTGAGTTTAGGCAATTAGCTCGAAGTCCGCGAAACGGACGTTAGATTTGGAAGTTTGCGCGACTCTTGCGCCCCCTACACAAGTCCCGAACTGTTTGAATGATTTTACATGTTAAACCTTTTTTTCCAGGGGAGGAAATAGCGGAAACCCGTGATATGCTATTGTTTTCGGATGCAAAGTTTCAAAGTTTTGTTTTTATCTGTAAAATAATACCGATATTTGCAATATGGGTCGCTCTTTGGACGCTCAGGTAGGATTCACAATCAGGTTCGTTTTATCATAATCTCATCCGGAGAGGCAGTCCACTCATTCCACTCAAGAGCTTCATCTGACCATCGTTAATTGCTTGATTAATTCATTTGGACAGAGGAAGCTTGCAATTTACGTTTCACATGCTTGACCTTTGCCTCTTCGACAAAGAGAGAGAGAGAGAGAGAGAGAGAGAAAGGGTAGCCGGTTTTGGGCGCAACGGGAGCACCACGAATCCAGCATTCTTTCTCCCCCCCCTGCACTAGGACACGGTTTATGTCAATGTTCGCGACGTTGCGGTCATGTTAAACTCCTCACGCAGTCTCTTCTTTCCTTCTAACATCAATCATTTCATCATTAAGGGCGGAAGACGTCGGGGGAGGCGGGGACTTAACGTCATTGGCAATCCATTGGCTGGGCTAACATTTCATGCTTTCGGTGCGCTTTGCTGCTTTTGGAATGCCGGAGGGAGCTGGAGGTTGCAACGCGCAAATTTGATGTTGTGTTTGCCCAAAGTCGTAATCATGCATTAAAGAATGGCAATTTGGGGTAGTTGAAAATTCCAACAGCTCACGAAAGAACACAAAGTCTCGGCATGTCGATTATTTACTTCCTTTAACGGTAGCCATATCGGGTCGATTCACTGTGCCAATGCGTCGCAATGTTGTGTCGCTGCTTCCCGATCTGTTTCCGGACGAAGGTTGGCTGGCGGTCGACAACATTGAGCGGGCGGTCTCCTTTCTCCGAGACAATCGGTGGTGACTCGAACAGACAGACCTGCCTCGAGGCGGACTCGGAATCACGTCTGGAATTTCCTAGCCGCGAATCTATATCTGATTCATATCTGGGGTCGGCGTGTTATTGCGAGCATCCACAGGTTTACCTTTGGACGAATGTCCCGTTACTGTCTGGGCCTCGATGTCCTTTGCACCGGCAAATCCTCCAGATCTGGGCGGTCAGCTCGAGCTGGTGGTTGGCAGGAACCCTTCTTTCCCGATTGCTTCCATTCGAAGCCAAAGCACTTGCTTGCTTTGCTCGAAACTAGTTTAACGTCTTTGTGCGAATTCGGCAGCCTCTTGCGAAAAGTATACGGACTGCACCTTGCAGTGCTGTACTTAAGTGCTGAGCGTAATCATTTTTCTTGTTGAAAGATGTGAACGACCTTCCGTTGGATCTGAAATTTATTAATTTTTACGAGGCGGTTTCGGAAACTACTTCTTTTATTAACTTTTGTTCTTTTGAGCGAAATTCACTGCGGGTGACCACACCGTAGAAGAAGAGTTCGGATATTTGGTTCGCTCACACTATTGCGCCACAGAATATTAAATTGTCACAAATACTGATCTTATGCGCCGCCCCGGTTCTTCATGTGAGGAATCCGATTGCCGATTGTGTTCCTCAAACAATTTCCTGCAATCTCAAGTATACCCTCTTTGTCCTTATCTCTAACGCATTAGAAATTCATTCAGGGGAGATTAGATTCTGTGAGCCTTTATCTATTGCGGTTTTGTGCCAGAGGTAAAACGCTCTTCCGGGGATTTCGACACGAGGGGCCATAGAACGAAAGAGTTCGATCGAAGCGAGTGAAAGGGTGTCCAATTCGGCCGCGGGGAAGGTTTCCAAGACAATCCGTTTTCATTCTGAACATTCTCGAAGGAACATTCATGAACTCGTTCGTTAGGGCTCTCACTTTTGGCGAAAATTCGATGCTCGAGCGCATGAGGAATCATCGCGCCGACAACCACCAATTTCACCGTCTCATTCCAAGCCTAATCATATCTTAGTCGCATTTTCCTAAACAAGTTACGGCCAGCAATTTTTATTCTCCACTCCAGGCCCAGGCCCTGGTTCCGCCATACTCTTTCCTCCCAGTTAATCCTGGCGATGGCGTGAGCCCCGCACTCACTCCAACTCTTTTATGCACTTGTTGGAGTCACACCCCTGCTTGCTCCCCTGCCCGGCCGAACACCCAAGGGCTGCCGTTGCCGGGGAGGACTCTTCGGGGCACAGGGCCCCCTCGAGCGACCTTTGTCGATCCACCGTGAGAATGCGCCGCCGAGCGCAAAGTCAAGGATCCGAGAGGATCATCTGCCAAGATAAGGTATCACATTGTTACTAATCGCGTTGTTCGTCAGTTGGGGAATGCGTGATGCGGATTGTGAGGCGTGTCCATCGAAGCAGAGCTTATTGGGAAGTTCGGGAAGTCGGGTCGAAAGTAAACGCTGTCTCGCCGGTTTGTACTGATAAGATTCGGTCGCCATGACTGAAGGGTTGCGCCGCGGTTACACAGCAAGCAATAACGCGAGGGAAACACTGGCGAGGAGGTTCACTCCGCCGACTTTCTCTGAAGGTCGCGTTACCCAATTTGTTTACAGGCAATCAGTAATTATACAGTGCCCAAGTTCGAAAGAAAGGACAGTTGACTCGGCCACCGAGTTTGCTTTAAAGACATAATTAAGACGCAATGAGCGAAACTGAAAATTGGTACCTGCAATAGAACGCAATCTCCGCGTCACTTTTTGGCAGAAGACGGCCCCACCCATCCCCGGGGTCGTTCGCCGTTACAACATTCCGGCCCAACTCTCGCACCACCGGTTATACCCGAAAATACTCAAATCGACCCGCGACCCATTTAACAACGCCTACTCGATCGCCCCTGCTTGCAAATCACGCCCAAGCCGCCCTGCCATCATTCTCCCAGTGGAGAAGAACGTTCGCTGCAGGAGATTATTCTGCATTTGTGCTCCCACTGGGCGAAAGCCTTCCCTTGATTTGGCCGATTCAGCTTGCGTTTGTTCTGAACAAGGGCTGAAAGGGGCGGTGGGTGTGCGGGAGGTGGTTCGGAAAGGAGATCGAGTCTTTGTAGTTGATGTACAGGTAGAGATGGCCGGATGTTGCCTTCTTAAATTGTAAGAAATAACGCCGTTGTGGCGTTTTCCGTTGTCCCAGCGAAGGTGGAGTTAATTTTGGTTTTTGCTTGCAGGTTTCTACGAGTCGTAATTTCAGCAGCAAAAGTGGATCGCCGAAATGTCACCGAGTTTTCCAACATTTCGCCCCGTGTGGGCTTGGTCGTTTCCCGCTCTCGCAATTATATTAAGCTTCTTCTGGTACCGAAAGAAGCGTGGTTCACCAAAAACTGACACCGGGGGTACGGGTGATTCGCAGTGGGATCAAATGAGCCTCGAATCTGAGGAAGAGTTGCCGAATAACAGGAGTGCCCACATCGAGAGTATCGCAGTCGACGCCGAGGAGGATACCAAGCCGGAAGTGATAGAAATTTTCGCTCAGGATAAGTCGGAGACGAACGTGGAAGCGCTTCCGCCGACGGAAGTGACGGACGAGTCGCACTTCGTGCTCGAGCTCGCCACCGCCGTTCCCCCCAGAAAAGAAGAAGAAGGAAACGCCGGAGAGGAGAACAAACCGGTCGAGGAGGCAGTCGCGCCCCAAAAGGAGACCACAACGGCCAAGGGTAAATGCGCCAGCAAGAAGAGATTCAATGACATGGCCAAGAAATCCAGCGAGTCGGCCCCGGACCAAAGGAAAACCACCGAAGACACCGCCGCCTGCATTTTGGAGCAGAAGCTCGCCAAACTGGACCTGTCCAACGGCGACCACGCCAACGACAACCAAAATGGAGATGTCCCCGAGAGGGATTCCGCCAACAACAGCCCTTCAGAAGTCATGCTGGCCAGTCCTTCCGTCAGCGGCTACTCGGACACGCACAGCGATGTGAGTCCCGCCCGCAGCTTTCGAGGCAGGGGCGGCGCGTTGGGCCCCCGGGACGTGCCCCGAGGCGCTCACGCGACCACCCCGCCCACGGCTCATCCCTCTCTCCTTTCAGGGCTCCAGCGACAGCGGCAAGGGCTGCAGCGAGATGCTGACGCCCTCCCGCACCCCCGCCAGCGGGAACTCCGTCTCCGGCGATCTCCCAGTCACTTCCATTTACGAATTTGTGATCTCCCAGCAGCTGGTCGGACGGCTCATCGGACGACACGGCTCCTACGTTAACGAAATAAAGGAAACGACTCACGCGTCCATATACATAAAGAGACATCCAGACACCCCCAAGCTCAAAATATGCGCCATCGAAGGTACGAACCTCTGCGGGGATGAAAATCAGTTGCAGTTTTCTTTTTTCAACTCGTTTTCACCTCAAAATCGGACATTTAAAGCTGTTTTTATTTATTTATTTCCTCTTAAAAAAAATGTTCGCAACTGAGAATTGTGAATTTCCTCTTATTTTCACCACAGTTTAACATATTCGAGGGAGATGTTTTTTCTATCTTTTAACGCGAAGGTTAACCAGTCGGTTCGAGTGCATCAAACATGGCGAATATTATTAATACTTCCTTTTCGTAATTAAAGGTAGCATAAATTAATTGGGTCGATGCAAAAATGATGCATCGTTTACGAAGCAATTATGATATTTTGATAAAAATTTAGTATTTAATTCGATACTTAGAAATATATTATGAATCATCAACAAATATGTAAGTATAAATGTGTGTGAAGAATTATAAAACAAATTCAACAAGAAATGAGAAATATGGGGAAAGTTTTATGTTAGTTATACAAGCAGTACATGAAAATACAAATAACATATAATGTGTAAATCCGTTTTTTATATCTGGTATTTTGGTATTTGTTTTTATATTCAAACTCTAACATGAAAACGTCATTTTGATCTCTTTTTCACTCTTTGTGCATCCGCTTTTCCAAGCGAAATTTCAATTCCGAGAACAAACCATTTGTTTTACGCTCCATCATTTGAAAAAAAAACTCTCGTTTATCTTTGTTTTACCGACGATAAAGCAGGAGATAACAGTTGCTACAATGGCTGTTTTGTACCGCTTGTACTTTTACTGGTGGCCCGCTTCGCTTGCCTCTCAACCGAAACGCTTTTGCCGTAATAACCATTTTTTATCGGAGTATTTCGAGCAGACGCTTCGGAAACGTTTAAATAATTCAACAGAATTATCACAAGAGAGAGATGAGTGGACGAAACGAAGATGTGGAATTAAAGGCGAAACAAGTCTCTGAATATTTTTAGATTGAATTTCCGTAATGAGGACAGAGACAATATCTGGACCCCGAAAAGAATATCTCTGAGGAATACTTGAATGATAAATTGATAGAGGAACAATCTCTATGAAGTGGTAGCCGTTTCGAGAGGAAGTCGAGTTCGGAAAAGACAAAGTGCCCACATTTTATCACGTAGAGGCAACGAGCTGATAATAAGTGTAATAACTGCATAAAATGGCTACGTGGCGGAGTGCGGGCTCTGCTGAGTGTTTCTTCTTCTGCAAACAGCTCGTAATTAACTCGATCAAATCAGTGTTCCATTTTCTGGGCTCTCAGCTTTTTACAATTTTCTTTGGCGAGTTCCTCAAGGGCTGTCATTCCGACTTAATGCATTTCCTTCGAAAGAATGAAGCGTTGCTTTTGCCTCGACCCAATAATATTTTGGAAAATGATAGAAATCTCACTGGGAATCGGTTCTGAGAAATCATCGAGTCATTCCTAACTTCCCTTTTCATGTTTATTTTTCATTAAAAGCGAAATGGTTCCCTGCCAACCCCAATGGTCAGACTAATGAATTAGCGATGTTTTGTTGGCTTTTCAGGCTCTCAGATGGAAATAGAAAACGCATTAGAGATGATCAGGCGCAAGTTCCCCAAAAAGCGTTACCCCAACGTCACTCTCGACCAGGTTGTGATATCCCCCGAGCCCCAAATGATTCCATTCATCTCCGAGCAGATGCAACTGTACCTCATCGAGGGCATCAACAACGATGTCATCCTCAGCAGCCTCGTCTCCGCCGGCCACTTCTTCCTCCAGCAGCCCACTCACCCCATGTACCCCTCGCTCACCCGCCTCAACCAGTGCATGATGTACTGCTACTCAGAGCCCGACCAGCCCACCCTCCCGGAGGGAGTCGGCGGTGAGTAGGCCAACCAAACCGCCCCGCACGCCCCCCACGCACCCCCAACGCCCTCATCCGCCTCTTCTTCTTCCAGCCGGCATCCTCTGCGCCGCCCCCGTGCACGACGGCTGGTACAGGGCCCAGATAGTGAGCATGGATGCTGAGGGCAGCGTCTGCGACGTGAAGTTCGTCGACTATGGCGGCTACATGACACTGCCGGTGTCGGCGCTTCGCCAGATCAGGGTCGACTTCGTAAACTTGCCTTTCCAGGCCGCCGAGTGCTACCTCGCAGGCATCAAACCCGCCAACGGTAAGGTTTCCTCCTCTCTTGGGAGTTCCCCTTCGGCCATATAGAATGAGTAAATGAATAAAACATAACTGTTTGTAAATAGAAAATATGAAAAAGTGTAAACTGAGAACGTGTTTGATTTATTTTTTGTAATTGGTTGCTTTCCAGAAGAGAACGTCTGGTGCGAGGAGGCGAAGGAGTTGGTCGAGAAACTCACCTTCGGGAAGGTGCTCCAGGCTCAGGTCTACGGCTACGCCGAGGACGCGGTCCCGCTAATATACCTGTACACTAGAGTAGATGACCAGGTGAGGGTCGGGGTGCGTGGGGGTGAGTGGGGGTGCAACGCGGCCAATAACCCCTCCCTTTTGTTTCAGTTTATACTAATAAACCAGGAGTTAGTCGAGCGGGGCTTCGCGGAGTGGCTGTACTCGGAGCCGGTGACGGAAGAAGGAGAGGACATGGGAGGGAACGAACTCGAGGACAGCGGCCCGGTGGCGGTCACCGTCTAACCGGGGCTCCTCTTCCTAGTCTCTGGCGAAAGGAAGCAAACGGGATCGAATTCTCATTTCCTGTCGCCGCCCCTTCTCCACAAACTCCGATTCCCGCCAGGGATTTGCGGGCATCGGCGCGCTCAACAGTCCGACGAGTCCACATGTGATTAAAGAGATTGACTTTTCATTCGGGGGGTGCTCGGGTATTCGGTCGGGAGAACACTTTGCTCCGATTCTCCCCCCGTCGATGATTTTTTATTCTGAGCGCCCGGTTTTCAATTGACCGGGATCGCTCATTTTGTCGTTGATTCATTTTACATGCAGCGGTTGGCGAAGGGAGAGGAAGGGGCGGAAGGGGCGGAGGAGCGGCTGTCAGAGGTTCTCAAAAGGTTTGACGCGGTTTCCGGCCGCTCCTCGCGCCCTCTGCCGGCCCCACTTCCGTTTCTCTGCTCAGCCGCAGCGAAAACTGTCCACCCAGGGATGAAGTAAACATAAATGCTTATACTTGCACAGGATGTTTTGTACTCGATGAGTTTTTATGTAGTTGTACTTATTTTTTTTATTTTTTTTTATTATTATTGTAAGCGTTGATTTTTATCTCTCCGCTCCTTGGGGTGACTTCAAAAGCGTGACACATTTTAACTTTCGTTAGCAGGCCCAGAGAGGTCCAGAGAGGTCCAGAGAGGTCCAGAGAGGTCCAGAGAGGGGCAGGGGGTTTCAAGAGATGTCCTCGTGTGTCGAGGGGTGATGTAATGAGCAACTTTCCACTTCTTTCTTTTATTTAGCTCTTTCCAGTGTCGATAGAAAGCGTTCGGATTTGGTCATGTGATTTTTATGCACTCATTGAGGGTTTATTGTGGGTTTGTGGGAGGGGGATTAAATTGCGATTTTTAGGGCGGCGGTCCCTCACCAGTTAATTTTAATTTTTCGTCTTCTGCAGGGTTGAAATTTGTAATGGATTCGGGGGTGGTTTTCAATGCTCAGGGTAACCAGTAAAATAATCCAAAGGCAGAAATAGTGATAAGAAGATAAAATATGTGGTATTCGGGGCAGAAGTTGAGGGGCCGTTGTCATTGCACTAACGCCATCTCTCGACAAACTGGCGAAGCAGTTCTCTCATTGATCTGTTTTACCGACTTGGTGGTCGAGTCAAATGGACACTTGAATCCTTTTGATTAAGTTCTTCTGTGAAGGAAACATTTATTGCGGTTTTGGCGGGCGAGACGTGAGCGTGGAAAACTCGCACTTTGAGCTTTCCAAAAGAAAATGGCCGCCGAGAATTCGCATGATGATGATGATGGGATTTGTCGGAAAAAGCCAAGTTAAGAGTTTCGGGTCGAAACGATTTTTGATATTATCCTTTTAAAATTTTGACGTTTTAAATGTTTTCCTTTTTGTTTAAAACGGAGAGGCGTGAAATGTTTCCAAAGAGATTCCTGCCCCTCGAGTGTTTGTTGATGGCAACACCTTTCGCAAGTGCGGTGGGGAGAAAAATAGAAAACCAGTTTGTTACACTTAATGATTCTAATTAATTATTTTGTTTACGCACTGATGATAATCCCCTTTCGTTTCTATTTGCCATATACGAATTATGTAAATACGCAAATCTACATTATCTTTCGATGTATAATAGGATTTATCTTGCTTCTCTGTATTTAAAAGTAAATAAAGTTAATAAGTTTTTCGGCGATGACTTTATTACAATTTAATCCTCCTTTGAAGCATTAAAGTCCGACGGCGGCGTTTTTCTAATTATTTATTGGGATAAATGAAGGGCATCCACGAACGGGAAATCAGGAACACTGCTTGGAAAAGCCACCCCCGAGACGGGGTTGCCAACTGTAAATTTAAACTCAAAATGTTTTCTTCTGGGTGATTCTAATTAGGCTCTTTGCATGCACTAAAGTATGGCAAATTGCATAGATATTGCAATGCCCAGGAGAAATAACTTTCGGGTTAACTTCGGGAAAACTTAATTTTTATTAGAAATTGATGCGAAGTTTGTTTGGGAAAGAGATCTGAAGCAGAAGGGCCAGTCATAACCTTTAATGCTAAAAGGCCTCAGGAAACTGTAAAAGGTTGTCTAATGGCGGTAGTGGCGCAGCCTTAGAGCGCTAAGGATGCTACCGGTACCTTACTCAGCACAAATTATGATATTGTGTTTTTACCTGAGACATAATTGCAGAAATTGAGAATGACATCACGAAAAGCCTTAGACTCCACCAAATGCGGCAGGCAGATAATTGTTTTCCTGTTTACTTTAATTTCTTTCCTGGCGAGCGCCCTTCGCGCCAGTTCCTCAATGCATTAATCCAACTTTTTGTTGAATTCACGGCCCATGAAAACGCCAGCAAACGCGTTAACAACTCATATCGCTCTCTCGGCGATTTCTTATCAAAACACCCAGAGAAATATCGACAATTGGCCGACATTCAAAGAGCCAACCCCGGCCTACGCCTCCTTTTACGGCGAAAAAACATTCTAAACTCACCTTACTTTTCCCCCTCCCCGACTCCTCTTAATTATCTATTATTAATTAACAGTCAAACCAACTTGACACGCGCGGGGGTGGCAGTCTCAACACGCGGACGTCGGAAATGGACGGCTTGCCTTGCCAGCTTCCAGGGTGCCTCGATGGCAAGAAGCCTGATTTTGAGATAAGTGGATGTCCAAAGGATGTGCCGATTATTCTGTCAAGGCTCGTTCGTGGGCAAAGCCTCTGCAACCGCAGCGTTGTGTTCCTCCTCCTTTTCCGCGTGAAATTTTAATTTTTTCTCGCTTGCGACAGGGCCCAGGCAGTCCGCGACTCGAGCGCAATAAATTGGTTAATTTGGTGCCCTAAGCGATGCAGAGGCAGTGCTTGGCTTACGGCCGCTCACAAGTCGGACGTCTGTTCCAATTCCACATGAATGGGTAGCCGATCGGCCAGCCTGAATTCACCTTCCCCCCAAGGCTTTCCCCCCTCGCCCAAGGATTTACTTCTGCCCGACCGAATCAACTCGTTTTCACCTTTTGCGGCGAGTTACCCAAATGGTAGGCGGACGACCCAACAATGGTGCCTTATATTCCTAAACAGATAAATATATACTCTTTCGAAACTCATGTGCTTGAGAAACCCTCTCTGCCGCTTCTTCGGCTCCAGTCACACGACACCTTCACATGCAGGAAGAGAAACTCGGCTCTTAAAAGGCCAAGCAGTCCTCTTTATCTTTGCAAACTTAGCATTTTCCCAAAGCGCCCGAGGTCTTCGCCCGGCCTGGATTTTCCACGCATTCCTTCCTGAATGCCATTACTCTCCATCAGAAAAAGATGTACCAAATGGGTTGTTGCTGTCTTCAGTCCCCCACCCACGGAACTAGGTCATGCTTTTACCTAAACGTCGCCGTCGCTCGACAAAAATCAATTAATCAGACGACGAAAAGTTCGCTTTTCGATTGTGAAAGGTTACACTCGAACCCGATTCTCCAAATATGGATTCCCTTCTGAGAATTGTGAGCTCGGCCCTCGACTCCCTCACTCGATCATTCCGGAAGATGCTTATCTCCTCGGCCGTCATCCGACGTTCGTCGATGTGACACACTTTTGGTGGCAGTCCCCGGTTCTAGAGGGCCACATGCCTGCAGGTGTCAGCAGTGGGGCGAGGGAACAATGGGAGGGAAGGGAGGCGAACCTTGAGTGGAAGGCGTGCGCTCGGCATTTGACGGACGTGTTGACTTATCAGTTTGTTGTGAAGTCATGTGGACATAAGGGCAATTATGGGTGTTAATTGTCCCAGTCCGTGAGCGGGTGCGGACAGGGGATAAGCAGGGATCGGCCCCACTCTCGGGCTGGAGCTGAGGGAGGCCGAGGACTGAAAGCGGGTAAGCGGCATTCGGTGGGATGAAAATTTATCAGCAAACATCGGGAAAGGAAAAGTGGAATAAACGATGTTGGATTCCACTGATATTTTCCTTTTTCCTTCACAAAAATTTCTCTTTTAATAATGCAAATCATTAAAGTAATACCAAAAACAATGCAAGCGTATTTTTTAATACTAAAATAATATTACAAAAATTTTTGATACTATTTTTTAATTTTACACTAATGAATAGCCATTTTTTTTTTGTTTAGGCCCTTGACTCAACCTGCGGCCCACCGAGCCCCCCCGAGTGGGCCAGTGGCCCAGCCGAGATCAACAGTCAAAATTTGGGAAGGACAGGTTTGTGCCTTACAAAAATAAGAAGAATCAACTAATGAATATAAATTGGAATTACCTTTCTTTTTTTGGTTGCATGTGGTCCAGTGGCCCCGTGGCGATGTTATCAACGGAAGTTTGGCCCCAGTAAGAAAAAGGTTGAGTACCAAGGGTTTAGGAGAACTATTGATCACGATAGTTTCGACATATTTACACATGTCTGAAAAACATTTCTATTTGGAAGGCAGATTCATTAGAGACATTTCCAATCTGCCTTTTAATTTTTACTGGCAGGGTTGTGAGCCCTGGGAAGGAAGGGGTGGTAAGAATGGAAGGGATGAATAAGGGAGGGACCCGCAGGACGGCAGTCGAGGGCCCTAACTCTCGCCTGCCCGGCCCTCTAAATACCCATTCTTATAATTATTATATTTTTACAACCTCTTCGGCCGATTTTTAAACGGTATTATTATTATTATTATTATTATTATATTAAACGGTTTTTAACGGCTTTATTTTTTTATTTTTTTTAATTAACTTGGTTTTCGTGTCAGTCAGTCTGTCTGCAAAGACAGAGAATCAAAACTTTGAAGCGAAATTTGACGCTTCGAACCGATTCTTTCAAATTTGGCCCACACTTTCGTTTTGGCTGACAATTAAAATTTCTGTAATAATTTTTTAAATTGGTGCTCAGGTAAAAATAAAAAAATAAAGAAAATTCCCAAAGCCTAATTAATTGGTCAACTTAAGAGTCCTTAAAGGAGATAACCTTATCTCAGGCTGATGAATGAGCGCATTGTAAATATATTCTGCTGTCACTTTACAACTCAGATAAAAATAAAAAATTTTAAAATTATTTTTAAAGTAAAACGGTTTTATTTCAAGTGCACTAAAAAGTAAAAAAATAATTTGCCATCAATTTTTTTGTTTATAAAACCGTGGGGCGTTATACAGTATAAAAATTATCCCATCATATTATCAGTATATGTTAATGTGGCAAAATATAATACAAAATAAAAATTGTGCAGGTCGCAGAAAGTGTAATAACACCCCCAATTATTATTTCATTTTGCGAATGTTATAATAAACGCTGAGTTGAAATGTTTAGAAATGTTAGAAAATGAAATGTTTATAATGAAAACTAATAGAAATGTTTCAACATGTTTCAAAAGTGTTGGAATTATCGTGGTCCACAGTTGGCCTAAACGAAAAAAAATGCTGAGTTAAGTGGGAAAGCAAAAGTGGTATTATATTATAAATATTATAATTGCATATTTTTTTATCATTGTCTCTCATCTTCTATTTCAGGGGTGAGTAACATTTTAAATCGACGGGTCTATTGTAATTTGAAAATTTTTTGGCGGACCGCACACAAACTAACACTTATTAATAATTTTTTTTTTAAATATAATACAATGCATTTAATATTGCTTCCCCTTTCGGGGCTTATAATTTTTCTTACAGTCAATAATTACTTATAGAATACAGTACTTATTACAATTACTTGTGCAATATAACAGTATAAATTATACAATACAATAATATAACAATAATTAGTTTACACTAATCATTAACTTGCTGATGTTGAGCGATGATGCACCGATCTAGTGGAAAGTTGTCCCCTTTTCTCCCTCCCCCTCGTCCTCCCAATCCACCCTCTCCCCTCTGATCCCCGTTTCCTCCCTCCAACGCTCCAGTTCCGGCCAACCCCCTGGAATATGTTCTGCCCCGCCTTCTTCCCCGCACAGCGGACAGCCCCTCTTCCCTTCCTGCTTCTTGCGTCCCTGCCACAACCATCCCCCTAGACGCCACCACGCAATGGCCCCCCTCCCGTTATTAATAATTTTAAAAACTTTATTTACAACCAATATTAAAGTATAAAAATTTTCAAGTGAGGATTTTATTTGTAAAATAAAAATAAAGTAAAAAAGAAACAAGAAGGGGAAGAAAGAGAACAAGATTAAAAGAAAAAGAAGAGACTAATAAAAATAAAAGAAGGAAAAGAAGGAGGAGAGAATTATAATTGTTTTAGCAAGAAAATATTTATGGAAGAAATTGGGTTAAATAAATTTAATTTTAGAAATGTTTAACGGGCGCGTGCACTTCATTTTCCATCACTCTCTCTCTGCATTTTATACAAATACCGCATCAGGGATGAGCAGCACGCGGCCCGTGAAATATTTATTAAATTAGATTAATACAATAACTAAATTGTTACATAAAATCAATCATAACAAAATGGCAGTATATGTTGACAACGGAAACTTGTCAGCTTTTTGTCAAATTTCTCAATAAAAGTTTTCAAATAATTCCATTTTTGTTATTTTCTTCTCTTTTTCTCCTCTCTTTCTTTTCTTATTCCCTCCTTTTTTGGTTTTGCATTAAAATTTCTATAAATAATTTGTCATTTTATAAGATTTTTTACAGTGTTTTTTGTTCGAATGTTTATTATAAATAAGGTTTGTAAGTTATTAATAAGTGTTCCTTTAACAGCTGCTCCCCAAAAAATTTTCAAATTTAAATTCAAGTTAAAAGGTCGCACCCCTGGACTCGCCTAATTTAACTCTTTATAGAGAGACAGGGGTCTCTCCCAATTAATAACTATTGCCCTCGGCCGCCTTTGCCAGAAGAATTCTGGGGGCGCAATGAAGCCATTCGAGGTCACCCCAGGCCTCGATGCTCTGCCTTCTCGTAATTAGTGCAATAAAAATGGAATTGGGATCATCTGTGTCGAAAGGGTCGCGCCCGGTTCGCGTCTGTTGCCCTCGACAAACGAGGACTCGGCTTGTTGGCATCCAGACAGCGAATGAGTTCACCCTCGAGGGATGATGGCAGAGAATTCCAAGGGACGTCTGCGCTGCAGAGAAGAAATGTTTGTGAGACAAAGGGTGAACATTTGGGCAATCTCTGCGATTATGTTTCCCTCCACACGATAAAGTGTATTCATTATTTTAAAATGGTTTTTCATTAATATAAATTCAGTATAAATTACATTTATATTTTTTTGAGAGACAGTAAACTAAATCTTTCCATAATAATTTATTAAAATTTTATTTATTATAGCCTAATAAATATATGTGATATATTAATGTGATGCTGTTGCTCTCTGACACCCCCAGATTGAGACAACTTCTCTCCCTTCGTCTTCACTGTGTGTTTGCCCATTGCTTAGTTGCGAAAGTGCACAACATATCACGAAAAAAAATATATGTATTTATTTTAATTATATTTTATAATTTGGAAAAATAAAGTAGCAAGAAAAAAGTAGTAATTAAAAATTTTATTATATATTGCTCTATTTTAGTGCATTTTTTGTATTTTTATTACAATATTTTAATTTATTCTGTCTTATTTTTATTTATTTATGATAATAGTTTTTTGAACTGATTTAGAATATTCGAAAGGATGACAATAAAGAAATCATTATAACAATTTAGATATTGTTAAACATTAAATTATGAATTAAATTTAAATAAATACAATTATATTATATGTATTTTCTAAACAGTTTATTAAAAGCCCGTCTATTGGTCATTTTGTGTCTCCTCCACCACAGTCAAACCCTCACGCCGGCAGAGCACAAACTCTCTCTCTCTCTCTCTCTCTCTCTCTCCAAAAGGCCAACTCGCTCAGATAGCGCATAGTAGGTTTTGGCTTTAGCGGAGTCGCCACTTCGGCGGTTGGAGTTGTTGGCGAGTATCGAGTTGTGTTCAGTCGATGTTCAGAGTTGGAGGTGATTGGGACTCTCTGGGTCAAGAGAGCTCGTCCAGTCATTGACTTGTACCTAATGAGTGTGTATTGTGTTCGATCCAGTGTCTGTGAGCGAAGTGTTTTCTTCTTCTCTCCACTCTCTGCGCCCGAGGAACGTCTCTCTGGGAGCGACAATGAACGCTCGGTGAGTGACTGTGCATCCGTTCGCGATGGAATCGCGATGGAATCGCGAACTCCCTGCCACAATCGGGGAATCCAGGTCACGTGTAGGGTTTGGGAAACCAATTTTGTTCGCTTGTCGAGCACCCGCCCTCGGCTTCCATGGGTGTCATTGTGCCGCATCGGAGAGCCATTGCGAGCCTCTGCAGAGGTTTCATCACCTCTCGATGGCTCAATCAGAGACCGAATCGCTCTTCAATTGCTTAATCAGCTCGTCGCATTCCTTCCATTCGACACGCGATGAGGAAATTCGTTTCCGCTACTTCCGCCGAAATTCCCGGCGCCATCTTCGTTTGTCGCCGACACACTTCGATGAGGGGCCGAATCCTCCCTCCGCCCCCGAGCAGACGGTTTTGTTTTGACAGGAACGGGATGCCCCCGAACAAGGGGAGTGACAGAGCTGTCATTAAGAGGGAACCGTGGGCAGAGCTTTTGAGTTTCCTGCCAGAGGTCGAGGGTCCCCCGTCGTGCAGGTTGGCACTTGCATATTGTTCGTCTTTGACTTCGCTCGCTTTCCTCAGCCCGGAGTCAACACCGCGCTGATCGCCCTCTCGGGGGCGCCCCGGGGGGCTCCCAAATCGGGCAAATTTTTCCTTTCTCTGGGAATAAATGCCAGTGCGCGGGAGTGGGAGCTAATTTAAAACGGTCGAGACGAAGCATCCTGCCACGATGAATATTAATGTGGGTGTGAACACGTCTGGGCCGGTGGACGGTCATCGGGAGATGGGCTCCTCCCTTTGGGGGAAGGTCCCATTCGCCCCCCGAGCTGTTAAATTAATGAATCGCTTTTAAATAAACACGAAATCCCGTGGGTCGAGGGCCGAACAAAAGAAAACATTTGAAAGGCAGCAATTTTTAAAGAGGCACAATGAAAGTGAACTTTGGTACCATTTGTGTGCGTGCGCGCGCGTGAGTTTATTGTACGTCCGACTATGAAAAGGCAAAGAGAAGAGGGGCGAGGGAGCGCGTGTAAATTCCTTTTAGGGCGCCTCAATTAAAAAGAGTGATGGCCCATATTTTAAAGTAAAAAATTGGCGAGCACCCGAGGGTAATGCTAATGAGAAGGTGGTTGCTGGCCGATGACAAATCAAATTCCGCCGCGGTTCGATCTCCTCAGTCTCCGTTTCAAAGTCAACACATTTCACAACGCGTTTGTCATTGGCGGTCGGTGATGCAAATCGGCCCGAGAAAGCCTTTCAAGGGCCGAAGTCCCGGGCCAGAAGCCCTTCTCCTTGGGGTTGGATCGGGGGCTCCTGGGGCCCCGGCCCGCACTCGTCATGGGATTGACTTCGGAAACCGGCTTAACGGTGCGGATCTCGGGAATTAACTCGGCCGTAAATCATTTCATCCTAAATTAGTAAAATGTCAAGAGCAGCTACTTTGCATTGAGAGCAACTTTTGAGGGGGCGGGTGGGGAAATTCGGGGGGCGGAGCTCCTGCAGTCGAGAGGAGCCCTTGAAAGTGGTCAAAATCCCCCCACTTTGTGAGGAAACTGCATCAAATATTTATGTTTAAAACTGAACATTTATTTGTGACGTTTAGGGAAAAGTCACAATCCAGGGATGAACAACGCGCGTTCAGTGGGCCACTTGCAGCCCATTAGATATGTTTAGATATTTTACCGAATTTGTCCCGCCAACGTATTGTTATAAAATCAATTATAATTGTCTTCTTCATTTATTATGATTGTTTTATCCTCTTATTTTTATTATTCTCTCCTTTTTCTTTTATTCTTGATCTCTTCTTCTTCTTCTTCTCCTTCTCTTATTATTTTCTTCTTGTTTGTTTTAAATGTATTTTTATTTTACAAATGAAATCCTCATTTTTTTAAATTTTATTTTTTCAAATGTTTATCGAAAATAAGTTGTTATTTTATGTGTGGGCCGCCAAAAAATTTTCAAATTAAAATTGGCCCTTTGATTAAAATGATTGCTCACCCCTGTCCTAAGCGATTCCTCCGCCAAACGGCCAAATTTCGGGAAGTCTGGCTCCCATTTAAGCGTCCAAGAGTTGCTCTCCCAGTGCCTCTGATAAAAATTATTGTGTTCATTAATTGCAATTAATATGCGTCATGTCAGGCATTGAGCATTGAATGTGTATCAGATTAAAAGCTCCGGAATGAGCGCGGACAGACTTTCCGTTGGGTAAACATCGGTGGAGCCGGGCTTTTATTGCACAGCTAACCCGACATTCCAACAAATGAAACTTAATTATTTATTTATTAATTAATGATCGGTCGGTCAAAAAAACAACAACAAACGAATTGTACGTGAAAGCTCTGAATTAGAAAATGGTTCAAAAATTTATGGGTCAAAGAAATTAACCAAATATTCTAATAATAAATAACATCAGAAGTGGAAAGCAAAGAATTAACAATACTGAACCAATGGCATAATACTTTACAACAATAACTTGAGAAACCAAATGAGCAAAAATTAGCAAAAACAAATGGTTCGCCTGGGGAATCGCAAAAAGTCCAAAACATGGCAAAGATTAGAAATAAATTAAAGACGAGGACCATGTATATAAATACATGTGATTTGTATGTATTGCAATGGAAGAAAAGGCAGAGGCAAGAGCCTAACCCCACTTATGTTTGCTTTTATTGTGTAAATTCACGCCCCCAAGGGGAAAACAAAAAAATATTTATTTCTAAGACGAACAAAACATGAAATTCCTGACCTGCACAACAAGTCCCGAATGGTCAGAAATCCGATGAGGAACTTTTCATTAGGAAAAAAATTTAGTTAAGCATACTTATGTAAATAGGCTGGAATAATAGGCTGGAAATAAAATAACTATAAATACAAAAATAGGCCTCGGGAACTGACGAGCACAGCAGCAACTATTTTTTAATTCTCTTTAATTAAGAGACCGGGACGAAGATGAGCGTCGGATGCGTCTTCTTCGCAATCGTCACTATTATTTACTCTCCACCGCGGTAATTAGTATTCCTCGAGAAATGCTTCACACTTAGACAAACTTTATATTGTATAAAGAGCGATAACCTAGCCTCGGGTTCGGCAAAACATGTAATCTTTTTTTGTATCTGGCGAGGAAAGTATAACACAAAAGAGTGTGCGACAGCTCTTGGAGTGCTCGCCACCGGCAGCGGAGGCCCCGAGTGATGGCTCGGCCGGGGGCATCGACCCCCGAGGTTGCCGGGGCGAACGCCTGCGCGGCTGCGGGGTCACCTACGCCCGGGGGCGGCGGTTGGGCCCCGGGAGCGGGTGAGCGCAGCACCGGGTGGCAGCGAGGTGGCGATGGGAGGGCAGTCGGGTGTAGTAATGGCTCAAGTCCGTGGGTCTCGTCCCACACGCTCGCGCTGATGCAATCCGGTGCCCACTTGGGTCCTACGTGACGAGGACTTGACTGTCAACATTCCACGGACATTTCGCGATGGCCCGAGGTTACTCTCGTTTCGGGATGGGGGACACGGGAAGTGTCTCTGCTGAGGGCATTTCCCTGTAGGAAGAGAGGGAAAGAGCAAACGGAGTTCTCCGCAACAAAGGCCGTGCTAAAAGTGCTCCTTGGGATGGAATTAAAAGACATTAAATTGGTGTTATGAGGGAGCTTCGGGAAATGTCTCCTGTGTCCTCCAGGACTCCTCAGTACCTCGGGAAGCTCGTTAACGATGGAAATTGATTAGGTGCCGGCAATTGAGCGTTTCGCCCCCGGTAAATTCTTTTTCCAGTTCTTCAGTGGTTTGGTAATTAAGGGGCACGAGGGCCGCCATTGCACTGATGATTTAGAGATGTGCTGGTATTTATTGTTCCCCATGATTATTATGACGATGGGTGTTTTAGAACGTCACAGCCTTCCTGGAGGATGAGTGCCGACTTGTTCTGGTGGGCAGTCGGAACCTCTCACGCACTGACAGGCACTTTCGAGCTGCTGCCATCAGACGAGGGTGGGAGAGCGAGATGAGGCGAGCAACCAGGTGAAGGTTAGAAACGAAACGAATCAGCAGAAAGATCCCAAAATGAGTGATAAGATGAAAGTTTGCGCCCGAGGAAACGTGCCAGTAACGAACCTAAAAACCTTTCGCAAGGCTGCATTTTAACCGAAGACAGTCGAAGGCCGCTAATTATATCCCCGCCGCTTTTGTAACAGACAAATGCTTTTGGATGCAGTCCAAGAATCCAAAATGGCAAATGGCCGCAGGTACAGCCCGAGAGGGGCATTATCGCACTGCAGGCGTCGCTCGCCCCTGCACGGGGATGCACATGGGGAGGGCGGTCGACATCCTCCCCCGGAGAAATTGGCCGAGTCTAGCGAGGCACCACCTGACAGGCAGCTGGAAAACTGGTTTCTTGTGGCAGGCTCGGCCCAGCCTGGCAAAGCGCACGATATCGGCTCTGATCGGCATTATTGGATGTGAAGGCGAACGAAAACAAGTGGGAGAATTAGGAAAACTTTCATCTGTGAAGTAAACACTTGTGCCGAAATGGTATAATGCTCTGCCACCGGATGATGCTCTCGGGGCGAAGGCGGGTGTTCGAAGCGGGTTTCCAGGCACGGCAGCAGCTCGGGCCTTTGCGAGTGTTTGTGCTGACAGGAGCCGTGTGGCGTGTTTGTGTAGCGGAAGGCAACTCATTGACTCATGGGGCGAATATCCTGGCCGTGTACAGTATCTCGCTTTCAACATCGGCCAGTGGAAACCAATGCCAGATTTTAATTGGCGATTAATACGTAAAACTCTGCGCACACTTTGTTTATTGCGCAACGAAATTTGTTGCGAAGTGGCATTCGCATATCCTCTGGAATTGTTTTTTCTTCCTTTCGCGTTTCCCCTGGAAATAGGAGTTTGCTTTCTCGCTTTCGTGAGAGCAAGAAATGAAAGACCGATAAATATCTCAAAGTTAGATAATTGAATACAAGATGCAATTTGCGAAGAAAGGATTGAGGGAAAGAGGGAAGCGGAGTTCACAACTTTTATTCTGCTGCAGCGAAAGCCGTACTCAAACCTGAAATTTCGCCGATGACGTCAGATTACGCAACGATCACCCGCGCGTGCTGTTGCTTAATATGTTTCTAATTTCTTTGTTACCAATAAACTCGTTTTTCATTTGGCCGAGTTCGTAAGCTGATCAGTGATTGACGCATCTGCGGAATAATGAACTCTTCCTTTATCCAAGACTTCGCTCAAGTGCCGCGGCACTGGCCAACTGCATTGCACCCAATGGCTTTTCCACATTCCTGTCGGCGCTTATTTCAACACGCAGTGCCTTCCTCACCTTCGCCGCCCCCAAAAACATTCAGAGCAGAACAAGCTAATTGTCCACTGGACTCATTATCCACATTGGCAGCACCCCAAAGACATTTCTGCACAGTTCTCATCTGTGAACGCATTCATTCCGGCATTTCATTGTCGCCAAACACGTCGCTCACCTGGAGCAGAACGTCCCCATTTTCACGAATGCTGGCTGGAGATCTTCTGCCCCTTCTGCTCCATTCGCCACGCGACATGGCTAATTCAGTCCACACGCACGCGTTTCCGCTCGCCTGGAAGTCCGCAAAACGGCCGTTCGTTATGAAAACTCGGGATGTTGCGACGGAATCGTAATTATGACTTTCATCCAATCAAAATTTAAATAAAAATCCAATTATTCGCTAAATTGATGTTCAACGGCCAAAAACAAACATTATGAGAAGTGTAAGAAGTGTAAAGTGTGCGTTTCCATTACAACTTTCTCTTGCGCAACGCCAAGACAAATTAATTCGTGGGGGAGGAGTTGGCCCCCCGATTTTGTCCGCCCTAGGGGAAAACTCCCAAATGGCAAAACACCCTTTCCATGAGTCCACAACTGAAATGCCTGCCAGGTGGGCACAAAGGGGCGCAAGCCTCCACCCCTTCGGGGATGCTGAGCTTCCTCTTTCCTCTAACGAGAGAAAAGCAACCCCTCTCCTTTTCCTCCTTTTCGCCCGTTCCATCGGCCATTTCCACTTTTCACTTTTGTGAGAAGGAAGTTAAACCTTAAAAGAAAAATTATCTTCGTCGGGGCGTTGCGCTTTGGGCCCATTGTTGCATTTATTAATTTTACTTTATAATAAGATGTAATATTAATTTTTGTTTTGTTTTATGAGGCGGAAGTTGTGGTTTTCGTTCTGTTCGTTCGCAGAGAGTTTCTACTTGGAAATAAAGCTTTTGGAACTCCTTCCTTTTTTTCTTATAAAATGTGAGCCGTTGTTCCTCTTTTGTGGTTTACAAAAATCTGTAAATTATCTATTTGAAAATTACAAAAATGGTCTGATACTCGCAGTTTCTGTTATCTCTAAAAATATTTTTTTTAGATGTACTATATTTTTTATTTTTACATATTTTCTTACATGAAATATCTACAATAAGTTTCAAAAATAGATTTCCATAAATATGGGGTGGAGAGTCTACTTTTGTTTCGTCCTGGTTAATCTAAAATAAATAAATAATACTGAATGGGTAAATTAATTTTGGTGGACAGTTTGGGCGGTGACCGCTGCCCGAGTCCCGCATTTCGACTAATTTCGATTAATTTCATTTTCTATTAATTATAGAATATCGGCCTTTTTAAAATCCTCGTTACTCCCTTTAACGGCTCCATTTTCTTCATTCTTTCTCTACATTCTTCTCCGCTCCGACTCTCTCCCTTTCTTCTGCAGACGGTGCGCAGGGAAGGAAGGCGAAGGAAAAGCAGAAGCGACAACCTGTGCCTGAAATTCCTGGTATTCCCACATGAAACACTACTTCACATTATAGCTCTGAATCACCACCTTTATCTTGTCTTCGCTTCCGGGAATTGTTTTCCTCCCGACGGCCGCCAGTGACTGTTTCTTCCAAGTCGAAACCTGGACCAGAACTCGGTCGCCTGGAAGACAAACAAGGAGGGAAGGAGCGTTGCCTCCGAAGCAAACAAACCAAGATGAATGATGTCCAATAGCTTTGACATTGAATTCTGGGTGGCTGCTCGGAGGACAGCCTCAGAGCGAAGAGGAGCCATTGCGTCACGAGACGGAAGAGCGCAGTCACGGGCAAATTGGCCAAAGCTTTCCCCGCCTGCGCTCGCCGTTCCGCTCCGGCCGCGATCAGTTTTTGCTCATTTCTCGAAGGCATTTCCTCACGGAGGAAGATGGCCACGCTGGCTTCGGTCGCGCTCTGAAACACAGGAAAGTGAAACCCGGTTCGCCATTTTCTCGGAGTCTTCGCCCGAGAGTGTCCGAGCGATTGTTGAGGGAATGGGCTGCGCGTTTGTTGCTGAAAAATGGAGGTTTTGGCGGACAGAGATTTGTTGCCTTGAAGTTGGTGGTGAGTAGTGTGGCATGAGTTTTCCACTTATTATCGCCTTTCTGCAGTTCATTTTCCAATGGATTTTATTTCATATTGTTTCGGCTAAAATCTGCCATTTTGACTCTGGAATTTATCAAATTTTTGTATTTATCAATAAAATGTCATTCTCGACATTTTAAAAATTTTAATTTAAAAGGAGGGTCATTTGGGCCACCTAAGTCTAACTTAAATTTCGTTTTCCTGTTCTTATTTTTTCATATTTTCACTAGATTTTCAATTCTGTTTAATTTTTCATGTTCATATTAATAAAATTAAAGTTTTAAAAGAGATCTCTCAGGACAGCCGAGGCGGTCTAAATAAGAACCAGTTCCCACTCATGGTGTTAACATTCACCTTTTTTGCCTTTCTGTTGTTAGACAGAAACAAAATACAACTCCAGTCGTTTGTCTTTCGAATGGGAATCGACTGGAGTTCCATCCCAAATCCCGTGACTGTCCGAGACCAGATGAATAGCCAGGGAAGCCAAATTAAGCCGCTCTTTTCATCGGCTCGCAATTAAAACAAAATGTAATTGTTATCTAAAAGGATGCGTGGACAAAAAATTATTTTTTGCCGCGTTGCCGGCCCCCAGCGAAACGCGCCGTCAAAGAAATTCATTACTTATCTCATTATAAGAAATGATTTTGATTTTTATGGAACCGTGCCTAATTCGCGTTACACATTTTTTTCGCGAAGGACTGCAATTTCCATTCCGGCTCGAACGAAGAGAAAAAGGCTCCGACGGTCTTCACGTAAAAGAAAAATGGACACCTGGAAAAGCCCACTACGATTTCCGATGACAACAGGCATGCCGTTCTTGCCTGAATAAAGGGCGCAAAGGAAAGGCTGGCGTCTGGTGTTCCTGGCTGTGGACTGGGAGAGGGACATGGCGTCCCCCCAGATAAAGCGGGAATTGCATCTGAGGGTTTTCCGTAATCATTGGACGAGTGGTGTTGAGGACTCATAAAAGAAATGGTTCTCTTATCAAAGGGTGGCTCTGTCCTTCAGCTCGGCTGTCCCAGGTTGAGTAACATCGCATGACAGTGAGTCACTCGTCCTTGAAACGGCTCAGTATTTTGGACAATGCGGAACGTATTTTTGAGCCGTGGAAATTGATTTATTGTGAAAATGGCTTCATGCATAAACGAACAATTTTTGTCCCCATTGTGTGCCGTTTGCCCTCCTCTTGGTTTCCCTAAAGCTTCTTTTAAGAAAACTAGTCATGAAAGTTTTCTCTTTGAGTCTCCGCTCTGTTGGAGGTTTTCGCAGCCCAAATAAATGTGTCAGCTCTTTGCTCTATCTTTGTCTGCGAGGAAATGGCACAAATGGCTTTCTCAACGCTGCTGCGGAAATTAATTACGAAGGGCACAGCAAGTTAATTAAGTGCAACATTGGGGATTGTGTAAGTGTAAAATTTGGGTGTTTGTGCTTGCGTTAATGAATGATGGCGGTGGCGGTGCAACTTGTCGAAGGCGGAGGAAGAAACACCCTCCAAGTAACTCAATTAAACACTTTTTGGCTTTTGAAGGCCTGAAATCAAGCGCGTGTGATAATCCAGAATGGATTCTGAATATTTTTTAATTAATAATCGTTTTCAGGCCGGTAATCGGTACTGCGCTAATCGAAACTCCGCCATATTGCGACTGCGGTTGTGCATCTGGCCCAGTTTTCTTCTTCCACGTTTATATATTTTTATAACTTTTTTCCTACTGTTAATGTAAAGGTTTAAAAAATTTGTTTGCCGCCCTTTAACTTTATGTGACCAGCCACTGACGTTGCTGTTCTTGCAACTCCGTCTCAGCACGAATTGTCGTGTCGACAGAAAGTAGTTTCCGAACTACAACGGCCGGAGGCTGTCAAAATGATCGCTGCGTCACTTCTCATTCTTCTTTTAAGTCCCTACTTTTCCATTTCTCCGTTTTTCTCTTATTTATTCTAGATTTTTATGCTATTTTGATGACTTTATCCCTCGTTTGATCAACAACAGGGTCATGAGAAACAAATAGGAAGCCCGAGACTTGCCTGAATGTGTAAATAAATTTTATTGATAGGTTATGTAATCAGACAGCTTTCAGACGTGCTTTTAAAATCATAAAAACCGTTTCACTATTAAACTGCGAAAATACTGTGAAACTCATTCCGCGTGGTTTATAGTCGTTTATATAATTTCGCTTTTTGCCGGGGAGCCAAGAGTCCCCTCACGTGACTAGTTCGTTACTCATAATACTTTTCGTCTGCTGCAAAACATTTTCTTCTTCTGCTCCGCCGACACCTCGAAAAAGTCGCTCCCGGAAAATCGACCGACTCACTTATATCATTTCTATTTTCAATTTTCTTTCCAGAAACCAATTAATCATTTCTTATTGTAATTTGCAGACACCCACAGTCTGAAACGCTACCTTATAATCGGCCATTCCTCGCCGAAGCAGAGGACCCCACCAACATCCTTTCGTTGGTGGTCGATGTTTATGGACCGAATGCGGCAATTATTTGCAGCTTTTGGCCAACCCATGACGGCGGCAGCAGTTTCTCGGGCGCAGCAAGCCTCAAGGAAACTGCCTGCGCACCTTCTTTCGGCCACCTCAGGTTCAGGACTGCCGAGGGCTCCGGAGCCTCCTCTCCTCATCGGCCTCAGATGACATCATTATTTATCAATGAGGTCATTTTCCAGCGTTGCTGGTCGTACGCCTCTCACCGATCCTCGTTGCCTGGCGCATGTAACTTCTTAATGGTTTTCTATCGCATTAAAAAATATGGGATTGAGGAGAAGGTTAGAGGTGATGCCATATTTCTGAGGTTGTTTCCGAGCGCGACGGAAAATGGCGCTCACACCTTCGACCAGGAACCCATCAAGGCTTAGCAGGGGTGATTCATATTCGCTATTAATCAGTGCCTTTGGACTCAGTGACGGAGTCTTGAGCACTTCCGGAGAACGTTTGGCCCTTTCGGACCGGGAAGGACACCACTGGCCCTTGCAGAGCGACAACGAAGGTCTCCTGTCGCATTCGATTGAGCTCGCTACGTCCAGAACCGGAATAAACCTTGTTGATTCGCTCGAGAAACCTTCAAAAAGCTCTTCGGATGGCGATGTTTGCCAACGCCTACGAATCTCCACCATTTGCAAGTCAAGAATGAGCAGAGTTTGCATCGATTCGCTTTTCCCGAATCCTTTTGTGGTCAACTCTCTCTTCGATGGCCAACTGCGCCCGTCATTTTCATCCGCAGAAATCAAAATGAAAAGACATTAGAAGCATCTCAGCAATCACAGAAATTAAAATTGGCTGCGACCGTTCTAAATGAATTCATTAAGCTCAATTTGCAGAGGGCGCCTAGTCCAGTTTGGCCACAACGACTGTCGTTGAATATATTTCGAAAGGAGCTTTTAATTTTAAAAGCGAGCGAGGGTTAGAGAAGCCTTGCGTGAGAAATTTCAAATGGATCGAATGCGAATAAGGTGGCTGAAGGTGGGGTCGGTGGCGACCCCACGATTTCGTGAGCCTTTTACCAGTTTCCATTTTCGCCGGCAAAACATGAAACGTTTTAGCGCATCGGATTATCGATTACTGCGATTGAAAGGAAACTGGATGCTGCTGCAAATGACGGCGGTTGCACAACTTTTAAACGGAATTAATGCTCGGGAGGTGATTAAAAAGCAATTTGGTCTGAATTCGTTCTGGGTTCGTTCTGCGAGTGTTTGGACGAAGCCAAGGTGATCCGAAAGGGGTGAACCTCACGAGGCTCCCAAATAGATGCGCCTTCTAATGGTCTACGTGACTTTGTGCCGTTTCGGAAAACGTCGGATCGGCTCAGAGGCATTTAAAGATGTGTTTAGAGTTTTTGTCCTTCGCCTCATTTTGCCCTTTTCACTCTCATTATGCACCCTTTCCCTTTCCCCTCCCAAAGGAACCCTTCACACTTGCACGCATTTGGCCCAACTACCGATTTCCCCGCGAAGGAAACCCCTGAATTTTGGCTTTTCGCTGCCAAATGTGCTTCCAAGGCTTTATATTTTTGCGCACTTTGTGTCTTGGGCAACGTTTTGCTTGGGTTTCTCCGGATGAGCGGAGCGGAGCGCCACGTGGCAGCAGAAACTCACCTGAGCTGGGCGAAATGTCCGAAATGGTTGGCTGATGATTCCATAATAATCCGAGGCCAGGCGTGCATTCTGGGAGTCGTGGTGCACTTGATAACCGAGGCAAGGAGTGCAAACAAAGCCATGTGTCAGAGATAACTGCTTTCGGAGTGGTCGTTTAAGGAATCGTACGTGTCCTGGCCGATGACTCGATATTATATTAATATAAATTGGAGTGGATGTTTCCTTTCCTTTCTCAACCTCTCTCTCTCTCGCCGCTTCCATTTTCACCCAAGATCGGTGATATAAGAGCAGACAACAATAAACAATCACCGGAGAGAGACTCTGTTTTAAAAGTTTAATTGCTCGGGCAAATAAGGAAAGGGAACTCAGGCGAATTTGGATTGAGCAAATTCAGAGATAAAATGCAACGAAAAGTTGACGTTTAGAGCAAATAATAAATTAAAAGGAGAAATCAGCGAAGACGAGAAGTTCTTCTATTCAAATGCTAACCCAATTTCCAGGTCGATGCTCGTCTTATCTTTAATTGTAAACAAGTTAAATTATTGCAAAATTAACGCGACCTCGGCGAAAGAATCGCGGCCGCAGAGGTGAGCATTTCCACAAACCGCATTCAATGCTGTCTCCAACTGTATGATACAGTTGTGCTGTGCGAACATAATAACTAAAACAAATTATAAATTTGTTATTTGAAGGGAATTCCGAGGTTTTATCTTACCTGGGAGTCCTTCCCTGCTTTGGTTAAGCAGTTTTCTCCAAAAGCCCCACCAGTTTTCCACGCTTTAAGCAAGAAAAAGCAAGAAAGAGAAAGAACAGAGCGGCTGCTAAAACAAAACGGGAGGCAAAAACCAACCCCCTTTTAAACAAATCAAAACAAAATATTGTTCACTCAGGAGATCATTAGTGTGCAGGCCCGTATTTAAAATAAAAACTGAAAAGATGCGGAGGCAGTGAATCATTTTGCAATGAGTTTGCGCATTTATAATTACTTATTCCATTATCCATTTAAATACTTTTTCATTTGTTAAATTTTGAAACTTATAATCGTCTTTGCACCGGAAGAAATGCACGAAGAATGTCTTTATGAACTCGAAAATGAAAAGAATCATAAAATAATAAGATGGGAGCCGAAATGAAAGTGAGAAGAGGGGAAGGGAGTGAAGAGGGAGTAACGTCGGTTTTGAAGCGGAATTATCGGAAATTAGGGAAAACGTGGCAGTAGAACGAGTGCAGACGGCCAGGACACGACCGGGGCATTAAAATAATTCTTCCGCGATTACACCCGAGTGAAACGCGATGATTTTGGCACTAAAATTTATCGCCAATGGTCCCTTTAAAAGGGCAAACATGAGGTCTTGTTTAAGCCGTTCTTCAGGCCCTTCAACGGTCGTCCATAAAACTGGCTTAACGGCCCAATGCAAAAAGATGACAGTTTCTTATTTATTTAATTATTGCATCATGCATCAGGAAAACGGCTTCCCCATTACTCTAATCAGCGAATTATTTTATTGCTGACAGACGCAATGACCACTTTTTCTGCTTTTCAGGTTCGCTCCGATTCGGATTCGGCCTACTGAATACTGGATTAAGGCCCCCGGACCCGCTGCGGGCATTTTTAGTGTTTAGGTGAGTCTCCGCTTCTGGTACCGTCCGAAACTGCTCTCGAGTTCCCCAATGCAAATGAGAGGCCCTCGAAACGGGGATAGAGGCAATTCCATTGTATAGACTTGATCTTCAAGGCGAAAAAGAATTGTGTGTTGATTTGCGCGGCCTCATTGAATTTTCAATGCTTCCATTGCTAAGTTGGTCGCATTCAAATGATCCCGTCATCACGAGAAGAGAATACGTCGTTACAGTGCGAATCGTCCCCGCTCGCTTCCTGCCCCGCCCTTTGGCTAAACCTTCGCCAATACCTAATTGCACAGTTGACATTTGACAAGAGAAAATGCTGCAACGGCAAAAGAAGCGCACTAAACGCCGTAAACGCCGCAATTAAAGAGATAAACCGAGCATAAAAGTCACCATTTGAGAAAACGGACACTGAAAAACTTTCTTCAAAAAGACGTTGCTAAATTTCATCCCGAGCAAATAAATCTCTCATTCGAAGGAAAACCTTGAAAACTTATTTTCTTTTACAACCGATATATTTTCCTGAGAAAGTCAAGGTGCCTTTTTCTCTCTTGGCAAAGGTTTCGCTTTTCCACAAAAAGCCCCTCAATCCCGATTTATGAAGAGACAGAGAGAATGGCAAAATGTTCCCGCGAACACAAACCGCTCGCCCACGCAAACCGATCCCGATGGCAGCGGAGTCGCAGGAGTTGCGCGGCCTCCGAGATCACTCCGGCCGCCGAGTGGCCTAACGGTCCGGAGTGGGCCAGCGTGGCCGAACCGCCGGAGGTCGGGGGCGAATGAGAGACAAAGCTGACCAAAGAGCTGACATCGCAGGGGTGGCCGTAAGCGGTTGTGGTTCGAAGTGGTCAAAGCGAAGCCTTTCTCGGTGGTTCGGCCATCTGTATAAGGCGATGTTGAAACCGAATCGAATAATTTTGAAAATTAATCGCGACCTTGTAGGAAAAAATTAATAATACTCGAACTGTAAATGGTCCCCTTGCGTGAGTTTTCAAAATGTCTGTGTAATTCCGTGAACAATAAAATCTGATTAGGCCTCGGGCGGCTCGAAATTGGGGGGCTTCGCTCCAAATAAACGATGTTTGTTTCCCGGTAGGAATTTGTTACGATTTAAAGGATAATTCGAATCGCAGGCGGACGGAGCATTGAAAAAAGGAATTGTGCCTCCGCACAATATGGGTATTGACGAACGGTTCGCAGTCGCAAACTGTTGATGTCCTTTGCTCAAAAGCCAAAAAGGACAGCGGCCAGGGAAACCATCGGTGATAAATAACCAGCTTAGCCGCGAAGGCGAGGCGATTCGTTGAAAAAACTAAAAAAAACTTCCCTCACAAGTAAGTAGACTCTCGTAAACTTCGCTTGAAACACAGGTAGACCTTAAAGGAGCCATAAAACTGGGAGCCGTGCAGCGCTAAGACAAAAGCCGAGATTTAGGCAACCATAACCTGAGGATACCTTGCCTTTTCGCGCGGTGGGGGGCAGCACCATCAACACAATGCCCATCGCACGCACTGCTGAAGGACGATCTCCTCATTGCACCCGCTCGAACAAAAACCAAAATGCGATCGGCTCCGACTGAGGGCCTGAAGGGATTTGCGAGCATAAAGACGGGCTCAAGGTGGTTCTGTACTGGGTGACCGCTTGTGGTACATCCCGAGCCAGCAGAACAGGAGAACGTCAGCGGCGGTGCCACAATAGATGGCCGGCGTCTTATTGTCCGCAAGTTAAATGCTTTGCTTTTGTAAAGACTTGCGCATTACTTTGACTCCGAAAAGAGCTCTGGTTTTTATGCACTTTGCGCACCTCAAATGACGTACCGCTTCAAAGCAGGAAAGGCTTTTCTAAGCTGACGGGGACGCTTCAGTGAGAGTTGTAAAGGTGAAGAAGAAATCCTTACTTTGGTATTAATTTTGGCCTTATCAGCTTCATAATATTTCGAGCTGTTGGACAAGATAAGGATCTCTTTAGCCAGAATATAGTCTCATGTTAAAACACTGAAAATAATAATCACGTGAGGGCACAAAATAACTTTCACCTAATGGCCACATGATGAGGAAGGCGAGAAACTTTTTTAGGGGATTTTTCAGCCGAAAGCAGGTTGACATATACTCCCTTTTTCCCTCGAAGAGCACGGAATGAATCATTCGGCGAGGTGAAACAAACAAACGCTGATTCTCCGCAAATAATGCGCAACTCTTCACAAAACCGAAACATGTTACTTACGGCTGACCCGATTCGCAAAATCATCGCCCAGAACTAATTAGTACCTGGTTCGATCCCGAGAATCTCCTCCTCTGTTGCTCTCCCAAAGCCAACACCTCCTCAGTTCCTGGAACTTGTCATTTGAATAAGAATCACCGATAGGCGACCATCAGATAAATTCTCCTTTTTATGCACTCACAGCTGCACCCCTCGCGCCACCAGTTTCGCTCTTCGGCCCTAATTTATGTCTCATTGTGGCCAACCGGTAATTACCACCATCCGCCTAATCACTTCAACCATCGCTTTTCGGCTTTCTGTACTTTCGTGTCACGGGCCACTTGGACGAGTTCAGGGTGCTCGCGTTCAGCCATCCGCCACCCGTGGGTCCGTACGAGCAACGAAATCTGAGTCAATGACCGCTTGCGTTGGCCACAAAGACAATCGCTTTTCTTATTTGTTACCCAGCTTTTCCGTCTTATTAACTCCAAACTTATAAAAATATTATATTTTTTTATTTTTTTATTTTTTATAGCTCAGAAATGAGGGGCGAAGTTACATAAATTCCTGAGAAGCTGAAACTTGGTCAAATTGTTTAGAGTGTAATAATATATAAAATTCCTCAAAAATCAAAAATCCTCAAAAATCTGAGATCGGGAAAAAATGGCGGGAGGTCAAAGGTCAAAAAAATTAGTTTTTGTTATTTTCAGCAAAACAGTTACTGTTTTGCTGTAGAATTTAATGTATAAACTTAAGTTATACTGTAGAATTGCTCAGACGAAAATTGTAAATCTTAAAATTACCTACAAATAATGTACCAACACTTTTTTTCCTAAAAGCCACCGTTTCTGAGATATAACCATCCAGCTTTTTGGATCGTTATTTATCGTTATAGATTGGTTTATATAAATGTATAGATATATGTTTATATGTACCGTATATATCACATCATTATGTGTTGGGTGGCCATTTAAAATATGGCAACTTTTGCGGGTCAATTTCGCCAATTCAGAATTGTTTCTCTAAAATTGAACCGGATGCATTCGAAAGCTTAAGATGTGCTCTTTCAACGAACAAAGTTAGAAAGAAATCCGAGGTGACACTATTTTGGTATTTGGCCTCAAAATGGGCAAAAATCCCTAAAATGGTGTTTTCTCTACAAATTTGAGCTCCCATAGCCTCCGATGTTTTGATGCTACAAACAAAGTCAAGTAGGGCTCATTTTAAAGCCCTAATGTTGCTCTTTGGCCACGCGTAGTTTGGACAAAATTGGTCGCTGCAAAAAAGTTACAGAACCTCGTAAGTTATTGAGATTCAAATACTTTTTTATGGGCAATTTTTACAACTCATCCAACTATTTGAGTGGTTGTATCGCAGAAACGGGGACTCTTAGTTAAAAGTTTTGATGCATTTTTTGTAAATAATTTTATGCAATATAATTTTTGTCGGAGCTAATTTTACGATAAAACTTACAGTGTCGCTGCAATTGACGAAAACCAAATTTCTTTGACCTTTGACCCACACCATTTTTTCCCACATCGGATTTTTGAGGATTTCTGACATTTTATATATAATTATACTCTGAACAATTTCACCACGTTTTAGCTTCTTCGGAATTTATGTGATCCTGAATGTCAAATTTGACTGGACCATGATATGGACAACCCATATCAGACTTTACTGTTTTCTATTAACTTTTATGTAAAGTTTATTTTGAACATTCCGCCGAAAGACGAAATTGAAGCAAAAACTTGGGATTTTCAATGAGTGAAATCGCACCTAACGTACTGCATTCGTGTGGCTGGAGTAAAAAATATATTTCCAACACGCGGAAACCCCTTTTTATGCATGCAGCGTTAGCACTCAAGAACAGATATTGCGTCCAAAGTGGGAGTAAAACGGCTGGCGACAAACTCGTGGCCGGCCCAGACAGAGATGTCTGACTGCCACCGCCTTAAGTGGTTAATGGTCGTCGGTAATCTCGAGCAGGAGATCGCAGAGTGGTGCAACCGCCGCTCGCCGCAAGAACCTTTTCATTTCCGATGACTGATCTTGGCCAACAGCCTTCCAGTCGGCTCTCATTGCTTTCCCTGCCAGAATCGATAGCAGATACGCGGAGAAAATTTCAGTTTTTATCAGCGTCGTTTTTACAACCTCGCTCCGAGATAACATCGCCTCGGAATTGCTAAATCCGCACTCTCGATGGCGGGGACGGAGGTGGAAGAGCATAAATTCCCCTGTAAGTGATCCTTTGGTATTTGAGCCCGGTTCTCCCTGACCGCTTTGCCAATCGACAACCTGGGCCTCCAGCAGTTCGGCAATCGCTGCAATTCGCTGCAGCTGTCGTTGTGGACCACGGCTTCAAGTGGCTGAGCGAAATGGCCAAAAGTGGAACGATTTCTAGCATCTCGAAGCTGAGCTCGCACCCAGAGCCACTTACGAGAGAGATAGCCCGACATTAAATCTTTCCAATGGAAACAACTCTCGCACGATCTGCACTGAATTTCTAATTGAGTTCGCAGCTGTGTTCATTATCATGCCGGAAGAACGATGCGAACTCTACAAGAAGTGCTGATAAGAAAGACGGGGGGCTGAGGTTTCGCAGAAGGGATCGATCGAATGTTGCAGCAAAAGAGTTCGGCGGCGCAATTGTTGGGAAAGGCGGGGAACTTTCATCGCTGCCAAGGGGATTCGCCATGGCAGAAATTTGTGTAAGTTGGTGGAGGATGTCGCAAGAAGTGAGGCCCCTTCCCGGTCCGCCTGCTTTCTTTGACTTCCCACATAACTCATCCCGAGGGCGATTGGGTAAACAAACGAGCGAAAATAATGTCCGCGCCTGCGGGTGCTCCAAACGAGTTGGCAACGTGAGCGATGATACTAATTAGTGAGCGGTGATTTATTCGTGCAAAATTCGTTTCGTCATCCATTGAGATGGAGAAATTAGTGCAAGAAAATAAATAAATATTCTGCCCACTTGGAGGTGCAGAATCTCTGGGCGGGAGTGAAAAGTCTGTTTATTTGTGCAGAAGCAAACACGGTCAAAAGTGTTCCAGTCCCGAGCCAAAAAGAAAAGTGTTCATCACAAAATGAAATTTCTCACTGGCAGACGTTCAAGGCAAAAAGCCTACACATTCTCCCTTTAATGGCAACAATTTTTGCATTTTAAAAGCATTCAGTAATTCGGCATTTATTAAATTCTAATGCGGCCAATGCAATTACAATCAGCAGCCCTGTCTGCGTCGGCGAAGAAGAGTTTCCGCGAAAGATTCGGGTTCCTGAGAGAAGTTGTCAGACGCGAATCCTTGAGAATCTCGCTGGAAGCAGAATCCAGCCCGGGAATGAAGAATGGTTCATGTGTTGCGTAGTTGCTCCAAGGATGCCACCAAATAAAGAAATCGGAAGGCGACAGCCATCCACGAAAACATTTTCTCATCTTGCTACGACTGTTCCGTCCTTTAGAGCAAAAACAAGCCTATCAGCGCTCGACGCGGAAGCAGCGAACCACCGCAAAGAGAACCATCTTTTACTGAACCTCTCCGAGCAAAGGTTGGCCACCTTCGTGGATTGTCGGTCCCAGAGGTGGCCGACACGCAGGATGGGAGGCGTGATCGGGCCCACGCCGCGACCCCAAACAAGGCACTCGAGTGTTGTCGGAAAGAGTTTTCGCAGAGGGCCCAAGCGAGGGGGCCCAGTGCACCACCGCACAAAGGAAACGCTGCAAATCACTCACTCATCGCTAATTGATTCTGTTCACATGGGAAAGCCATTTCTTCTCGGATTTTTTCTTCGCCGCTTCCCACAACACACTGAGCACAAAGGAAGAGAGAAATTATCTGTTCGACGCTTTAATTTCGCCAATTTTTAATTCGAAATTCTTTTGTGAGGCCTCAATGTTTCACTTCGTCTTCTGCACCATCTCGGCCACGCCACGGACCTTTCATTAGAAGTTATCATTCACCACTGGCTGCCACCGCTTGCCTCTTCTTTGCTTTTATTCGCATCCCTCGAGAGGCCAAATCCTATTTCCGCCCACTGAACTCTCCTTCTGAGCCGCTGTCGCCTCCGAGCGCCAACAATTCAAAAGGGCAAAAATCGCTTCATTAGGAAAACAAACGAGATAAAAGCAAATAATAGCTGGCGGTGATGACTGACAACCGAAGCATTCATGCTGTTTATGAGCGAAACGCATTTACGGGACAGACTTTGACAAATTCTTCAACGAACAGTGCGAACATTAATAAAAGCAACCTTTATTTTGAGAGGCGGAGTGCCGGCGAGGGGAGAGAGGGAAAGCTCAGTTCGAGGGAGAACTGGGAGCTTTCCGAGCGTGGAGGAAGTAAAAACAGCTTTTTCGGTGTCGATAGGGCCGCAGACATTTTTCTGTTTGCAATAAGCCCAGCTAAGAAGTGAGAGATGACAGAAAGGAAATATTAACAGGTCAGCACCCAGTCCGTATATGGTTCACATGCACGGACTCGTAGACCTCGAGAGCGTTGAGGTTAATATGAGTTAACCAAGGCCGCTCTTTCATTATCATTAGTTATGAGCATATTCGATAGTTCCATCATCTCAGGCGCAGGCGGTTCCGCGGGCTTTCCACAAACAAAATTTCCTTCGACAGGATGAAAGTCTTGGGCAGAGAAGACACGCCGACGTTCAAAGAATCTATTCTACAAATTCAGCATCAGAGCTATCGCCACTATTGAAATTGTTTGTGCGCCCTTTTGTCGCCCTCGGTCGACCCCAACAGATGGCCACTGTTCTCCAGTTTTCCACAAGAAATGGCCAATGCTACAGAAAAGTGGAGGAAGAGTCGTCTCCGGCAGCGGGACGAATGGGCTCCAAAAGAACAAACATTCTTCGGATTGGATTTTCAAACAATTATTAGCTGGTCAGAAGAAGAGAGATTGCGGAAAAATATTGAAATTAGTCTCTCATTAAAGTCATAAAAGTGAGAAAAGGAGAGACCGTTCGAGTGTCTTGGCAGCATGTTTTGCTCGCGAAGACATTGAGGCTCCTCTGCCCTCCGCCGCGATTAGGACGGCCACATTATCCGCCCGAAAAACTAATTATTTTTCCAATTAATCGCGCGAAGGGAAGGCAATTTATTTTTGTATAAGTGCTTCGGGACGGATTGGCTTTTCTCAGACGCAATGGCAAAGTTGAAAAATGATCTCGGGAAGGGATGAGATTAATGGATGACCCTGGGGGCCCTCACCGGTGATTGCGGGCCACCCTCGCGGGGGCACCGAAGGTCATCCCCGGACGAGGAAGAACTCCGCTGGGGCGGTTTCAGCTACTGTCCCTATTCGAACACCAATTCTTCTAATTTATTTAATTCCGAGATCCGAAGCAGGCACGATTTATCAGGAATTGAGTTTGTTTGAGTAGCACGAAGTTAGCCCCCCGTTGTGAGAGCATTGCATAAGCTGTGGTCGGCGGGGCGGTCTGGGAAGGGACTGTTGTGGAGTCTCTTCGGGAGAGTGCAGAGGCGAGAGGGCAGCGGGCACTCGAAGAGCCAAAATCAAAGCCTCTACGAAATGAAAATGACTTCGCACTTAACTGTAAAAGCCATTTTCATACTCATTAACCGATCGAAAGTGTGGGTTCTTCTTTATACCCACGACTGTCAACTCGAGTTTTGTTCTCTAAAAATTCATTGATCGATGTAAATTACTGAAGGAAATCGAAGACAAACAGGCGGGAGGCGATTCATTCATCTGCTCTTGTTAGTGGTCGTTGGAGGTTCGTGAAGTGGTGACTTTTGACTCAAATGTTTCCCGAGAACCGTTCCTCTTATTCAGGAAGAAAGGGAAGAACAGTTGCACTCCGTGCAAGAACCCAGAGGACACCACCAACGAGGAAATGTGAACTGGACAGTGGCTCCGACGTCTTTTCACTTGCAGCCACAAAAATTTATTTAAATCTTTCGTGTATCTGCAAACTTTTTCGCGGCTAATTGCCCCGAGATGACGGACTGATTGTCCGTGAGTGATCGCTTCCTTTTCCGTCCTCTTCAAGTCCCACTTCAAATGGGAAATTTACTTTTGCGACCACGGGCAAGCGGCCCGATGGCGATACTTAATAAGCTAAACTGTTTTTGTAAGTGCTATCGAAGGGTGGCGAAGTCGGTCTGCACGTCCAATCACTGACCGTCCAAGGGGCCTTCAAAAGCTCACGGAATCAGTTTTGCTTCCTGTCGACGGGCCATCCCAACCCATTACTCGGCAGAATTCATGCGAGAAACCCGTGATTAATGATGTTACCAACCCTAGACAAGAGAACATATTATGACCAGAATATTGCCAATAATTCACTCATCAGTGAGCGCTCACAAAGCAGAACGCTCATCACGCTGACATCACCCTTTGGAGCCCCCTTCGGTGCTGCCCCCCGCCGCCCCCGAAGACACGACCACTCTTCCGATCTTCGGAAGACGATCTGCCGCTCGGCCAGCCAGAATACAATCGAATGATTTGCACCTTTAACTCATTGCTTTACGTTCCCTTGGGTTGAGCCCCTGCCTTTTAAAAGTGTGAAGAGCTTCCTCTCTCTCTCTCTCTCTCTCTCTCTCTCTCTCTCTCTCTCTCTCTCTCTCTCTCTCTCTCTCTCGTCTCCCCTCCAAAGATTGAATTCAGTATGAAGGCGCAGCTTTTTGTGTGACGAGGAGGATTGTAGGAGGCAATTTAGGGTCCGCCAAATGATGTGTTCATGATTTTTTGACATCCGTTGTTTGATTTCTTAATAGCGGCATTGACTTTGAGTGCGTATTGTCCCTCTCGATGCTCCTGTGCCTGCAGATGCTCCGCCACGCGCGGCGTTTTCCGCCATCACGCAGACAGCTTGGTGTAACACCGGGAAGGTGAGCTGAGCTCAATTCTCATTCAGGTTCGTTCCTAAACACACGCTCTAAGCTAATAAAACCAAGGATAGTCGAAGACAAATGGAGTTCATGGCAAATGGGGCAGCATAAGGCCAAACAAACTAGTTTTGTTTTGTGAGTGAGTTATGTCATAGGAGTCCATGATTTCTCGAGCACTTACGAATTCATACGCGTTGTGAGCGGATATATGCGTTAAGCTGTCGGGTTAGAACCCATATAACACCGAACCCAATTCGTAGTTTTAATTAAAACAATTACAAACTACTCACCATCGCTTCCCACTGCCAACGAATTCCACTGAACTGCTTGGAGAAAATTGCAAGTATTAATAGTAGCTTAGCGTAAGCGCAATATAGGCGCACATTGGTCAACCTTCGAAAGTCTCTCGTACCTCCCAGAACCCTCGCCGGTCATATGCTAAATATATGCTGCCGTCAGATGCGAGAAAAAGATGGCTACTATGAGCTGAAGAAGAGAAGGAAAGTCTGGGAGTGAATTTCGAGGAAATGGCCAATTCCTTTGACACACTTCCTCTCTTCCATTGAGAAACGACCGACCTCCTGAGCTGCCAACAAAAAGCGGCAAATTCGTCGAGATCAGACACAATGACGCATTTAGAATTGATGATTCACTTAATCATTTGGAAACAATTTATAATTTTTGAATACAATGTAATGTATTGGATTAGATAATATGGCGAGCGAAACAACCTGCTGCGTTGTTGAATGAAGAATTCTTCTGGAGTGTAAGACGCCAACAATTGCGAGTCGCTCTCAAAGGAAACTTGCTGGAAATATTTCTCCTTCACGTCTCAAACCCTTTTGGCTCGCTGTTGCAGCAATTATTGGCCCCATCGAAAACCGACCGGCCTTCGACGGATCGTTGGCTTCGATTCCAGCCCAAAGACCTGAACTGTCACAACTAATTTTCTGGGTCAGAGGCCACTTGAAGGTTTATATATTATTCTCTTAATCGATGCTAATAAGCACTTGAATCACTCCCCGAACGCTGCCGTTACGCCGCCCGTTAGGAAGAAAGTCCGACTGCGGCCGTCAGTCCGTCTGAACGAGGCCACGTGGAACAGTGTAATTATCTCATGCCGTTTTAGGATCTCGGTTAATTAAGGGTTCTGCATGAGAATGTGATTTAAAAGCACTTGTCAGTGTTGCAAACGGAAGGCCGATGCGGCCGGTTGCGGCCGGTTTCCGAGAAAAAGAAAAACTCATTCGAACTCACCCATCGATTCTCAATATTGACCCAGAAACAGACCAGATTGGTCACTGGGAAAGATGGATTGCTGTCATTACCTTCATCGGTTCGTTTATTGCTCAAAATGTAACTTTATGGCCTCTGAATTTGGCTCTCCGACCCGAAGAAGCCGGAAAACTCGCGAGGAGGGACTTGTTTTTGTTTTTGTAGTTTTGCACCGTCCGCTAAGTCCACCGTGTGAAAAAACTCGTAGCATCTGCTCTCTTGTTTCTAATGTTGCCAAACTCGTTCTTCTGTTTGTCTTTGGCTGCTCTCGCTCTGTGCCGATTTCATCGTCTGCTCGGCCGCCTCCTTTCGAATGCGGGTGACGACTGTTGCACGAAAACCCCTTTTCGCTCACTCTCTCCTCAAGGGCCGAATGCCGTTTGCGCCTGGCGAGATTGTGACTTTTAAAAGGCTCATCCGGAGGAAGGACAAACCTGACCTTTAACACATTCCTAATTAACCTAAGTGGTTTCTCCGGCTGGGGTCAATGACGCTGCCCTTGTGGAAATCGCGCAAATGTCATCTTCCAGCTACGCAAGAGCTGAATCCGAAGTCTTCATTCGTCGCACTGACAGCCTGTTCAATTGACAACTTCCATATCAGAAGTTATCCCACTATCTCTTCTAAATTAAACGTGATTCTTCTTTTAATTGCGTTTTGGCGGCGTTCTCCGTGCACTCGGCGCCCCACGTCGTTGCAGGTTGACTCGCTTTTCCTGTTGTTCGGGGAGTATTTGTATTTGCCGGAAGGGAAGGCATGCAAGCCACATAATTCTGCACTGCAAATGGCAGCTCTGGGATCTTGGCCCGTTTGTCAGACTGCAGGGTGTGCTGTTAACGGGACTGTGCCGCGTGGGTACTTTTAGTTTTGTTTTTGTGTAGCTTTTTAATTTGTTCGTTTAACACCTTTGTAATTTGTTTATTTTATTCTTGATAATTACTGTAGGAGAGAAAACTCTGATACAAATAAATGTATTGTATATGATATTATTATACACTCTTGGCATTTGGTGGGCACTGTCCCCCTTTTTCGCTCCATAAACAATTGGTCGAGTGCATTACTCTCGGTGCATTTGAAGTTCCCCAATCGTGTGATAATATCTCCTTTACGGAAGAGTGATTGTTGTGCATGTGATTTTGTTCCCTACATTACACGCTTGGTCGACCGAGCTTAATGGTTTTGAGCTTCAACCACTTTCTCATTTGTAACGAGCGAAGAACCCTGTCGTTGCGTAACTCCGAAAGGCAGCCGAATGAGGTGTTTCCTTCGCCCCAAACGCGATTCCCTCTTGTTTGTCGCGCCCATGCCAGCGATCATAAATCCCTTGCGACACCTGAAAATGACGCAATTTGGCGGCCGTCACGGTGGCAGCTCTCAGGCGGTGAGAGGCAGAACGACCGAAAGAGAGGAAATCCTCCGGTTTCACTCGGAAAAATCGCCGAGTTTCGGCCCGAGCCCATGTCGTTGGAAATGAAATTTGAGGTCAAATGCTAAATACAAAGTGGTTGGAGTTGACAAGTACTGCAGAACAAAGCCAAAGTCATAGGAGGCGTGACCTCAAAACCGGACTGGCAGTAGAGGACCAATGCGGATTAGTGAAACCCTCACCCTAGAATGGCTGCTCCCGCCACACCCACGGGAACAAGTACTAGTACCTACAAGGTACAGGTCGGAAAAGCTGCGGGTGAATTTAAAAATGATCGAATGTCGATTCGCAGTCACGAAGTTATTATTGTGGTGCTACCATGTGGTTATTCGATCCGATATTATCAATGTTTTGATTTTTTACTCGATTGATGGCTTAACAGAGGCAATTTTAATTTTTTTTAACAGATTCTATACTTTGTAATATATATTATTATTGCTCTGAATCTTTTCATTACGCGCAATTATTGGAAGCTGATCTCGCCATTTTAGATTCTCAGCATTCCTCGTTATTTCTGACGCAGGTAGATTTTTCCTAATTACGCCTCACTGAGAACGTACCATTAACTCCGACGTCACGCTGCTCAAGAAGAAGGGAAAAGCCGTGAAAAAGCTCCGAATCGTGCCTCCCTCGAAAGCCCCCGAGACCCACATGTGGGTGAGGGACGGTAGTCGCCCCCCGTCACAGCCACGGACGTCATGCACGAGGGAGACCGCAAAACCCCCGACGACGTGCTCTTGTACTTGAGCAGTGTTCTGCTTATACGTACAATGAGCATTATGCAAATGGATGACTGGCTTTTTAAACAATGCCATTACATAAAGTATTTGTCGAAACACTGGGCGACGCTTGGGGGGGAACCCACGATCTTGCATAAGGGAGGGAACGGGATTTGGCGTTGAGGACAGAGTTTGGGTCGAGGTCTGGGGCAGGTTGATGGCGGTTGTGATGCAAGGGGAGGAAGGGAGCATGTCCAGGTGCGTGATTCGTTTTCTCGTGTGGTTGCAGAGGTTAAAGTGAAGCAGAGTCGCCATGGAAGTCGTTCCGATTAGCGTGCCCAGAAACAGCAGTCCGACTGGGACAGTCGGATTACCTTTCAATAAGCGGAATGTGGAGGAGTGGTCCAGGCTGGACAGACTCACGGGGATCATGGAAAAGGCGAAAATAGAAACGGATCACTGGGCGGCCAGAAGCATGAACGCCGCACACAATTACGGGAAGGTGAGTAATAAATCGAGTGCTTTGTGGCGGCAAAGGCGGCCTGTTAACTGGGGTTGGTTTCAGGTAGTGGATTCGAGAGAAAGAAACCACCCTGACGGAAGCATTCAGGAGAGGCAGCGGAGGCAGATGGAAGTCTTTCAGACCAAAGTCCCGGGAGGGTCGATGCAGGTCATCCGAACTCAGACGATCACGACGAGTTCGAAGAAGTGGACTTCTGCGAAGGAAAAGGTGTTCGAGGATTTGGAGGTAGGTAAAAGAAGCAGAAGAGGCAGAGGCTCGAGGGGCCATGCCAGCCCGAGATCAATAAAGCAAGGTACAATGTGTTGTTTGCAGTTACCTGTGAATTCCTTGGACTTGAGTTCTGAAAAGACGAAAGGGAGTGTGGGACGGAGTGGGTCGATCGGAGGTCGCCGGCCCCCGACGCGTCCTCGAAGTCTGTTCAGTCAGTCATCGAGTGCGAACGCCTTTGGAGAGGAGTCCTCCGCTTCGAAACTGTGTCAGCGCCTTCATGAGCAAGCGAAGCGAGAGATGCTCAAAGGATTTTTTGACTTAGCTAATCAAACTGAAAGCTTTAACGGTTTAAAAATGGACTCGGACGTCGAGAGCGATCGCTCCGGTGTTGTCGTAACCGATATTACTAACAAACCCCCCGGTGAGGATTCACTAAAAACCAGTTTAACCCGGCAGAAGAGTTGCAGCAATGAAAACTTAGCGGTCGATGCTGACGATGAGAACTCGTTGAGACGCTCCTCGAAAGTGCGGAGAAGTTTGCAGTTTCATAAACAGAACAATCCGGAAAGTGAGTCAGTGGACGATTTCGACTGGAGCACCACGAAATCCCTCAAGGAAAGAGCAGCCGAAATCGAAAATCTCCTCAGACACGGAAGCTCCAACTACTCCCCCGCGGTTCCCGGCAGAACGCCAGAGTCTCCAGCGAAGCCGAAATCCTTCAAAGGCAGGGACTCGTTCGTGTCCGCGGAGACTCTGAAAGTGGTTCGCGAGGGGCTGAAGAAGCTGAGCTCGAGCGAGAACGAAATGAAGGACGATGGGGTGTTCACGGAGAAGGAAGAGGGCAGCCCCTCGGGCAAAGTGAAGTGCTTCGTGTACGGGATGGAATCGATGGTGAACGGAACTAACAAAAAGACTAACATTAACGGGACCGGGAGTTTGGAGTCCAGGTCTTCTAACAAGAGTTCCACGAGCACGTCGAGGTCGTCGGAGTGGTACAGGCGGAGGAAGTCCTACGGCTTCGAGCAAGTCGACGAGCCCGAAAAGTTTGACAAGTTTAACAATAGGAAAAATCACTTTGACTCATCCACGGATAGCGGGATCTGTCAGTCTTCGGAGATGGTGGGGATCCCGTCGTGGAGCAAAAGCTCGGAGTCATCTTGGAACAAAACGCTCTCTGACGCGTCGGAGGCCCCCTTCAAGATCCCCCTGTCGACAGTTGTCACTGTCAGGGCGAATAAAGACAGCAGCAACTCCTTCGAGTCGAGAGTGTCGACCCAGACGTCGAGTCTGTACGAAAAAGCGGTCAACTCGGTTTATCTGGACAACTCAACCGATGTGTTCGCGGGCAGAGAAGATTCCAAGAAAGAAGAGAGCAGAAAGCGAGGAGGCTTCACACATGGCTACAGCGAGGATTCGTTGCCCTCGGAAAGCGTCTGGACGAGGAGGTCGCCTTTACCCGTCCATAAGACCACGGACAGCCAAGAAAGTCTCAAGTGTTCTTTGCGTTCGGCCAAAAACCCTTGGATCTCCCAACTGAGGGGCACCAAACTAGTCGACCGCAATTGGGCTTCGGACGAGCACGAAGACTCGGAAGAGAGCCGACGTCAGTCTGACAATTCCGAGAAGCACTCCCCGCCGCTTCTGGCCAGGGAGGACGGAGGCAAATCCGATTCTGATGTGCTCAACCACAAAAAGGGTAAAAAAGTGGAATTCTGCAAAACGGAAGTGCATTTTGCCGCGGAATCGGGGAAGTTCAATATTGTCGAAACCGATGGAAAGCCTCCCCCGAACGACATATTCAAAAGACGGCACAGAAGAAGCGCCGGATCTTCTTCGGTGTTGAAGAACCCCAACGGTCTTCCCGAGACCAAATTCGGGGACACCTCATTCGAGAAAAGACTGCTGACGGCAAAGGATAATGCGGAATCCATCAGCGAAAAGATCGAAGCCGAACTCAAAGAACTAAACAGGATCGTCATCGAGGCTCTGCCCCAAGCAAAAGAACAAGAACCCCTCAAGAGTTCTTTCCCTTCGTCTCGGCTTTACGACGTCGTCGAAGAACCCGTCGAGAACACCGACAACCCCAAGCCGAGAAGCATCCTCAAGAATTACCGGAAGTCCTTCCTGCTGGGCGAAACGGAAGACATGTTTCACGAGCGTCCCGCCACAAGAAGCCCTGCCACCCCCGCAACCACTCCCGTTTGGCGATCGACTGTCGTCCTCAGAAACAAACGATTCGACGACGTCAGGAGAAGAAACGACCACGACAAAAAGCTCTACGCCAGCGACGGCGAAACAGAGTTGCAGATCAGGATCAGGAACCTGAGGAAGACCGAGCCCGAGCAGAGGAAGCTTTGGCCCAATCCCGGCCACGGCACCTCCGACCCCGCGGATCCCTCCAAACGGAGGAGCCTGCCGGACGACATTCTGCTCAAGCACTCCCCTTTCGGGGGGACCGCCCAGAAAATATCTGTCTCCAACGAGGAAATGCCTTCCCTGTCGGTGGCGGAGAGGGTCAAGCAAGTGGAAGAGCTCAAATCGAATAATTACTCGACGAAAATAAATTTCCGCTCGGGGGAAATGACTGTGGTCCAGAACGGGACGGGTGCTGCAGACAAGTACCCCGTGGAGGAGAAGAAGAGGATGACCTCCTGGGCCAGCCAGAAAAACACTTCTGCGGGGACGGAGCCTGTGCTTTCCTGTGGTGGGTACCTTTTGAGTACTTAGCAGCGTTCGAGGTGGCGGTGCTTTTCTTAGGGGGAAGGTTCTTTTGCTTCCATCTTACCAATCGCAGCTCATAATCATTCAGAAACATCACAATAAATATTGTACCGCTAGCGGCCACTTCTCAACTACGGTTCTTATTCTGTTCGATCGCTTACTGATTCTCACGGATTATGACTCCATTGTTTCACGCTTTGCGCTTTATCCGGCTGTGCCCTCAACTTTTCCACCAGCTTTCTTCTTTCCAGTGACAGGAATTTACTGCCGCGGTCCCTACCAGCTAAGCCAAATAACAATCGTAGAGCGTGTCCTTAAGGTCGAGACATCCAACTCAAAGTCCAGTCCCATTGTTTTGTTTGGAATTGGAATAAAAATCGTCTCGAGTCCGACACCCACTGCCCTCAGTTGATATTCACTAATGGCACCAAAGCCTTCATCCTGCAAAGTTTCAAAAGAAATTTGCTCCTAAAAGTCCATAAATTACTTAAATAGTTCAAACCGCACATTTCTGTACTGAATTTACAGTTAAACATCCTCAGACGCTTCGCTTTTTATACCCGGACGAGTTCCTCTGCTCTGGGTTGGGCCCCCTGCATTCCCTCACATTTCCCTGTTAGACCGTGCAGTCAGAAAAATTGCAATTACATAAAAAATAAGTTATTTTGCATGCATTTATGTGATTGAGTCACTGTTTCTGCGGTCCCCATCGAAGTAAGGAAGTTACTTTTGACTCGATCTAATCCCGACTGCCTTTCGGCGACAACCGTAGATTTTGAGCAAAGCAGGAACAAGAGATGTGTCGGCTTTTTAGGCCACGCACGAACTAACCGTGAGTAAAACTCAGGGCAACGAATGCATCTATTAGGACACTCTTTGTGCACCGCAAATGTTGTGGTGGTCGGTCCCCGTGGCGAGGGTGGCCGTGCCTAACATTTCGAGAGCCTCTTCAGTCCGAGGATGGTTCTCATTCTTTCGAAGCGGACGTTCGAGTAAAACCTCACACTGTAACATGAATTTCTGCAAATCGTCCTCACTGCTGGATTGCTGACTCGAGTCTCGCGCATTCATACACTTTTCAGTGGCGCTGTTGCATGACTATTCTCTTGTTGAATTCTCCAAAAGCTCTGTAATTTCTCTTATTAATTCCTTCCTAGCGTAAGTGAGGATTTAAGGAATTTAAGTTCGGCCTATCGATTGAAGGAATCTTCTCAGGTTCTTAGTCCATTCTCCCGTCATGTTGCAGATAAACTAACAAGCAGCAATCCGCCGGTGATGCGATTTTCAACACACGATGACAAAACGGACAAGCAAAAATATCAAACAACTCGAATACTAATCAATTTCGAATCGTCTACAAAGGGTGACGCAACGGAGAAGCAAAACAAAAGCGGCACAAGGTCGGTTAGCTCCTACGGAAGTTGGTCGTCGGGGACGGGAAAAGGTTTAGGTCGCTACCTGAGCGATCTCAAGTCGACCTGCTTGGTCAAAGAGACCATTCAGGCTCCTCAGGAAGGCGACCCCCGCGAACCGCCCCCTCGAGAGGACATCCCCAAGCCCTCCAAAACCGTCCACGAGATAATCGACCAGTTCGACTCCCTCTCAGTTCCTCACAGAACCGCAAAAGAGAACCGCAGAAAAACGGTCCCCATCACGTACAAACCGCCGAAAGAGTACACCCATTCCGATTTGGAGGAGGAACTGAAAAACTTTACCGAGAACCTTGACAAAGACTTCAGAGACATTTACGAAGAGGAGATCGGCTCCATCCGAAATTCGAGAAAAAAGGCCGCGCGGTGTCCCCCCAAAATTGAAAGCATAGTTCGCCCTGTCCTCCTCAGCCACTACGCCAACCATTACTCCTTGCGCTCGTCCAGCGACGAGGGCTCGAAAAGGTCCTCCCGGCGGACATCCTCCAAGGACAATTACGACACCGACGACAGCGACCTGCTGGCGGATGAGGAGGTCCGCTCGTACATGAGCACCGGCCACGGAGGGACGGACAGCGAGACGGAGGCCGCTTATCTGAGCTCCAGTTCGCGAAAATCCTTCGAGGATTCCATCCTGCGGTTCAGAAAGCTCGAATCGCAGATGAACCGCACAAAAGGTTTGTATTTAGCTGAGGAGTTTTTGGGGTTGCGTTCGACAGGTAAGCAGCAGCAGCAGAGGGGCATGGTTAGCTTAAAATCATTAAAAAGCGCGACTGCTTAACAGGCACTTCTTCTCGCCAACTCTGCTGGAAGTTCTAATTGATGTGTACCATTTTAGAAATCAAAAACAACGCGGCACCGATACAACCGACGAAAGTGTACGCCGATTCGGTCTCGGCGAGAAAACTAGTGGAGGAGCCTCTCGAACTGCCGAAAGTGGCCTCTATCGCTCTCAAGTACGAAGACGACCCACTGTTCGCAGAGTCCTCCTACAAGAGCTTACTCGGCGTCTCCAGATCTCGCAACAGCAACACCAGCTCCAACGACCCGGGCACTGACACGTGGGAAAGAACCTCCAATTCGAGTTCGAACGTGAGCAGCAAACCTCGTGAAAGAGTCTCGTACCTGAACGGCCTCTCCCTCTCTGAGAAGTACTCCAAGTACCTCCGAAGAAGCTCCGATTCGAGCGTGGACATGTCGGAGCTGACTCCCGAGAGACTGGCCAGTGGCAGGGCGAGGCCTGACCACTCCTCCGAGGACCAGAGTGAGGCGCGCCTTTACAAGTGTAAATACTCCTCTCGAAGTGCCGCCCACGTTGCCCCGAAGCACGGGAAGCAAGCGGAAAGCATCCAAGAGGAAAGAGTTGTGAAAGAGGAGCCGAAAAGGTCGGACAGGGCTTCCAAGACGGGTCAGGTCGGCGAAGGCCAAGACAGAGAAGGGCGGAAAAGGAGAGAAGAAAGTGACTCGGTAATTTTGGAGGAGCTCAAGAAGGCAGCCGATCAGATCTTATTGGCAGTGAACGGCTACACCGACGAGTCGTCTCGCGTGGGCAGCAGCGAGGACGACGACAGGTGCAGAAGAATGCTCAGAAAGGACAAAATTGGTCACCTGGGCACCATATCCGAGGGGAAAAGGGTAACTAAGACTGATCCGAGAAAAAGCACGTTGACGAGCACCGGAAGGAGAGTGGCCGGGAACCAGTCGTCGGCGTCCAGCATCGAAAGCCTAACTAAGGAGGCAGTTCGAACGTCCGCCCGCGAATCGAAGCCCTCGAGGCAGAAGCACGGCGACAGCGCGAAGCCGTCATCGAGCAGAAACAGCAGACTTCTGCAGAGGGCGAGCAGCAGGGAAGCGTTAATGCCCCAGCCCAGCTCGTCCGAGGACATACCATCCTACCTCGAGCAAGCCAAAAAGAGGGTGCTCAGGAGGCAGAGAAGTACCACTTCGGTGAAAGCGGAGACCGCCCAGGACACGAAAACGACCTCCACTAGATCAAAATCCAGGTCCAAGACAACGGAAGCTTCCACTTCCAGGACCAGAGACAGGTGAGGCGCCCTCCCGGCAGTCCTTCTGTCTTTTTCGGTGTTTCCCAAATAGAACCCATTAAATTTCTGGTTCCAGAAGGAGCGAAAAGACGAAAGAATCGACAACCGCAACGAGAAGCAGTAGATCGAGCCGCACTCCTGACGGCGAAAGAACGAAATCGAGCTCGAGAACCGTAAATGACAAATCTGGTAAGGCTCTCCCTCCCAGCAACCTTAAGCCAAACCTTATTCACTGAAACCTTTCTGTTCCTCCGGCAGAAGTCGAAGCGACCAGAAGGCGACGAAGTCATCACACTTCCAGAGAAGAACACGTCACCACTCAAACGTGAGTTTTCAATGCCGGAAGGGATCCGGTTGAATCTGATCTTTTTCTCTCTTTCTATTCTTTTTCTCCCGCATTTCCTACACACAAGAAGCAAAACAAAGAAACTCTTTTTTAAAATTCGCCAATTGTGGAGGAGAGTTTCTTTCCAGGCCTTTGCCAACCTCACCAGCAGCTGACCTTCCCTACTCTGTGCAAGTTGTCATTGCCCTATTGAAATTCTTCAGACTTTATGAAACGGACTTAATTTAACGAGTTTTAATGTTACGAATCATACTTATGTTTAATTTACCAATTAATTTTGGCATCGGTTTTGAAACTCTCTTGATTCAATTTAATTTTTTAATTCTTTTCGTATTTGGCTTTTTATTTCTGAGTAATGGTTGAGTAAATGTTTTTAGGTAATGGTTTTTTCTGAGTAATTTATTCTGAGTAAACCTCTCTTCACAGTCACAAGAGAAAAGTGACCGCTGGTAGAAAAGCAGAAGTTCACAAGACTTCGCAGCCCACATGACGACAACTGAAACCCGACTGCAGCGGAGGAAAACTCGTATCCGCGCTCTGCCGCCATCTTGGAAATGCAACAAGATTTTTCAAGATGATAAAGAAAAACAAGCGGAAAAGTTGAAGTGAGTTCCTGTCGGTCTGACAACTAGTCCACTTATGGTTGGGATGAGAATTCACCACGTTCGCATTGGATTATCGCTAAACGAAAGCGAATTAAAAATTAAGGAAATAACTATCAATTTAATATTACCGTTTAAATTTTTATTTGGCCAATCTTCATATTTAAAAAAATTTCATACGCACGGATTTGTTTTCATTTTTCTTTCCTTGAACCGAAAACCTCCATCTTCTCTCGGCAACAAAATAAAAATCGGCTTCACATTTCGAATTAACTTTTTACATTCCCATTCAAAACACTTTAAAAGCTGCTCATTTTAATTTGCGCCTTTTGGAAAAAGTCCGGCCGGAATCGGTTCGCCAGTTCTTTGGTGAAAACCTAACAAAAATCAGGCACATAAAGGCCCCTTTAACAGATTTATTGGAGCTTGTCATTTGGAATGCACTTCAATAGAAAACAAGGCGCTAGTAATCAGTTGAATTTAATTAATTATTCATTGCTCTTGAGTGAGCCGCTTGTCCAGACGACCGATGAGTGGAGGAACAATTGTGCCCTTTTTCCATGCCCCGTATCTTTTTCTGGTTAATCACGACTCCTTTCGTTCCATTCCGAACATTACCTTAACAAAATGGAAGAAAGATTTACACGAAAAATTTTGCAGATTTATTTTTTTCAAAATTATAAAGAAAGCGTAAAGACTGAAGCAAACCCATTAGGTTCTTTTTCTAATTCAGAATTTATTCAATCATTTTACTGTGTTTTTTTATTTTTATATCACATTCGTCAGTTGCACTTGGTTAAAATTATTCAACAAACAAAAACAGAGTTAATCGAGTAACTTAAAGTTGGCAGTGCATTTTTTCTTCCTCCTAAATATAGTGCAAACACAACCAAAACCATACCGCAGCAACTTTTCTAAGGCTGATGTACAAATTTTAAGGATACAATAACCACTGAAATATTCTTCTTAATAATTTTCCATAAACTTGGCAAAATTTGTTCACCTTCATAACTTGAAACATTAATTACTGTCTGCTTAATTTCTATCTGTCTGATAATAATCTCAGTCTTGTACAATAAAATAAATGAGGCTATTACAGCCCCTAACGATGCTTTAAGAAAATCAATTTGAAATACCTCAGCTTATCAACTATTTCAAGAAACAAAAACTTAATTCCTCATAACCAATTTAAAATTAAACATCTTATCACAGTCTACTTATTTTTTAATATTCCGAGGACCACTTCGATCAGATCCGCGGTGTCTGTGTCTTGGGTTATCACGCACCGCCTTTTCGCAGCCACCAGTTTGCCTTCAAAACCTGAGCTGCGGATGATCACCTTCGCTTTTTGAGAATTGCACGTCAGCGCCCAGATCATAACGGCGACGCATTGAACTTCTTCCGGTTTCTCGGAGTCCAGAGTGTCGAACATCAGCGACAGGAGCGAGCAGCAGCTGAGCAACCGCACCCTATTCGGCTGATGGAAGCAGATGTTTCTCAGCGTGCTTAGGGCGTCGAGCCGATGATGGGATTTCGTTGATTTGGACTTGAGAATGAAAAGGTCCAGCAGGTCTCGATTCTGCCAGAAAAAGAAATATGCTGCTGCGGTAATTTGACTTTCCCGGGCATGCCAGATTAAACGTACCTTCGACAGGGTCAGCTGTCCTTCTTGGTGAGACGAAAACGCAATGAAGAACCTCATCCAGGATTCGATTACGGCGTCCTCATAATAGGATCGCTTCCTTCGGTTCGGGTGAAGTTTCGCGAAGCATTGCAGGAAATCGTTTCCCTTGGCGATCACCGACCTGCATTCGGTCACTCGGCAGCAGTTGGTGAGCAACTGCAGGCAGAGACTGAGCACTTCCGAGTCGTGAGAGTTACAGATCAACGACATCTCGATGGGAACCTGGTTCATGACGGCGGACATTAGGGTTAAAGACCCTGGGGATTTCTTCAATCCTAACATGCTTAAACTGCCCGACAGCACCAATGTCCTACATGCTAAAATAAATAAAGCCGATGAATCATGCCTAGAAGGAAAACTCACTGTAAAACCATAGGAAACGCCTCTTGCCTTGATCACAGAAATGAGTGAAAGTGCATAGCATTTTCAGCTTAATAATAAGTAGCGCTCGTTTTGCCAAACTCCACGGCCAAAGCTTGAGTGCAATTGTCGACAGTGCGCAATCCGACACTGCCGACTTGGCCTTAGCATTTCCTATCATCAGGTTAGTCAATAATTTGAACAAAGTCGCAGCCTCTGAGAGTAGGAGGTCGACCTGGAAATAAACGAACCTAAAATTTACGAAAACTGAGATTGGGTATAAAATTTAAAAGCAGAGCTAACCTTCTGTTTGCTCGAAGATTTTTTACAATTTTCAACGCTCTCGAGATTCAACTGAACGCAGATCTGCTTCAGAGCGGACATGAATATATCTGACAATCCCTGCTCGACACAGAAATTCTGAGCCGCTTTGCAGACGGCCAATAAACTCGCCAGACTATCGGCGATTATGGTACTACATGTCTGAACGCAGCAGTTACTCCCCAGTGAATACGTTTGCAACAAAATATCAGCCGAGCGAATTCCAAAACTCAATGTCAGCTTTTCGCATATTTTAAGAGCTTTCCAGCTGCAGGCGGCGGCTGTTTTGAGCGCATTGCCAGAGATCTTCCGCTCGAAAATATCCGTCATAGTGATGTGCTTAGGCGTGTACATTTCGTGGCGGAACAAGTTAACGAAAAATTTAAGAACCGAAGTTCTCAAATGGACGACATCGCTGGTCATGGCTATGTAGAGCGAGGAAATGAAAGGATCGATTCCGTTCTCGGTCACGCACCTGTTGATAAGGAGGAAACCCGTGGTTTGGTTGCTAAGCTCTGGGTTGCATGCCGAGCTGTCCACCAGGAGGGCCGAGAAGAAGTCGAAGATCTCTGACCATAGTTCGCACTTTAGAACGGTGATCGCCTTGTACTCCTCACCTGGAAGCCGTCATTGCGTTAATAACGTCACCAAAATTTGTTCTTTCCTCGAGAATTTAAACCGTACAGTATAGACTATAATTTATCATTGAGAAAAAAGAACTGATGCATTGCTGAGATTGAAGCACGAACGACTGGACGGAACAATTATGGAAAATGCTGCGTTTTAACAGTCTGCAAACTGCAGTGTACATTTGAATTATATCCAAGCTGTCTTGGTGATTTTCACAAATTTTCGCCGATTCGGGAATATCTCCCAAAACACTGAAACACATATTCACAAACAATTATTACAATTAATCACTAGAAAAAGTAATTTAGTTCTGTCAAACTCACTTCATCAGATTTTTATATATGCCGAACTCCAAACATTGTCCTGACACCGCTTCTGGATCCAATGCAATGACGCTCATTAGCAGCACACAAACCGAATTTAGGAAAGATGGAGTCGTAATCACGTGACCTGAAATTCGCTTGAAATTTTTTGGCAGTTCTGATTTTTTTGTGTGAGTACAAAAAGAAAATTCGAGAGAAAAAAGCCAAGTTGAAACCATTAATCTTAAATTAATGGAATTATACCTGAAAAGCTATTGACGGTTTTATGAAGTCTAACATTTGACAAACTGGACTGACAATCGTAGTTTTCGATGATTCTGTTTATCCTCTGATAAAAATATATTTTTTGCAAATGCTCCAGGAAATCTGGAAAAAATTTTTTTAGGCTAAATATCCCCAACTTTTGGTGATTATATAATAAATAACACTAGAATGTCCGGGGGCGGTCGTAATGACGGCGGGACGTTTCATTCAAGTCACCCAGCATCAAAGTGATCGCCTGCCCCTTCAGGTTTTAAATCATTAGCTGAACCTAAACTAACACTTACTTCCGTAAGAGCCTTTGGTCCCGTAGCTGGTGAGATTGGACAACAACAGGGCGGCCTTTCCCCTTACAAGGTTGCACTCGTTCTCATCGAACAACGCCTTGAATGCCTGGGCCCAAATGTGGTCGAACCGCATGTGCAACTGGTCCATGAGAAGATCGCAGGAAAGAGAAGTCGTTGAAAAGCCCACCAGAAGCTCGAAGGCGGCGGCTCTTGTGATGGGATCCCTCGTGAACCACAGGGAAAGAAGCCAACAGTAGTTGAAGTCTCCCTCGTGGCCGATCACTCTGGTCAGAGCTCGAAACCAGAGTCTCTGCCAGTCCTGAACCAAAAGGACTCTATTACTTTCTAAGCTTGTTTTGGTGCTCGCACTGTTCGAATGCTGTTTCCACCTTGACACTTTTTTGTGAAGAATCCATTATTTGATTTAATACGAGCAGGGAATTTTTCAAAATGTTAATCCCCATGAAGGAAATGGCAGAGTCTTTGGTGCAGTGAAAGGCAATAATTATCTCCATAACTCTTATGATTATTTTTTCCAAAAATTCCGTCTTTTCCGTAAAATTCCAAGCCCAGCTTCCTGCATCAGGAGAAACAAAATGATATTCAATTTTTAATTAATTCATTGTCGTCATTCAAAGTCATGATTTGACGTTCTCTCATTATAAATTGTTTAACACACTGAACAAGATGCATAGGATTAATTTCTTTGAATTCAGGATGGATCCAAACATACAACTTGCCTGTTAAATCTACTAGAAGACTGAGGAGCCAGTCTACGTAAGCGACATTGTAAAATTCACTCTTTTTATCAAATCTTAAATGACTCGAAATAAGTTCTAAATAAGTAAACCATTTCCTTTGATCCAACGAAGTCCTTAAGGTGACAATTTGTTGTGTCAATTCTATAACAGCGAGGCGCAACTCCTTTCCCTAATTAAAAAAAAACGGCTTTATGTAAAAAGAAAAACAAAAAATAAACTAAGATTTGCAGCGGAAACCAACCACCAGTCCGGAATCTTCGCCCCCGATGTTTTTAAAAAGCTTAATCAGTGGCTGATGCTCGTCGATCAACAGTTTCCCAACCCAGTCGACCAACCGTTCGGATTTAATACTGCTAAGGAGGAGCTGCACCAGGCGAATCACCTGCAACAGCAAGGCTTCGTCCAGACCACAGGAAGGCTGGGCCGTCATGAAACGTTCAAGAGTCGATTCCCACAGCAAGTGGCACAAAATCGTATCGGAGCTCATGTCAACCCTTTTTCCCGCTCTACTGGTTTTGGAGATGTTGAACAACAAGAAGTAGCTGAATAGGAAATGAATTGTATGTAAGTTATCTTTATGAATATTTGGGATAATTTGAAAGACGGTGATAAGCGAACCTATGTAATTTATGGATGGATGAAAAAACAGCTTCGTGAGTAGTTCCATTCTGAATTTCGTATAAAGTTTGTTTAACCGAAGTGTGAAAGGAACAAATCCTAAGGCATTCTAAATCATCAACAGATATTTTCATGTGCTCTTCGATTCCCGGGGAATGCGCTTTTTCTTGTAAATCCGAAGCTTGCAAAGCCAACACACCATTCAAACTTCCTACCCATTCAATTGCCCAATAAGTACGAATTAATTTCGCACAGTTTTCTTTACTCATAAGACTTTCTGAAACAAATCACGCATTAAGCAAAAATTTGGCAATTTTTAATAATTTAAAAAAAGGAAGGACTGTTTTACTGCAGCTCCAAATGTATTATCACTGTTCTTACAACAGCAATCTAATATTCCTTTACTCCCTCAAACAAAGGTCAAATAATTGCAGTAACTTTCACAACTTGAATGAATTACTTTTGAAAGAAGGCTCCAAATGCTTGCTGTTTCGCCAGTGAATGTGCGTCAGAAAGGGCAAACACGTCTGGTTGACGACGAGTTCAGGAAGTGACACCGCGTTCTGAGTGGAGACCTCTGAAGGAACTTTCAGTATGCAATCATTATACAACAACAAACAGAGCAGTTCTACAACATTTCGCCGAAAAGGCTCATCACTACTAAAAAGAAAAAGGCCCCTTAGAATGTTGTATAACACTTTCAACTGAGAGCTTAAGTCCTGACGGACGGTGACGTTTTGAAACGCCAAGGCTTTCAAGATGTCAACTATCGGTTTGACGGAGTCTGGATAATTCCGGTACTCTCTTTCGATCTGAAAAATAAAGTCATTCAAATTAAATCATTTCCCATTTTAAATTGAACGACTTTAGCCCAGCAATATTTTGGTTATTTTTAAATAATCTCACCAAACAATTGTCGAGAATCTCGAGAGTGATCTCCAATCCTTTCTGTTCCAAAAAAGTCGAGTGCAAATGAACATCGTCCATCATGACTCCGATCTGAGAAAGGGCCGATCTTTTCAGATTCGGCTCCACTTTGTCGGCGCTCAGCATTTCTAAGACGTCGCATAACTTCCCGGGGCTGTAAAACGCTTGTCCGATTTTTGTGAATTCTTGCGGTTTGACGCAGGAACAAATTCCACTCAGATTCAGTCCGGTAAGGAAGCTCATTCTTGGGAGTTTCTTGTTGTCGCGGTCTTCTTTGGTGAGCAGCCAGAAGAGCCTGGAAATGGCCTCGTCTCTGATCAAATTGTTTTTCGAAAACAGGAATCTCATGTTTCCCTTGAGTATCTCGATAGGAGGAAGACCCGCGCATTTGGCCACGTCGGGGTCGAACATTTTTACCACGCATCGACCCAAGGAGGTGGCTTTGTCAGCGAAGCATTGCAACAGGCCGAGACAGGGGATCAAAGAACTCATGAAATCGTTCCAGCATAGGTCGGACATAATGAATTTGCTCTTTAAAAGCCGGCTCAGGATTTCGTTGCTGGATTTGCGAACCTGAAAGAGACACGAACTATGAATCACAATCAAAGTTAGTTTCGGAGTTGGAAATTTGGAAGGTTGAGGCTAAACGAAAGGGCAGGATGTTAAAAACTTGGTAAGGAATAAATCAAGAGAATTCGGAAAAGTCATTAACGAGACTGATCTGAGTGTGTAATATTAACCCCTTGACTCGTCATTTTACAGTCTGCATTCGCACGTAGCATTGTGTTTTTCCAATTACAAAATATTTCAAAAGTACAAGTCAAGTAAGTATTTGTGCATTTATAATAAATAATTATTATATAATATAATTTGCATTTATAATAAATAATTATTATATAATATAATAATTTATTAGTGCAAAAAATTAAAATAAACCAGAAGAAGAGGGATCCAGTGGTAATTGATCTTCGATTAGCTGTTTTATTACCTGTCCAAGTGACGAGGTCAAACCATGACAAATTATTTCGGTCAAAACATCACTTCGAAATAAGAAATCCATTTTATCTCCGGGAAAGTCGAACCTTGGACTCTTCGCTTCTTCGTCTCCAAGGAAAGACGCGGCATATTTACCTATTTCTTTGTAAATACTAATCTTGACAAAATCATTACAGTGCGCCAACAACTTGATCAGAATCTGTTCCCGCAAATTCAACTCGGGGTCTTTGAGGTGGGATTTTCTCCACTTCAGTAGGCAACAGCTCGTGAACAAATGAATGAGGTCGAAGTTCTGATGAAAGTCCAGGCTGGCCAAGGCGGCATTCATGCATTCAAGCTTCTCCATTCTTGTTTTCAACTTCCCGAACGATTTCAAAAACCTCACTGCGGATTTCATGGATTCCAAAATGAGCAAAACGTCTTTATGATCCTGTATCGCTTCTTTTTCCTTAGGACCGGTCAATTTTTCAACATAGTTAACAACTTGGGCATGAAGTAATGGGAAGAGCAAAACTAAAGTGAAATCATTTGCACAATATCCCAACTCAGACTGAAGCCCTCCAACCAAGATCTCATTTAATTCCATTCCTGAAGGTGGCTTTAGGGTATTTAATAACTTGGTCGTAAAATATAACAAAAATATGTAAGTTATTTTGTACTTTCTTCTTGAAAACTTTAAGAGTTCATAGAGGATTCCAAAAATTTTGTAAAATTGACTTATTAGTTCTTTATCATCCCAAATAGTGGAATTCAAATTTTGTGTTAAGCAATAAAGTATTTCATAACTCAAATACAACAAGCAATTGGTCTCTTCTTGACTGCATCTGTCCCCCAAATGTGGCAGCATTTGCAAAAGTGTTTCAAAACAAAACTGAGGTACAGATAATTGATATTTTCTCAAATCAAAATCAGTGCTATCATTTTCATCAAACTGAAAGTCCTCATCCAATGAAACTATATTTTTTGTGAAGTTATCACATAAATGTTCATATGAATCATCAGGTGTCCTGGGAAAAACTGATGTGGTACAAAATTCCTTTTTTAAATTGAACAGTGAAGAATTTAAAGCAGCATGAATTCTGTCTTTTAAACACTTGACAGTTCTGGTCAAACACTTAATTACAGGAATCCTAATTTCTTGTTCAGTGCATTCAATTAACTTTAGAAATGTCTTTATAATTAAAGGCCTCTGAATAAAAACTTCAGTTGGAAAATCTCTTAGCAACACTTCATTAAAAAACTGACATGACTGCAATATTAAATTTTTGTTGTCAATGTACCTCAAACCATCATAAACAGATGAAAGCACACATTTATCCCCTGAAGTTAGATGCTGCCAAGGAAAGAATTCAACTTTAAAAATTTCTTTCTCTGCACTTTCATCTTCAACTTTATTTTTAGAATCTGAATTAACATCAATGCACCTAATGCCTCCTGAACTCTTCCAGTTATAATAGTTCTTATGAGATTCATAAGTATCATTAGAAACACTTCCATTTAACAACTCAGAAAAAGGGAAGTCAACATGTCTAAGGTAATTTTCTTCTAAATTATCATCAGTTTTTGTGATGCATCCAATAATATCGTGTATATATTTTGTGTATTCATGTCCAACTTTATTCTCCAATTCCCTGACTTGCTTTAATAAGTTTTTTCTGTCAATTTCTCTAAGAATTAAATCAGCATTTTTGTACTTCAATATTTTAAGTAAAAGTTCAAGCACTCGTCCTGTTTCATTGAATTTCTCAAATTTAAACCAGTTTAGTAATTTTTCAAGTAAAAGTTTTGTATTTTCTAAATTACATTCATCCACAAGATTTAAATTATATTTGGATGTGACACTTCCCAAAGCTCTTGATCTAATTTCTTCAATTGGATGTCCTGAAAACAAATTTCAAATTCCATTAAAATAACATTTCTAACTGGTATTCTATGCATTTACATTTTCACAGATTTTTAGGGAAAAATAAATTATCATTGGAATAACATGAATTTAATACAAACTCTTGCTATGAAGGTATGAATGAATACAAATATGATATGAAACTGCTTCTAAGTTAAAACATCAAAAAACATGAGGACAACCATAGCTCTTCAGAGGAATTTCAAGGAAATTAACTGAAGATTTTTTAAATATAAGAATAAAAGTCAAAATTCGGAATAAGAACCTTCAGTTTGTAAGACAAAGGGCAGAAAAGTTAAGAACTGTTATTCAGTCATTATTAAGAAAAGCGTTTTCACAGGAAAGCGTTTTTTAATTTTTCTACATTTCAAAAAAAAATAATATTTTTCGATACGACAGGTTTTGAACATTCTCTTGCAAGTTTATTAATTGGTCCTGAGCCGACAAGACCCAGTGGATAAATCATCTTTAAAGGATTAACCTTTTCGACTTTTTGGCATTTCAGAAAACTTTTAAGGCAAAAGCATAAGAATCAAAATTCACTGCAGCATTTAATCATCCATTACTTGATACACTGCCATTTCAATTCGATAATTATAAATGAAAATTTACCAAGTTTTTCAATGTGCAAAGGAGAAAGCAAATTTTCACTCATTTTAAACCGAATATTTCCAACATGACAATTCATATACTGTGGTAACCCCGCAAAATTATTGCAAAATTATTTCCAATTCAAATCAACTTGTTTATGCCACTTTGAATTCATAACCGTTTTCGTTTGCCGCCAACAATGTGTTCGACAACTCAACTACTTTGAAAATTTTGCAAGAAAATTCATGATTGGTGTGAGCTGGCCAAGAAAGAACTGATTACTTCATCCTTCGAAAATTAGGCTTTTCCTGAATTTTCGAATTGCCTAACTCAGAATGTCCTTAATCCACCAAAAAGCAATTTGATTTATATTTTATGAGGGCTGTTATTTTCTGACGCGTGGCAATTCCGAACGTACGAAAAATGTAAACACAAACGAAGTCGCTGGCGCACCGACCCACAGTCTCAACCAATTACTTTTTGTTTTATAATCATGGCGTCTGAAGTCACTGTTTTTCCACCGAGTTGTTATTCTTGGTCGTATTCCTTTCGGACTGTATGTAAAGAGGTAAGGAGCAGATATAAACTGGAGATAGTAATGAAAGACAATTGCTTGGATTTATTATTTCGCTCGTGTTTGCTGACACCTTAAAGTTTGGACCACCTTTGTGCCAAAAAATCATTCAAAGAGAAACCAATTCTTACAGCTCTTGAAAGATGTAGTAGTTTAATAAGGTCATGTTTAATTAAGAAATTAAGAAATAAATATATCCCTTTGAAAAGGATAGAGTTCAGAAATTGGTGGGCATTTTTATGCTTTTTTTGGAAGATCTCTAAAGTGTTTAACTCCAGTAACAATCATAGCAGATGTTTTATTTTGCTCTTGCTTTATAATCCGTAAATTAAAAAAAAATGCATTTTAACATTTCAGTAAAGGAGGCAGAATTCTGTGTTGTCAGCTTTTTATTTCATCAATATAACCTATTAATTAGTACACCCAATGAATTACTATAGTGCAGCTAAAGCTTCAAAAAAATTGAAAATTTATGAACAAAAACTGCAATAAAGATTGATGTCATGAAGTCTTTAAGTTGTTTTTTTAAGCAAAAATTTCTGTAAATACTAATTTTTTTCTATTTGTTTAATGAAATTATTAAAATATTTTCAGATTTAACTTGATAACCAATAGGTAATCAGGTTTGTTTTTTTTTTAATAAATTTGAAAGGCAAAGATGTTCCTTTCCAGTTTCATAGTTAATTGATCCAATATAGTTAAATTATTATTATATAATTAAATTATTATTATATAATTAAATTATATTTTTTAATTAATTAATTTTTGGCTTTTTTAACCTTTCAGTTGAATAAATTTTTAAAGATAATTAGTACTTTAAATAGAATTAGATTAATGAAAAATAATAAATTTTTTCCACTTTTCTCAACATAGTGATCAATCCATATTTCTTGAATAAGTCTTAAAGGCCATTGCTTCAACAAAAAAAAACAGAAAATCTGAATGATGTTAATGTTTGTGATCATTAAAATAAAGGAGGATATTTTTTAATTATTAAAATGAAATTTTGCAAATGATAGTGCAAAAAATGCAATTAGGCTTTATGATAAATAGAGCATAGCAAATTTCTCAGCTTGAAAGGTTTATTATATCTATTATAAATTAAAAACATTACATCAACTGTTAATTGTCTTTTTATCATTGCTGGTTAAGCCAAATGAAGTGCAATTTATGAAGTCATAAATTTTCCTGAAAATTCATTTGATTAAAGCTGATGGGGAAAAGGCATTTTACAAAGATTCTTTTTCTGCCATTTTCACTTTGGCCAGAGTTTTGTCATATTTGCTGAACTGACGTCATCCAATTAGTTTTGTCTTTCAACAAAATAGTGTGAATTTTTTTACATCAAACTTTATTTGCAGTAATGGTGCTTAATTGTTTCAGTTGATCTCACCAAAAAAGGTGCCAGATAAATCATTTCAAAAACCTGAATCTGAATCTTCCAGTCAGGTAAGCTATTGATTTTTATAAATGGCATTTGTCACTTTTATTTCTTAAAAAGTTGAAGTCATTGAAATTGTTAAAAAAATATTTAATAATATTAGCATGATAATTCACTCAAAAAATCTAGGAAATACAGTACTTTTATTTAGGTATTTGAGAACAATGCCCTGCATTTTAACGTAATGAAATTTCGTCCATTTTTTAATCAGTGTAAATAAAAAAAAGATCTTTAATCCGTTGACTTGATGCCGAAATTCATCGAAAATGTAACCTGTCACCTTTGGGAGACCTTTTTAGTAAACAGTGCTATCCATCCGCTCAAACTGTGCATCGTTTCCTAAAAAAATTCTTTTCTATCTCCCTTAGAGTGTTTAGAATATTTCGGAGCATCTCCATTACAGGAAAAATGAAAGCTTTATTTGCACTTCTTAAAAATCGCTCTATCTTTAATTTAATCTTTGCGAATTATGATGCAAGAAGCTTTTTCACAGGGAAGATAAGTTTGGTGAATGACACGTGCGGAAGGATTTTCCACGGAGAATGCCCAGGTACGGGTCTTTCAGACTGATAACTATGATCACTCACTATAATTCTAGTCATTTTATGAGCATCAGCAAATGCTTTGATTAATGTGGAGTGGATATTTAATTGAAGTGGCACTTGAAAATGGCAGGCTCATGTGTCTAATGGAGAAGCAAGAAATCATACAAATTGAACCTGGAAACCTGGTTTCCCGCGTTAATTTTCATCCATAAGACAAACATTTTTCGTATTGATTACGAATTGGCATTAGCAACTTTTTTGGGTTGCGAATTTTTTCAGACGTTTTTTGGGTTTTCCTGACTTTTCAATCATGTTTTTTGCTGAAAATGATCGAAATGATCGTTAAATGTGGCAACCATTTGCAATTCATTTTTATTTCACTTCTGCTTAATCCTTTTTCAAACATGGTCTTCTTTTCACAAAACGAACCTAATACTTATCTTATGAATTTGGAGTTCATTTTTTTACAATTCTTGATTTCACGTGGAGGTCAAGATTGACGTCAATAAAATATCACGTGACAAAATATAGGCTTGGACATTCTTTGACTTATTCCGGTCTTAGTAAATCCCATTTCATCTCGTGATTTCCGAATCTAAATTTCTCCTCCTTTCCCCTTCTCCGCCCTCCCAACACGTCTCCACACTAACAGATCGCCATTTGGCCAAAAATTTAGGAGGATTTGCCCATAGCAAATTCGTAGCATAAAGTCCGCTTACTATTTGCCCGAGCAAATAGCTCGGGCTCTGCTCGTTAGAACAACATGTCAAATTCAAAGGAATTTCAGAAAAAGTGGTGCGACTTTAACTTCAGTTGTGCTCAAATATCTTCCCCATATTCAGAAAAAGTGCTTATTCTTATTACGCTTTTCGGTTTTCATTCGCCTCTGAGAATCTCTGCCATCTCAATCCCACTTTCTTTGCCTTTTTAAAAGTTTTAACCTTCTGCTGATGTCAGTAATCCTCAAGCTTCCCTATTCATAGGGCGATTTTACTGTTCATCAGTGACGGCAGATTAAACAGACTGTTTCAGGCACAGATGAGGTCGACAGTTTAATCCTTGATTTTTTAAAATTAACATGCACCAATAAAAAAATTGAAGATGGGTTCGTAAATTTAAACTGACACTTGCTGATTTTATAGCTTTTTTGTAAATGGCTGTTTTGTTGTTTTCAGTTTTCTTTGGGCGATAAGGCTATTGCTTCATGGCCGTTAAACACCGGTTGGAACTTCTGCATTTTATTATTCTGTTGCCATATTGCATTGATTCTTACCATGATGAGTTTTTTTTAATTTCGGACAAAGTCATAGTCAGCATTCAGATGATGACAATGAAGCACCCTGTGAAAGGCTGTGAAAGTAGAACTTTGACTTGGCGCACAGGTCTGGACCGATTAAAAGTGAAGGTGTATTTATTTCTCTTAATTCATGTTTCAGATGGTGATGTCATAACACCACGCCCTGCTTTTATCTTTTATCTCTACCTGGTCGAAAACCAAAAGTTCATCAGTGATTAGGGAGGCGGTGACTGTACCATCTTGTTTATCATTTTTCCCAAAATTTCCCTTACAGCGAAAAAGCTCTTTATCATTCTTCCTCAGTTATATAGGAATGCTTTCTTGTAAAATGTGCCATTATTAGCCAGAATGACTTCTTCTGCGCCTCGAAAAACCTCTGGCTGATGTTCATTTTCTTCAATGCCGAGCTTCTTGTTAATATTAATGCATGATGTGTGCATGCATCCTCTCGATAAGGAAGGATTTTGCTTGAAATCAGTCTATATCAGGGAAATCAATCACCTCATGGGTTTCCTTGAACTCCTGATTAAAATTAGTAAAGGTTAAAAGAATTTTCCAAATGTCAGCCGAGGTTTACCTGTTTCCGTTTAAAATTGACCGGGGCGGAAAGGCCATTGGATGTTATGACCAAAGCGTGCCCAAAAGTTATTACACTGGAGGAAAGTTTTCAAAAATTGGAGTCAACAGTAAGTCACAAAAACCGGCATCCGTCTGAAGATAATTGGCCTATATGACCTAAGACCACTTTTCCAAATTCAGAAAAACTTTTTCGCAATATTTGTTTATGATTCAAAATTTTTACACAATGTTGTAATTGGTCGCAGAGTTTCCGTTATTTATTATTATATTTTCGAATGTAACTGAGAAGATCTGAAATTAAATTATGAAGCACAAAAAAGAAAATAGAAGCTTAACTGCCTTTCAGCGCCTGCCCAGCATCATTCTGGGCAATAAATAATGAATGGGACAAGGAAAAGGAAAATTTAGTTGTTAAATAGGCATCAAGATGAGTGAAAACAATACGAATGATTTATTTTAATTATTTAGAATTTGCGCGTTGCAAGTCTTATGGTAAACTGGCCTCCGCCAAGCTCACGATTTTGCGATAAATACGACATAAAAATTAACGCTTAAATACTTCGCCTTAAAAAGAACCGAGATAAACCTTTTACAGTCGCCACAAGCAGTGCGAGCTTTTAATTTCCCGTTGTGTGCCACTGTCAGACATGACTTCGTTGCCAGGCTCTGCCGTGACCAGACATCCATCCCTCCGAATGTTCTTTGATTAGGAGCGGTCACGAGTTCAGCTCCTGACTGTGACCTGTTGACTTATTGCATCATCTGGTCATATTCGCCGTGTGAAAATTCATTGCAGATTTCGAACTACAAATTTCATTCAGGCGAGGAAACATAAAACATAAGTTTTTCGAGAAACCTTAATGACCAGCCAAAGTTCGCAATAAAATTTTATTGACAAGAGGTTAATATTCATCTGTGACGATAGAAAGCTTAGGAAATAATAATAAAAGATTAAAGAGAGGAGTCAAATCCCGAGGTGAAGGGTAAGAAGAACCAACACAAAAAAGTCAAAATGAACAGTTGGCAAAGAAGAGGAAGCTCAGGAGTCAAAATGGTACAGTGAGGGCGTCTTTTAGGGAAAGGATAGGTGTCAGCATAAAGCCTTTATGCGGACACAACTCCTGCAGTTCTCCCACAGTGACGTGATGGCCGTCAGCAAAGAGCCACCAATGCAATGAAAAGCTGATTTGGAACAAAAAATTGGACGAGGAAAAACCGGAGAAAACTGCAGACCATTCTGAGATAAGATGAAGGGCTTAAAAATGTGATGCCCTAAGAAGAAACCTTTTTACCCCTTTTTGTCAATTCGGAATTGTTTGTCTTCTGCGAAAAAGTTCAAAATGGCTCGGTCACGGGGAGCACTAGTTCTTTAAAACAAAGGACGCTTGAAAAATTTTCAGGTGAGACCCTAATTAATTTTGATTTTATTTTCAAGTACCAGGAATCTGCTTCTGACTTCTTAGAAAAGTGATGGTTTTAAAATTGTAATTACTCTGTAAATCATTTGCATTCGTTTTTCAATCGTGCGACTGAGTTAATCGGAGCTTTCCATCGCCATTAAACTCCCAGGAGATATTACTAATATTTTCATCAAACAAAGTTTGAGTGAACACTTTTTCCTGAGGGGCATTCAAGAAAGCTGAATTATAGCATTGTAATGAAATTGAGGGGCCGTCAGAAAGAGCAAATGTTTATAAGCCGGCTGGCAATCGATGACATTCCCAATGGAAAATGTTTTTTTTATTAATGAAATACGATCCTTGGGGAAAAGGCCTGTAAAAGCTGTTACTGTAAAATGTAAACATTTACTTTGCATACAATATGTATTTTGGACTTTTTCCGGATCTGAACTCTTGACAAGAAGGCCAATTTATAGCGTTCACTTGAAGCACCTGATCTCCCGTCTTGGCACTTTGTTGAGCTCTGTTGCAAAACACTAAAAGTTTTCACAGCTTTCATAGCGGTACCCGCTCATATTTTATTAGATTATCATTTTTTCAAGCTTTTTGCCAAACAAGAAATTTTGGCCCGCATTTTCAGAACGGTTATTATCTGTTTCGATTCCGTACAATACCTTTTAACCTTTGACGAGTCTTTCGCAATCCACAAAATGAATATACAGTATCTGCAGTTCGAACATGTTTTAACCTGAACGCACCACTCTCATGTTAGAAGTGTCTTATCAATTTATTTAATGAATCAGTGCTCTGAGAAATTAACTTTCTTTGCAACTTCCAATGCCGTTTGAAGTGATACGTGAGCACCTGCAAAGAAAATTCTAAAAACCCAAAGATAATTAATTGAACTGTTGACATAATTTTAAACAAGGCCAATGGATGATTTCTTTTTTGAGGAATTTCGTTAGGAATAATTTTATATGAGAATATCTTTTTGATTTTCAATACATGCAGCAGAAGTCATTCTAACAACTGTACCTATTTCGGTCGTTGGACAACCAACTGACGCTATTTACTGTTGCCGACTGGGCCAGGTCCCACGTCAACAAACATTATACTACTTCCTTTATATTTAAATTTAGTCATATTGTTTAAATTAATGTTATATTGTTGTATTTATGCTTATACTATCCTCAGGACCTCAATATGCATTAATTCAGCCCTGAACACCTTCCAGGGCCGACTTAATGCATAAAGTTTTTTTAAAGTTTTTGGTTTTCGTGAAAAATCCTTTGTGAGTTTGTTTTGAAACACATAAAATACTTCTGTGTTTCAGACCGCATATTTTGGTTTTATATTTATGACTAGTAATAAAAGATTAAAGAAGTAATTATTTGGATAATTAAAAACGAGCTGACGATGTAAATGACACTAGTGTTTCATCATTTTAATTCATTTATTGTCAATAAAAAAAAAACAAAATTTGCCTTTGACGACCCATTTTTTACTCATTATTTTCTAAACATCTGCCATCTCAGATTTATTATGAAAAATTGAAAGATTACTTTTTTCACTGTTGCAAATTAAATTACGGTGACTACATTTCGATTTTTGTTTGCGCATACATTTAGTTTGTCTCGTCAAGGAATTTTAACTGCTTTTGAAGTGGGGTGTGTAAATATCGATTTGTTTAAAGGATGTGATCTCAACCATCAGCCAGAATTATAAAATAAAGGTTAAAATATCTTATCTCCTTCAGTTCTTCTGCTTACAACTCAAGCAGGTTGTTTTTTTTTTTAAATAAAACTCAAATCGACTTTGGCACCGAAGTGCCGAATCTTAAATTAACTTTTTTTGTCAATAAACTACTCTTTTAGAAATGCTGCCTTTAATTTGAATCGAATTATATGTCCAACCAGCGAAAGACCAATTTTAAAGAAAAATCTATTGGGAGGATAAATGACTAGAACTTAGCAGTTTAATTAAAGAATTCCTCAGGAATATGCTTTATCTAACTAAAATGTTCTTATCAAATCCGTAATTTCCGGTTTTTTCTCCTTACTGAGATTAGTTTTCACTTGTGATCATTATTACTTGAACATTTTAAATATCCCTTTTAATTAAAATTAATTAATTTCTAATTATTGTTTAATTTACGAAAAACTCCTCACAAGTACTGCCTTCAATTCACCAGATCCAAGCACTGGTCTAGTGTTCTCACGAAGTCACATCATCCCAATTAATTTATTCTCAGCTTGTTTAATGACACTATATGAATGAAAAGTAACCTCTGTGAATTGTCACAATGTGGAGCCGATTAGTATGCTCATTTCTGCTCGAAATCGTCACAGTGAATTCTAAAATAATTAATAATACGTAGACGAATCTGTGGCAACGGCTTCTAGTTTCAAAGGGAACAGTAAATTAATAATCTTATCGGTCTTTAAAGCGCCATTAAATTGTTATTTCCACTATTAAATTATTGACTGTTTCAACGTTATTATTATTTTTTCGTAATAACGAATGGATTAAATTTTACTCGAAAGAAACTGGCCATTTTAAGAAAGTACAATACTCCCAAAGACAAAAGCCATGGAGACTATATTCTAAGACTTTGAATTCGCGTCCCGAAGTCGAGGTTGGTGTAGAATTTCGAACCATTTTTAGAGCGAATCCTCATTTGGAAATCTGGTCGAAAGCTCATAGAAGGCTTTGGAAAGGCCTGACGATATTCGCTTGGGGGCTCAGGGCGAGTTGTCTTAAACGATAATTCGCATCCAGATGCTCGTCTGAGTCTCTGCGTAAAGAAAGCAATTCAAACCACGCGCCCACAATTGGGGGTTGCTCTGAACATAATTCTTAACACTGTTACATAGTTGGATGTTTTTGGCTTTTGGGAATTCAACACTATTTAGTTAGAATTTATGTGTTTCCGGTTATTGAACGGAACCAAAATATAAATCTTCTGTATAGTAATTTATAATAATGTATAAATTGGTATTCATTCATTAAGTTGTGAAAAATAATTACATTGTGACGGACTTATTAACGAATTAACTGTTTTTTGTCAGTCATTCTTAAGTTTTATGTAATGGAATTGATATTTAAATTTAGAATGCGTGAAAATTTAAATGAATAATCATAATAAAGAGAGGGGACTGCCGCGGAAAAACGGGGGGAAAGAACAGCTGCCGAAATCAGCCTAAAATGGAGTGCAATATCGAAATCCAGGTTCTTAATAAGGACTTGCCTTGGGCCAGAAAACTCATGAGGACAACCAAGGCAAGAAAACGACCGGGTTATTTCTCGGCAAGAGCGAACGTTGTGGCGGTATTCCGCCTCATGCACTCCCTTACATTATCTAAAGGCACAGGGAAGCATGAAGCGCCTGAACAGAAATGGGTTTGCGTTAATTGCCGATGCCTATGCGCTTGAGCATACATTGACAAGTGAGAAACATTACAGTGAAAATGATTTGCGCCAGACGGCCTTTTTTGAGGACGTTTTTGATAATTTGAGAGATTTTCGGCCTTCGCCGTCATTGCGGGTGTTCGCACTCATAAGTTAAACAACGTTTTTCTCTCAACCGGAAGGGAGGGAGACAAATTATTATATTTGATTAGTATGGTATAGGTTTTTTCTTTGCTTTTTTAAGGAGTCGGCCTTTGAATGCTCTTATGTATGTTAACGTAAACATTTTCGATCTGCATTTAGTCGGGCCGAAGTTGTGTCAACTTCGAACTCTGTAACCCGATTGTGTTATTATCAGTTGCGAAGTCGTTAGTACATTAAACGAAAGTGTAATAATCGGTCATTTATTTATAAACGTTCGTGCGGTGCCGGGAAAAAAAGAAACGAATCTGTGATTTATTGAATTTAAAGCCGTTCATTTGATGCGTTAATTAATTGATTGTATGCATGTACGTTAAATGCAATAATCGCCGCTCTTTGATATATATTTCCTCGCCAATATAATAAATTAACAAATGCGCAGTGTATTTTCGGAATGTGCAATGTATAATTGGGAACTATGTCGCCACTTATGAAGTTTTGTTGGGTTCCGTTTAGACAACAATTAAATTTGCGTTTATTTTCCATAGGCGTTGCGTGCTTACCTCTTTCGTGAACTGTCGCCGAGACTGACAAAATCCCGGGAGGCAATAAACACTCAAGAAATCATTAATCTTTTTATGCGATTAGAAACAAGGAAGGGTGAGAAGAAAATCGTCATTGGTGTTGACAGTTAACCGTTCCCAGGAATTGTGTTATTGTTATTGGCGAGAACACCATTTAGTAGAGCACACGAAGGAGATTTTTCTGCAGACGAATCAGCGTTCGACCGTCGCTAAGGGAGCAGCGACGCCAGTTGATTTCTTCAGTAGTTTTTCCTCAAATATTACTTAATTCGTTTATTATGTCGAAAATTTCCACTGTGGCAGTTTTTTTCAACATTTGAATATTCTCACGCAGCGATCGAAAAGTTACAGTGTAGATTATTTAGGATTACCTTGATTTCAACAGTTATAGTGAAAATTAAAATATTAACGCAGACAGATTTTATGAATAAATTAAGCTTCTAAGCATGTCCAGTGATGTATGCTACTCTTCTTGGCGATTGGAATGTTTCACAGCGAAGCTTTGCAGCAGAGCGGGTTGTCTTTGCGATAAGTTTCCTGCGAGACCGTTGTTTTATACCAAGGAGGTGCGTACCAATATTATATTATGTTCCGTATAATAAAGATCTCACATTTCCTTATATTCTTAACAAGGTTGACTTTTTGTTTTTCTTCTTGCTTTTTTCAGCGCAGTAATATTGAAGAAGTGAAAGTATGCGAGAAATGTGAGATTGCCCTAAAAATAGATATTTGAGATATGCACAAGTTCTAAAGGTTCATTTTGCTCTGAAGTCTTCTATCTCTATGCGCTTGATGAAGCCCTGCAACTTTGCCTTATGCCTGTGCCATTGATTTTGTTGTTTTATCTGAATTTACAACTCGTCCGTACACCTCCAGGTCAGGTGCCAGAATGCCTCCTTTGTCGCGTCACGGCCTTCGCGCTCCGCCGAATTTTCAATATTTGAAAATATTTCTAACAATATATATATTAAAGAAGCTGCACTTTATAAAAGCGCGTAATTTAAAGATGAAGAAAGCATTTGATCTTTTAATTTAAATCCCGTAAAATCAAGTTTTAATTTTACATAGTAACTTTCGTTCCGCGAACGAAGTGACAGTGATTTCGCTTGGCAGAAGCCGAGTATAGAAACATTAAGATTCCCTCAGTAGAAAAAATTTCTTATGGTCATTGTTCAATAGCCTAATGGGCCACAGTTGTTGACCACCTAGCAGGCATCTAAATTTAGACTTCCTCTAAAAAGCTCCTTGTCAATCGCAGATCGGAAAACTTATGTTATTACTCATTTGAATGTACGCATTGTCTTCGTCACCTCGATTGCATGCCCCTTGACTGGATGTCAAAATCAATTCGAAGAGCTCTGGAAAGCCCGAGTTCTGACATTTTTACCAGGAAACACATACAAGTAATTATTCCGTGTGATTGATTCACTCATAAGAGGTCCAAATGAAAACTATTCGAAAACATAAACAATTAGTACTTTTTGGAGTAGTTGAAGCCGATGCGAGCCTTGGCTCTTATCAGGCGTCATAGTCATTAGACTCGATTGTGGTAGTCACAAAAGCTTTCCAAAGATGTCGTGAATCACTCGGGAAGAACAGAAATGGAATCTGGGAAATATTTTTGACGAAAATGTCAAGTTGAAGGACATGCCTTTGATAATTTTATCAAAAGAAGGAGGAAAAGGACTTTCACTAAATTCCTTCAGGCACATATGAGGCATTAGCCAGCATGTCGCCCGTTTGGGAATCCTTCTGTCGTTGTTCAAAGAGTCAGATTTTTAAATATTAATATTTCAGGTCAAAAGCAGATTCTCGATTGCGATGATTCAAAAAAGTAAAAAAACTTAAAAAAGTATTTAACCTATTTTTTTTCTTGTCCAAAAATTTTTAGTTCTGAAAAATTTAAGACGCGTTCTATAAACTGCCCGTGCACTTTTTTGTCAAAATTCGCACCTTCCAGTTTGGAAAGGCCGAATTACGTAATAAACGTCTTCTGATTCTAACCTTTCGGTGCTCACTATGAAATTTGAAAAGTCTTTGGTCAGCAGTTCGTTTTTCCATTGTCATACGCGACATTTAAAGCAAGCCAGAACATTTTCCCTTGTAGTAAATATCTATTAATGCATGCCCAATAAATTAATTAAAGAATACGTCACTTAATATTTAAAAGAATCGACGAAACGTTTCAGATTTATTGGACTTTCACGGCTAAAAATCCCATTTCGCACACACAACCATACTAAACCGGATCAGAAAGTCCCGTGATTCGGCGACAGCCAAGGAGAATTTATGTGCGATTTGGTGGTGTTCCGTGCTGTTCACTGGGAAAACAATTGAAATTTTGATGAAAAAGCTCGCAAGAGAAATTAGCAAACTGCCCTCGAAATCGACAGGGCCTTGAAGGGCTAGGTTTCCTGCCACAAAAGCCAAGCATGAAAATGTTTTGTCAAAGCAAAAGTCAAAAATGGTTTGTTCGTCGAATTACGCAACAAGTGAACCTGTAATAACCCCCTGCGCCGTGCAAATGTTTCGCCCATCTTCTAAATAATTAATTCGTGCGGGAAACGTGCAATTAATGAACTCCAGTTGTGACATTATGTGAATTTTCGTTCAATAGCACGGGAAGAAATACAACAACCTAGATATGAGCCATTACTCGGATTTAATGGCGGTTATCTGCACTTAACTCAACATATGGTATCGGCATGAATGTTCCTATCTGTAAATTTTCGACTTCCGGTTTCGATCAACGTCATTCTGACTGGAAAAGGTCGTTAAACGCACTCATGTGCAAATTTTTTTGTCATATGAGACCTTCATATGGGCGATTCCACGTGAAAGGGGTCGGTGGCCACAGGTCGACCCCCTCCGATTTTCTTCAAATTGTACAGGTTTGTTCCTTTGTGCCTTCGAGTAAAAACCCCCAAATTTTAGTTCGATATCTCCCCCTCATGGAATCTTTAATTTAGGAATAGCGGACGAAGGGTAACAGATATTCAACTGAAACTTCATACGTCGTTAGCGATTGCTCCACACATTGTTCAGGTACAATTTGAACGAAATCGGAAGCATCTGAGGTTTCCATGAGGGGGTCAGTGCAGTCGGTGCAGCAAAAAAAGTTATGGGGCGTTGAAAATTTTTTTCTTTTTCACTTCCCCATTTCCAGATCTGTTTTCAAGGCACTGTAGCTCAGCAACCATAAGACCTACAAAGTTTAAACCTGTGCCATTCGAAAGAGCATGTAAAGCCCTGTCACTATGCAAAAGCTCGTCTCTGGGTACCGAATAGGTATTGCAGGACAGGAGTGCAAAGTTGTCGATTTTCGAGTCTGACGCCAAAAATGGGACGCGTCATAATTTGTTCAAAGGGCCATCTGACCATTTGTTCAAGCCGACTGACTTTCTGATTGTATTTCTAATTGGTATTTCGTTTAAAATAATATTTCAGGCTTAAATTGGGACGTTTTATTTAAGAGTGATTGAAGAATAATATATTCAATCTCTGAGGAAATGATACTAATGTTTTTCGAAGGACCATTGATTGAAAACCAGCACTGGAAATTTAAATAAAAATTACTTGACACTGGAATGGCTGAGAAGTCAAAAGACCACTGCATCATATTAATTTTTTTCTCTGACTTTGCTAACATTAATGTACTTACAGGTTACAATAGGGCACTTATATTGAAATACTTAATTCAGTAGTTCGAATATACACTTTTTACACTTAACAATTATTACATATTGTGTGCATTTCCCGTGTGAGTGTCAGTTTTCCCTGCTTAAGAAAAAGCAGAAAAGTACTGTTTTAAAGTAAAGTGAAAGTAGAATGTTAAAACTCTCAGAAGACAAAAAATCATTTATAAATAACGGCCGAACACCTTTATTAAAGTCGTCCAGCGGTCAGAATGACCTCTTTGGTCCTTCCAGTGTTAAAAAAAACAGCTGTAGGAGGGGAAAATGTTGCTCAACAAATTTCCTTCCGGATTTCTGGGCCTATCTCCATACCGAAAGCTAACTCTTTGATTATTTTCCTTTTAATATCGAACCTTGTAGGGAGGATCAGAATTGATTAAAATGTAAATTAAAATAATTGTTCCAGTTCTTTGATTAACTTGTTTGTGTCGTCGGGGTCCGCCTCAGAGCCAGTGGTCAGTTGTTGGGGAGAAGGGAGGTTTCAATTTTACGCACAAGTACCGCCAAAGTTAGTACGGGGAAAAGCGCAGCCATTCGCATCCAGCATGCCCTTTAAGTGCTTGTATGAGAAATTTGCACAGCCAGATGTCTTGTCTGTGCAAATGGACGGTGGAAGTTTATTTCGGTGTTAATTAATTAAGAAATTAATTCGGTGGAAAAGAGAAATGTCAAGAGTACAGCATCCGGTGCCATATGCATTAATTTTTTCAATGCGAATGACGTTTTATTTTCCCAATTGGAATTCCGCGGCTTCAGAGAAAAACCTGTTTGAGTAATTTAACATAATAATGTTCATAAATAAAAATGAACCCCATTCAGTCTGACCTGCAGGAGCAAAGGCACGTTTAAATTGAAAAATATAATTCGGCTGGACTTGTCATTATCCCGGTCAAGTTTAAGGGAAGAATTGCCGGCAGTGGCCTTCGTTTTCTCTCACTTTAATGGGCCCTTATCAGCATTGTGTAACGGCAACGCTTTTCTTCTCGCGCTCGTATGGTGTGATCGATTGTTGAGCAAGCTGTTGCGAAATTCCTGTTTGTTTTCATACGAACGGGCCACCGAGGGCGCGGGATTTGAGATTCTTTTTTGTGAAACTCAAAAACAAATGCAGCATTTGCTATTGACCCGAAAACCCAAAGACCCTTCGTTCTGTTTGCGTATTCATTTGAATAAAATAATCCGAGCGGGTGTTCACGAACTCAGTCGAAAAATTAAAAATAGTTTTGCAAATTATTGCAGAGTCTAGGAAAATTTTCATTCATATCAACGGTGCCATGGAAGCCGATTTTCACATGGCTTTTTTCCTCAACTCTGATGCACCTGAAGCTCTTAAGCAGCAGTTGAGGAGCAATCGTTTCCGGATGTTTTTTCAACACTTGCTTCGTGTGGTATTCTCTTCTGGACCTGAAAAAATTTGGATTCTTTGGCGGATTTTAGTGCTGGCGAGGGATTCAGCCGTTGGAAAATCCATTCCTTCTCGAGATAAAACGGGTAAAAATCTGCAAATAACCTGTTCGTTTTTGTATTAATTAGTCGCGATTAGCCTTTTTAAATACAGTATCATTAATTCATCGGCGAGTTTCCGGATTTCTAACATCCCATATTTACGTAAACGGTTTGTTTAAAAATAAAACAAATTTTCAATGCGTGAGGGGAATGACGTCAGGGGCAAGCTTTTTGAACCATAAAACGTGCTTTTTAAAAGAGTTTACGTTGGAGAATTCAAGATTGACAGGGTGCCGCTTCTATTGTTGGGGTGCGACATGTGTGACACACATTCCCTCTTTATTTTTGTTTCTGCTGTCGGTTGCGTACATCGGCGCGCATGAATGCCAGGGCACTAGTTTTTGGTATAGTGCACGATCCAAACCTTATGCGAGTCCCAAGAATAAAGGAGAAATGCGTGATTATCTGAAGCGTTGAAGAGTCACTTGTCAGAGAACCCTAAACATAGCTGTTGTTGACATTGCTCTGCGAAATTATTTCCGGTTTCAGCAGAAAACGCCAAAGCTTTTTTTAAGTGTTCTCGTGATCGAAGCAGACGTAGTTGACGTTTCCTGAAATTGTGTTTACTCACTTTACCTATATCACATTATCTAATGTTTCAAAGATAAGATTTAAAGCTCACAAAGAAGCTTAATAAAAAAAACTGGTTTTATTTTCCTTTTTTCCCCACAATGACGACTGCTAACCGACTGCAATTCCAAATTGGGCCCGTGGCCGAAAAAAAGGTTGACGACGTTGCATGAGAGGAGCCACTTTAAAATCGCTCGGGACCAAATCATTAACTTCCGGAATGTAAAACAATCTCAGGCAAATAAATAAGTAAAAATGAAGTCTGAACCGTGCTGCATCCATTTGCATTGTTGACGTGACAGGCCCCTAATTCTAAATTCTAATCTCAGTTCTCGGGTATGATTTTAGTGTTTGTTTTCACGGTTGAAAGGTAGAGCCATTCGCAGATTATTCTAAAGACTCATTAGCAATTGCAAATGCCGAAATTCTCCTCTCATTATTTCACATTTTAATGTGTTGAGTAGTAACTGTAGATTACTTTAGGAAACGTAATCAGAGAGGACTGAAAAAAACAATAAAACCGTTTAAAAAGACGGTATTTAAACTAACTAAATTAATTTTACGCGATTTATAGTAAATCGCGTAAAATTGATCAAACCCCAGCCAAACCTGCGTTGCATTATATCCGCACTCTTTCCAAAGGTATAAAGGACATGAGATTTTATTTTCTTGGCCATCCGTCGTCATTCACATAAGTCTTCAAGACTTCTCGCCGCGTACAATAGTTGAACCTTTGGCCAACCTCTTTAATTGTTCACTAAAAAAACGCGTATGTTTCTTTATCGCATTGTTTACAGAGACAGCCGACTTATTTTTTTGCTGGAATCCCTCCCGAGGAGAAACCATTTTTGATCTTTTTAACAAAAGTTCTCTTTGGAGGTGTGCGACAAAGGTTAGCATTTTTAGATTTTGTTGTTGCGTTAAGAAAATCAGATGGGTCGTTTTGGTCGGACCTCAAGCAGAGGGTTTTCTTCCAGAAATTAGGCGCAGTATGCCAGTGTCCGCTCGGAACAATAAGAATGGCATTCACGTATTAAGTAACTTCGTGCCTGAGTAGATAAGGTTTGGTCCTACATTGCGAGTGGCGTTTCAGCATTTTTTGCTCGTGCTTCTGATTTGCGGCGCTATTTTTCTCCGTTTCCGCCGCATTTGTTTTCGCGTGCGGTGGTCGAAAGGACGGAGTCGGGCGTTTGAATCGCTGTCATTGTTCTTTGGCATTGAAGGAGGTGTCAAACCAACTCGATTTGATTCTGGTCGTGACCACATAATAATTGAATTTTTCTCGTTTTGTCTGCAAACAATGCCCACTAGTGAAGCGGACGTCAGCAAATGATTTGCAGTTTTCGACACTTGTTGAAGGTACGTGGAATAAGGTGTCCGTGGCTGATGCAGTGGGCACACGAAAGCTTTTGTGCCGGCCAATCCTCAATTGGGCAGTAAGAATTAATTGACGCAATGCGTGGTGCTATCTTCGCGTGCAGGAAGTTTTTTATGCAATTCACACAGAATTTTGTGTTTGTAAGTACTCTCCTTTGACGCATGTACCGCTAAAAAAAGTTGTAATTAATTTTACGTAGCTATCTAATATCTTAATCGAACATTTCAGTCATTAGCATTAAAAACCAAAGTTGATTTCCAGAATCGAATCCTCTGTTTGAACTCTGACGGACTTGTTCGGTTTTTCCAGGCACATAATTAGCTGGAAATTGCTGATATAGGAATAATTGGCTCGCGAAACGTAGAATCACAACTGTTTGCTTACAGTTTTATGTGGCGATACAGCGAAGAGAAAAATATACCCCAGACCTACGTCGCGGACGAAAGGGTGTTACTCCCACCTCCGACAATTCCAAACAAACCAGGTGGGGTGATCACCGAATTCCCATGGTCGCGGTTACTGTCTTACCCGTACACCAATAAAAGCGGCAACCCTCACTTGTATTATTTAACTTAACGATTAATTAGACTAATTAAAATTTATTTAAGGTGAATAGCGAGTATCTATAGTTTGCGTCACAATCGCCTGGTTGTCCTTGGAAAATCATTAAAATTCTTCACACTGGCGGAAAGGGTTTTAACCTCGCGCCAAAATTTTTTTTGTTGATAATCGAGTGGCTGTCGTTCTTGCTGTTGAAACACTCCCTTTATCCCGTCTTATTTTCACGATAATCGTAATTGATTGTCGGTTCCTACGTCAAAGGTGCTTGACCCTTTTTCAGTGCTGCAACGTATTCTTTCATCTTCAACGGCATTTTCGTAATATTTTTTTGTTTGATTATAAAAAAAAACAATAACGCGATAATGTTTTCGCATTGTCGGAAAAAAATAGCCATTGTTCATTTGTATCGGGGGGTATCAGTTTTCGGATAATTAAGATAATGTTGGAATTTTTTTCAGCCGTTTGACCTCAATCGTGTTTTAAAATGCCTTTTGTAATTGCAAACCTAAGCCCTCCTGTGTTGATATAATATGCTTAGTGTCATGAGTATGCATGATCTATTTTTTTAAATACTTTTTGTAATTAATTTTTCTGCAGTTTCAGCGGGGTTTATTGAATTTTATTTGTTGGCGATACTTGGACTGCATCTTCCTGGGTATTCTAATACGGTAAAAACAGTTGAGCGTAAATTTACTTCATTTGTGGTATTTAATATGTGCCGTAATTATAGGACAGAGGAAATAATTTACAGGAGAAGTGGAGAAGAAATAGGGGCAGTACACCAGTTTGGGGAAACGAGAAGGGTAATGAATACGCCCTCTCGCGGCAGCCCTCTCTCTCCACCATGTTGATTTTGTGGTCAAGGTCCCTACGCTCCACAAATACGAACGCAAAGACTCGCTCCGACTTGCCTAAAAGTTGGATGCTAATTATGCGAATGAATCGCCAACCAACTCTGTGGGAAAAGTGCTAAAGCATTCTTATGAAAGAGCAAAATGCACATACGCAGAACTGAATGTCCGATCTAAATTTAGCTACTCGCTGCTACCAAAGATTGATAGCATTGTAAGTGTCATCTGGTTTGGTGACCAGTCGCAGCATCCTAATGTCAAGAGACAATCATAATTATGTGTAGTTTTGCCGGTGGAGTGTTTTTTCGTTCGGAAGACAGACAAAGGAAAAGCATTTTTTATTCAGTCTTCTGGTGCACCGATGCAAGACTGAGATCATCGGGCCAGTTACTGATCAGTTTTAAACAGGCCCTTGGCCGAGTGTTTCACTGCCGAAGATAGTCCGCTTCTTTTCAGGGCAGATGGGAATTATTATTGAAATTGTGTTCCTCATTGACGTCATAAAGTGAGCTAGATTCCATCTCCCGGTGAATAAACTTAACTTTCATCGTTTTTTTTCGCTCGGTTTCGCCACATAATACCAATTATTGCAGTTTTCATGTTGTATTAGGAACGTGGTTAGCTGACCTCAGTCTGCGGCTTTGTTGGCCAGGGCGAAAGGCTGCAGACTGCATCTAACCGTAACACTCTTATTTTATCAGGCCAGTCCCTGCAGTTTCTGACTTTTAATGGTGCCTAAACGTTTGTTCTCTTTTTTTGCTTTTCCTCGGGGATTCCTCCGTGACGCGAGAGAAGGAAAATAAATGGAAGAAAAAAGAGTTGACAAAGCCAGTCAGGGCTAATTACGCCGAAAGAGTCCACGCTTTTTTACGTTTTCGCATTCATTGGACTTTCTCCTGTTCAAGGTTCCGTTAATGATTTTGTTAAACTCCAGATCAAGTGCAAAAAAATTATTACTCATCGGTGTCGTAGTCTTTAAGCTTTTGACTGTTCCACTCTTTAGCTTTACTCGACCATATTTTGAAAAGGAAATCGGATGCTGTTTTTAAAATTTCGGATCGAGATATTCGGGAACCAACTTTTGCTGTCCGTCGTGGGGTCGCGAGGAGAAAATAAAGGAAGGAAATCCGGGGGATGGATTCGAAGAATTCTTTTACCACTGTTCTCGCGGAAATGAGGGGTTTATTCCTTAATTACTTCCCCTCTCTCCAAATTCCTACCCGAGCTCCCCCCTTTTTTTTCCATTCCCCCGGGAACCCTGGTTCGATGTGGCGTCAACTCCTTCGGGCCAGGTGACTGCTGGGGACGTACCTGGGAGCACCGGTTACCCGAAACAGAAGTGCATCAGTGCATCGGGGCGTGCACAACCACCCTTCTAGAATAACCAGTATACCCCTTCACTGGTCAACTGTGGAATTCCCCGATGGATAATTGCTGCCTAAAAAAGTATAAAAAGTTTTAGCTGGCGCGATAGTGAAGAGTCTCACATTAATTACCACCGCTTACGGTTTTTAAACGGTTTTTTCAAAATATAAATCAAAATAAGCCGAAGAAAAGTCTTTGTTGATTTTAGTCTGCACGAAAAATTTTTCATCGTGTAAGAGCCTTATTTTGGGCACGCAAACCTATTTTGCCAAGACTGCCTGGCTTTTTTATTCTTCTTCAAAGCCAGTTATTTCAAGAATGAAGAAGAATGGCCTGTGCCGTACGCTTTTTACTCAATGTGTTCCTTCTCTTTGCGCGAAGCAGTCGAGTTTCACTTTCAGGCGAATCTTGGAACGCACTATCGTGTCGCAGTCACTGCTTTTTATCTTTCCGTTGCATGTGATAATAAATACGAAAGTTGGTGTGATGTCATTGCGTGGCCTTTAATAGGGATGGATCGCTATTTAGAGCGCTAAATGAAAGCGGTCGGTCAAAAGGTTCAATGATTTTTCGGTGCCGATGAGTCTAGTGAACGTAATGAAGACTTTGGGGATGACTAAAATAACCATTTATAAGGTAAGGATTACATTTAGGAAAAGTTTCCTTCACGTCCGCGGCTTGTGCGACGGACAGGACAAAGTGCTGTTTATATTTTTTCGTTCCATTTAATGCCCACCAATCAGTTCAAATGAACCTTAGCATTTGTAATTTATTACAGTATTTCATATCGATTTTGGGAAAAGCCGTGTCCTTTAAAAAAATAATTCATTTCGGTTTTAAATCATAACAAAGCCGATGATTCAATTAAACTGTGGACATAACTGGGTCGAATTGCAGTTGAATTGCAAATAGGGTTTCGTGTTTAATTCCTTATCCCAAAAATTCCCATAATCCTGCCAAAAAATGATTAAAATTTGCTAGGGAGAAACTTGAAAACTTCTTCGCGCCAATTTCGCGTTCGTTACTCACTCAGGCTATAGATTTATATATGATTAGATCTTAAACAGCTACAATATAAGACAGTATCCCTGATGAAAACTGAAAAAAAAATTCAAGAAAGTACCATTGTAATCAGATGATTTTTTGTTTTTACATTGCACATTTAAATAATAGACGTACAGTGAAAATTTTTTTACTCTCCTTTGTCCGATTTTGTGCAATAAGCAATTGCTCGTCGCCAAATATTGGCCCCGGGTGCCAACACATATTACCATTCCAGTCAAAGGTCATTTTATTATTTATTTTTCATAATGGGACTTCCTACTTTGGTTCCGTAATTCACAAATTGTTACTTCCTTGGAAGTAACAATTGTGGATTACGGAATTTGGATAAATGTGGAAGTGGATGATTTTTTCACTGATTTGAGTTCATTCCATGCAGTAGCTTTCTCGCTGAAGATTGGTGACTGAGATCTGCTGGCAGCCGAGGGGATTCGAAAAAAAAGCAGCTATGATGAGAATCATGTATTCTGGGATGGCAAATTAACGAATGTACCTCCAAGTACAATGGCCGAGTTTACCCTGCATGAGAATTATCCTGAAAAGTAAGATTATAAAACCAGGCTCTTTTAATTTTTTCAAAGCGAAAGGAATTTCCATGGGCAATAAAGTTTAATTTAATATGAAGTATTTACTGCTGAAGTTGATGTATCGGTGACAGTGGGTGTTTTAGTGGGGGGGGGGGGTCACTAGCAGGCCAAACTTTTTAAGGTTTGGCCACTCATTGTAGCGACATTTATTTTTCTTTACGGTCAACTTTGGGCCGTCATTGCTTCGACGTGTTCCAGGCGTGCTGAAAGATTGTTTTATTTGTGAAATTCACTGTCTGTCCAGGCAGCCTTAAAATTTTTATAGCAACATTTTATTTTGGTAGTTGTAGTTACGCCTCTAAAGAGGTTAAATGAAATTGCAAATGAGGGAAGAAGCAAGTAGTGTGTGGCCCTGTTAGTAATTAAATAATTATGTATTTACATGTGACTTGGGTTTCTCCGAACCGCATAAAATATTTAAATCATCTCAGCAAAAATTGTTGGCTTTTGTTTATCTTTGTCTCACCTGGCATTCAGAAAGAAAAATGTCACTCAGATGCTTGTTAATTTTAGACATATTATCTCTAAATTCAGTTTGTATGGGCAAATTTACAACCAAATTAGCTCATATTTAACTTTGAGGGACCAGTTTGAGGATCATTAAACTATGCGTTTGTTTGAAAACATCATGCGGATGTATTTTTTTTTTTTTTTGAGAAAAATTTGATATCAAGAATCTATTGTTATAGCTCTTTTACATCTCAAGGTAATCCTTTAGTCTAATACTTGTTGATCTTTTCCATGCAGTCGTAGTTTTGATATTTATCTGATTGTCCCGGAGGGCACAAAGTAAAAGCAAAGCAATTGCTTATAATAATTGATAGAATTCTTGGAAATGAGAAAATTCAACCTGAATTTTTACTGTAAAGAGGTCAAAGTGAATGTAAAGTGAAAAATCCGCTCGAAGTATGAATGAGTTTGGAATTTTCTGAGGGTCTTACGAAGAGTATTCCTGTACATTCTCGAACAAACCCGAACGTTATGGAGTCGTTCCGAAAGCGCTTAAACAAATTCTTCCTGTGGGTTTATATTATAATGAAAAATAAAAGATTGTAAAATAGGTATTACAGTTGATGATGTGAGCAGTTTAAAGAAAAACGTGACGATGATAATTTTTCTTTTCTGAGAATCGAACTGTTACGAAAAGGATATTGTTTGGTTTTTACATTTTTCAATCGTCGCGAACGCCTTAATCATTCCGGATGTATATTTTACCTTCCAAAACACCCTGGTGGTTAATTAAAAACTGTCAATAATTTCGGTCACTTTGCCCCGGTCCCACCCACAGAATGCAGTGCCTGCAGCAAAGTAGTCATCTCAGAGAAAACTGCCACTCTGCCATTTCGTCTCCATGTTGGCCATGAAAAGTACTGACCTTTTATAGACTCGACGCTCCTACCCATGTCCGGCCCAAAATCAACAACAGGTCGTGGTGGTTTGTTTTTTTTAACGTGAAATTGTTTTCTCGAAAACAAAGGTAATTGTTCTTGGAGAATTGACCGCTAATCAAACGGTAATTGAATATTGTACTCGGCGCTTGTGGCTTTGCTTTTCCTTGCGAGAATTTCAGTGTCGAGGATTTGACACAACCTTAAAATTTGGCTTTGCGAACCCAGGCGAGAATTTTTTATAATTTCCTTTTCATGCATTGTCCGTTCAAATGGCCCATTGTCTTTCCGCAGTTGAATGTTAAGGCCAGGACCTGTTCCACATTGGAAATGGTGTCCCGAATCAGATCACAGAAACCTGTCGGCCTTTCCGATAATTTCCGTCTTGCTTCCAAAGTACCGGCTCTGGGGTATTATTTTTGTGAAAAATACCAAATTCCTGCTAGGAAGACCTTACCTTGGCCTTGGCCAAATCAGGGAAACAACGAGAGAAAGGGTTTTGAAGCAAATTTTACCATTTCTGCGTTCTGCTAAGAAGGAAAGTACCGAATGGTGAGAAATGTACCCATGGTAAGGGAAAACGAACAAGGCTGAGCCCAGAAAGGCTCCCGCGGTATCCTTGCACTTATGTGGGGCCACGGCGATGGGTGTCGCCCCGCCAAATGTCATTACCCTCGTGTTTTGAATAAGCGAAGACTTGGGCTCAAGGAACGCGAGCCTATTAATATGAACTCGTGTCATATGCACGGTTTCCTCGTCTGTGTGGTGTTATCAGAAAAGAAAATCTCAGGTATGAAAGGCTGTTTGGAAGCGAACGTATTTTCCGTCGGCTGGGGTTCAAGTGACATATTTGTCGCTGTCATTTGAGGGTGGATGGTGTTTGTTTTCTCGGGCGCATTGTTCACCGACTATTGCCCCTTCTCCGTCTAAATGACGTCAAATTTTCCATTCGATATAATTTCGATGGGTAAATTAACAAAATATGTAGCGCACACGAACGATCCGTATCATTAAGGAAATGCGTACGTGATCTCAGTCGAGTTTGTTACTGGCCGTTACGTCAATTAATGCTTGTCCGAACCATTAATAAAACTATTTATAAAAAATATTTTTGTAATTAAGAAAGAATTTCGCAGGATTTTTGTTTTTCCTCGTGTAAGTGGCGTCGATTGTTTCGTCAAGAAGGTTTTTTTTTAAAAAAAAAACCGATGGATACTTTAAGAACCGGCTAAAATATTTTAAAATAAAACTCCATGTTCGTCCCTGGAGTTTTCTTCCCAACAGCTGAACTCCTTTTTATTTGTTCTGAAATAGTTATGTTGAGTAATCTGTACTTTGATGGAATTCTTTTAAGACGAAATCTTTTTTTGGAAGCTCTTATTTCAAGGACATTTCACGAAGGTACTGACCCCGATTGCCAAATTAGAGGGCGAAACTAATTCTGAAAATGGTATTGGCCAAAACGATTAAGAAAGTAGAGCTGTAGCCACCAAAGACGGTAAAAATAAACAATTATTGATCATTGCTGCTTTTCCCTGACAAATCACCCTTAAATCCTCTAATTGATCAGGGGTTTGATGGTGGCAGAGAAGCCAAAGTGTCAGGTGCTGAGGCGTAGGTGTGACGAATGAGGAATTAGATTGACCTCTATACTGCAATTAGTGGGTTTGGTCGAATCAAACGCTTTCGAAGAAAGTATGATTTGTAAATATGATAATAATTAAAATAATGAATGTACCTTACGCACTTATCGCTCTTGTCCCACCGGAAAAAACTGCACCGATTAAAATTGATCGTGAAGCACTGCCAATACTACCATGGATGCAAAGCAGGAACCTATTCGTGCCCTCTTCAGCTGGAGGGAGTCTCAAGTCATCATCTGGAGCAAAAATGATTAAATAATGCGGGATATTCAATTACAATGAGTCGTGCATTTCTCTGAATCCAAGTGACAAATCATATCATTCATTTGTTTACTTTCTTCGTTATGATGCTGCCAACAGCAGAAACTGCGTAGCTAAACGCATAGGTAGTGCGTGCCCTTTAACAGCGACTGGCGGCGCTCTTAGGATTTCATGGCGGGCCATGGTTGGATTTGATGAAGACGACGGTGGAAAGGTTTGGACCAGTGGTTCCAAAACTTTGTCGTAGTGCCCTGCCAGCAGTTTTGATTGACAACCATTTTAATAGCGGAAAAATAGTTTCATAACCGAAAATAATTAATATATTAGCGGGAGAATATTTTGAATACGAATACTTGGAGGGCGGCATAAAATTATTAAACCGGCTGTGGTTGTTATTAAGGTTAAATTTGTCTCTAAATTATCAATCGGCAATAAACCGTTACCATTTGTTTTCAGACTTTTCATTCACTCCCCAAAATAATGAGTATTTATGAGGCAACCCCAGCGAATTCAAGTCCGAACGTGCTGTTCAAAAGAAAGAATGGCGGCCTCTAGGTGAAAAGTCCCCATGACGCAGTGGAAATCGAGGGGGCGAAACAGAACACCAAAATTCGAAGGCAATAGCCGTACACGTTGCGGGCATCACGTTTTTGTAATGGGGGAAAAAGTGGGGGATGTTTGCCGCGGCGGTTGCAGTGACCCTGCATTTTTAAACGAGCATTCATAATTTTAGCATTTACTGACGTAAACGTATATTTCCCTCGCGACCTTCAGTGAAAACAAAAACAGGCGGAATATTTGTTTTTTGATTCATAATTTTTTGATGTTTTCCCGGCAGAAAGGAGAAAGGCACTGCTGGACGCTCGCACTGAACTTTCGAAAGCAATTTCAGGCAATTCCTTTGAAGATTTCGCTCGCGAGAGTATTCTTGGACCGGCGATTGACGACTTGTGGGTATTATCCTTTACTTCTGTTTGTGTTGGAAAAAAATTAGCGAGCTAAAAAAATTATGAGCTTTAAAATTTATTTAATATAATGACTTTAGGAGTCTTCTCAATGTGTAATGGCGCAAGTTATGAACGATACGATATTGAAAAAAACCAAAGAGCGATTTAAGCGAAATTTTACTTATTACGGGAATAATCTTTAATAATAATATATTGAATTGTGAAATATCCTTTTCAAGTTTTACTAAAGGGATATCTATTGACACTCACCTATGTACTCATTTCCATTGACCCAGTGGAATTTTCGGTTACATTTCTCACCACCATCTTTCCCCTCTTGAAATCTTTTATTGGTCTGTATCTTCTCTAAAGCATAAGATACATATAATGTGCATATAAATAGTAAAATTAAGTCTTAACAATAAAAAAACATATATTTATTGCAAAAAATAAAAAAATAAGTTTAGTGCACGAAAAATGAAATAAAAAATAAATAATGATCATAAAAAGACAAAATGAAATAATATATGAATATATAATAATCAGTTACTTGCCTAACACTAAAGATACTGTGTTTGAGAAAACTTAAAAGGTAACAAAGGGCTTCTCAGAGTCAATTCTACCCCCATTTACGAATTTCGATAAACCAAAGGCAAAACTTTTATCTGTTGGGGAGTTCTCATGCCACACGTTCCCTATGCTAAACCCATAATATGAAGCTTTTCGCAATGATGTCAAATGCCCGCGTCGAAAGGGGCTTTTCAAGGTGAAAAAGACGTTTTCGCTTTTGGAATTTCTAAGCTGTTGCTGCGAGTTTTCGAACTGGCTTTTGCCAAATCGGGGACGGGACGATTCGATTAGGTTTAAATATTTGAATGGAAGTTTCCGTGACCTTTTCTTTCTGCGCACCCAGTGGTTACCTGGAAACCTACTTCCGTTGGATCTTCGAGCATCAGGGTGGGCATGGTCGAGTCCTCCTTGACATTATTTCCCCTTGGGTCATTATGACCCCCCCCCCTCTGAGGTTTCGAGCTCTTTGCGGTCAAAAGATACACTTTCGTAAGGCGAATTTGCGAATTCTCTTGTTCCCTTGTCCACAGTCCTTTTTTATTGTGGTCTTTTACTTTTGCATTACATTTTTGACATGTATGAGAAAACTGACTTTAAATTTGACAATTTTCTTAACTCATTAGGCTGTGAGACTTCCGTTCAGGGAAATGGTCAATGTGGATTTATTCTGATTAGTCTTCGACTTGGGATCTGCTCGAATCATCTCATGATTTTAGCTTCTCTATCGATGTAAGTTTGCTCGCATTGTTTTACAGAATGCCCTGCTCCTTGGATTCTTCTTATTTTATCCTTTTAGACATTATTTTTGCAAACGTTTCTTATTTTCTTGTGATCGTTTCCACACAACACGTTTCTTCCAAATCGTCTCACGGAAAGTTTCATCAAGCACGTCATGGACACCCCATGCCATATAAAAAGAATCGTGTAAGCGGCAAATGCAATTAAATCAGAATGTTCGTCACCGGATTTTTGTTAATGGATTTCGAAGAAAAACAAGTGGGGATGGCCATATGCGAAAACCGCAGGAATGAGCGATTCGCAGAAAGCCGCGGATAGAAGCATTTGCTCTCTTTGGGCCGTTTTCTGTGTAGATTTTGGTCCTGAAGGAAATGACGCGCCGAGTCACCTCATACACTCACTGTTTTACATTTCTATTAATTTTAATAAGGCAAAACTTGGCCGAACTCCTTTGCCCTTCCGACTGACGTAAAAAAGAAAAATTCGACTGAATCGGTATTCCTAAAATATTTATTTAATGTTCATCGGCCTTTATTTTATTGGCGTAAAAGCTTTCGAGAAACACATTATTTCTAATGATATCATGTTAAAACGCTGCACTTGAGACTAACGCAGTCGCAGGGTTGTGAAACGCATTAGGTTTGTAATGGCTTCTTTTTAAATTTAATTAAATTTTGTTATATTTTTCAGTATATGTCTATATATAAATATAATGGAAAATGTCGTTAATGGATGGAAGCGCGATTTGACTTTTCCTGGGCTTGGGCAATTATTCCTAATTTTTAGGTTGCCCTGTTAATGATTACGATTAAGGAATTGCGCAGCTCAGTCTTTACATGGTTTGCAATGCAATTTATGGGAATCCTAAATTTCATACATATATAAATTCAGTTAATTAATGAGGAGAATTATATGAAAAAGCATTTGTATACAGTATCGCTTTCGCAGTCTCGACTGGGACTTCTGGCTTTAAAAAATTCCCCAACTTTGTTCCAATTGATAGGCTCGAAGATTCCTGGGGGAAAGAAAAGCCTCCCTTCAGTGCGATAAAACATACAGGAATGCTTACAGCGAAAGTATGGCCAAACAGTAGGCTAAACAATAGGTTCACACTGGGAACTTCCCTAGCGTTTCATCACTTTTTGTTGTATTTTCCGTATTTTCTGTCATTACTCATCAGAACGGCATTATCGCTCTGTAGTGCTACTCGGTGTAATATCTCTTTCTTTTCTACAACAGTAAGAATTTCATATGAGAGAAAGTCAGTAAGACATTATTAATTACAGAAGAAAATTGTGACATCGGAGAAAAAAATATTAATAAAGAAGGAAAATTTATAAAATTAAAATAATCAAAAATTAGCCCTTATTTCTTTTAATTTGTGTCCAAAATTTTCTGCCCATTATAATTCTTTTTAATAGACTCACCCACCGGACGAAACAATTGAGCCCGCCCTTGTGATTTCCATCGGGAGAGAATGTCTCTAGGTCGTTAAGGGGTGGCTGCCAATTGCTCAAGGCGAAGGGAAGCTAGGTGTTCGAATGAAATCGAAGGGAGAGGGTTGCGATTGCCCGCGCTAACGGTAGAAAACCCCCGCGGGCCCCCAGTTCTAAATATAATGCGTTTTACGGTTCATTGTCTTTTTATAGCGTGGTCTACGTGACTGATATCCCGAGCGAGAGCTCAGTCAAGTATCTCCGCTATCGGTGTTTTTCTTTGCGGGAAAAAGGAAAACGGTTGGGAGACGAGGGGAAGACGTTCACATTCTGGCTCATCCAGGTGTTTTCCTTGTTGGACTGGTCAGTGATATCATCTGGTAGTTAACCACCTCCTTGACCTCTTCCTGTCTACTGAGACCTCCCAAAGTCTCGTTTCTGCAGCTTTTCATGCCCGCATCCGGTGCTTCGATAACATCCTCCGTTCTCCTTTTTTGTTTCTTGTTTGATGTGCGCAAACCCATGTTTATTACTGTAAGCGTTTTTTGCACTTTTGTTTTTTTTCATGCTCTTTGTTCGGATTTTCCTCGTTTCTTTTCTCGCTTGACTCTGATGACAGAAAGCTCTCTTGCAAACTCTGCCATTTTCGCTTGTCAGAAGCAAGACGACATTTAAGAAACTCTCTCCTATAAAAAAGGAATAAAGTGAACTTTTATATTTTAAGAGAAATCAAAAAACAACCCCTCAAGAGATCTGATATGCCCGTCCATAGATGACTGTGGTTGTATCTTCATTTTTCCGAAGGTCTCTGTAAAAATAATAAACGAAAAAATTGAAAATTGCAACTGACCAGACAATTTCTTTATATTTACGAAGAGGAAAATCCCTTCGTTTCACAATACGTGAAAAATGCAAATTTACATAACCCGGTTTCAAAACACGAGGCCGAAAATTACAACAAACCTTCTTACCCCAAATATCTTATCTGGGTTTGTTTTTAACTCGAAATCCAAACAATCTGTAATTAATTTGAAACTTGTGCAGAAGAAAGGGAATTAATAGAATTAGGAAAAGGCCGGAAAACTGAAGGGAGGGGGGGGGGGAGGGCAAAAGCAGCAAAACCTACGGGAAGTTCTTTAGGGCACATGCCTCAATAATTGTTATTCACTTATTTCAATAATAATTTCACTTATTTTTGCTTTTTGCTTGCGAAGGGTGTAAAAGCATTATATTTGGCAAAATATTTTTTTACGAATGAGTTGCATTGAATCAGGTCAAGGAAAGAATGAATTGTTTAAAAATTGTCTTGCTTAGCGGTGGGGAAGGTTGTCGCCTATAAATTTTAAAAAAATATTTAAGGCGCATTGCTTTCTAGAATGTCAATGCCTTTTGACACTCAGTTGCGGCTTTTCCACTGGCAAAAGCAAGAACCTAAGGAAAGGCAAAAACTCGGCACGAACAGGCAAACACAATCGAGTCGTCGAAAGTAATACCAAGACCTACAATTCCTTTCTTTTCTCGCAAAGACTTTCGCTTGTTCATTTCAAATGAAATATATGGCAACCAAAGCGGGAAACAAAAAAGTCAAATGAATTACAAAAGGACAACTCGCATAGGGGAGCAGAACCATGGCTTTCGGTTTCATAGCCGCGCGCCAAACGCATTGGCCAAGAGTGGCAAAAGATGTTCCTCACACGAGCAATGTATTCTGCCGGGGGCGGAGGTTTCCACCCTCGCTCTGGCCAACCACCCAGGCGAGAAAGAGATTGTTAACCTCCTCCCGTAGTCGTGGTCGCTGCATTAAACCCAAAAGAAAAATGCAGGCGAAGGCGTGATTGGAGCGTTGAGTGAGCGGCGTGCGTCACAGCACCACCATCGGCCCGAGAGGAGCACAGAGATAGCTGCTTTATGTATCAGTCCGTTTACCTGCTTACCTGTGGCCACAAGTGTAGCGTCTGTTACTCCGCGACATTTCTTGCATCGATTATGTGCGTTTGATAGATTTTTTTGTTTTAATTTTTTATGTGCATGCCTTTCACTCAACATTACTTGAAAATGCCAGCATTGTTAAAGGTAAATAGTTTTCATTTTATAAGTTTTTCAAAGTTTTCCACGGGGCGCAATTCTTATTTAATTCTGCCGTGTAAGGGTGAATAATGAATTTTTGTTTAAAAGTTGAAAATTCTCTGCTATTGAAGGTGTTTTTTTTCCACAAGCGCAACAATCGTTTGCCATTAATTATGGAAAAATGCAAAACTCGGGGAAAAAAATAAGATCGTTACTAATAATTCCGGAAAGTGAGCATGATGCTCTCGGCATTACTCATTCATTCCTTGCAAGTTTTTCTGTTTTCGGGTGACGTCAGAAAAGCGTTCCCCATTCTTGTGCATTTTGACAGCTGCCTCAACTTAGAATGTGTGTGCAATGGCGACAGAAGCTTTGCCAGCTGAACCTGTTTAAAGCGCGGGAGTCGTGAATTCATGTTCGCTACTGAAAAGTGCAAAAGCTCGTTGCGGTCAGATTGAACTCCGTGGTTTTTTTAGAATGTATTTCGCGAACCGTGAATTTCATTGTTGGAAGAAGAATCTCGAGCCGATTTTGCATAGCCGTTCAGCATTTCTTTTGTCAATCGCTGAGGACTTTGCTGATCTGACACGTTTTCTGTCCATTGGCGATTTTTATGTCGTTTTGTTTCACTGATCGAATCATTTAGCACCAGAAAGCGTTTTTTCGTTATTAAAGGCTTTTTTTACATTGAAATTGAAGGGTACCGTTTTTAATAATTTGGTATTGTTTCCTCATGAGAAATACTACAATTTGGGATTACTTGTATATTACAATAAATAAGTTAATATTTAAATTATAGAATTAAAAAAAATTAAGTAAACTCCACGTCGAAAGCGAAAGAAAATTTCAAGAATTTTGATTCTTTTTCACGTATTTAATTATTAAAAAGTTTTATATCTGAAGTAGAATAAAATGGCCCGTTACTTTCTTGGCAAATTAAATTGCTGTTATTTGTTTTCTAACCATTATGGAAGTTTTAATTTCTTCTATTTCCTCGTGTCGCATTTTAACTTGCACCTTACAGAATATCTTTTCTCTAGCTTTATCGTTGGCATGTTTCTTCGGAGTAAATGAATTTTTGGCATCGACTCCCCAAATAGGAAATATAATCTCTCTTGGAACCGCATCAAGTACTTGAAATTCTTGCTATAGTTTCCTGGCCAATAAAGGAAAAAGCCAAAAGGTTGGTTGATTCCTAATCCCAAAGGTTGCAGAGGAACTTCTCAAGCCAAAACCCTCGGGTGCCATGATGAGACTGGAAAGAGAAGATAAAAAGAAATGGCGGGAGCCGCGAAACTTGCCCGAGCGAAGACGTCACGCCGGTGGTTGCATAAGACATCTGACGTTCTAGAAATTTCCGCTCGGCGAAAACCTCTCGAATTCGACATTCTGCCATCGATTCAGGAAACGGTCATAATTACTTCGGAGAAAAGTTACTGCGGTTCACCTGTGTGGCCGATCTCAATTTAAAGAATTTTTTCAAGTTTTTAATGTCGAACTCTTGCAATTCGGGTTTTCTGAGGACAATCGAGCACACTTTGATCCATGCCAGAGTGAAACAATAAAAGTCACTCAAAGGAACAACGTGTAACAAACAATGCAGGATTTGTTATAGAAAAAATGTCCGGAATTGCTATTTTTACTGCACCCATAAACCTTTTAAAGTGTTATAAAATCACAATGAGAATTTATGGCGTTTTTGAACTTCCCTCGTCTGGTTTGCAACCGCAGTCTGACGTAGGTTGCATTGATTCTCCCGAGGGTCATTAAAGGATGGGTTGACGGTGCACGTCCCGGAATATAAAACCAAGCGAGGAACCCCGGGATTGACAGTAGTCAGACCAGCTGGGGCCCTCAAGGTTGCTCCCTGCAAGACGATGGCACAGGCCTGGCTCAAAGGTACTCCGCCGATTGTGTTTGAGAAGTGGGTTTTTCTTGCGCCGTTGAATTCGTCCGAGTCGAAGAGGTCAACATTGTGCGTTTAACGGGAAAATTTTGTCGACTAAAAGCAATGCGGATATAACACTTATTCGTATGTAATTTCGAATTAAAGGATAAATCCGTTCCACTTTACCGCGAGACGCGAGATCTGTGACGCACGAGCACTTTCTACAGTTATCAAAGGTTGAATCATTTCACGAAAACCCTAAACTTTGGCCATTGCGTTGGAGCTATAGACCGGCCAGGTCTGGTCGGCCCCCTCCCTTTTCACAATTTTATCATTCCATCCAAACTGTCCTTTGAGTTTGTGTTTACCAAAAAAAGTTTGGTCAAATGAAAATTTGCTCATGTCGTTGTAATAATGAGCAATAACCCGGAGATTCTCCAGCCTAACGTGTTTGCATAAAGTTGTGTGTGCTTTTGGAGTTGTGTTTACACTTCATCACGTGCTTCACCCATTGATGGCGGTGCAATAAAACCAGCCAAAGTACAAATTAAATGACAGGAAGCAATTACATATTTCTCTAATTGAGGCTCCACAGGTAAATTTTGTATTAGATCGTAGTGAAAGCGTGGTTTTAGCTTTCCGGCTTATTGTAAATTGTTGGCCTCTTTGGTTTTCTTTCCGGTCAGGTTTGCCCTTTGATAAGGCATCAATGGAGCATCCCTGCCCGATCATTCCGACTCGAAGCAATAATATGGAGCAAAAGCGCAGTGCACAATTTTGGCCTTGTGCAAATTCAAAAATCGTGCTCCATCCAGTTCACAAGAGTATTAAATATTAAAACCGGTTGTTTTACCTTGTAATGATTTACGTAAAAATGAAGTAGGCTGTGAATTGGTATAAAACTGAAAGCGGACGTTTCCATTAAGCATCTCTCCGGAGTCTAAGCGTTTTCTTCTACTGTTGTTGCAGACTGCAGGAGAAAAGGCGATAGATTTCAGCGAACTACTGAAACCTCGAACTGCCAAATCAACCGGCAGTGCCAAATCAACCGGCGGTGCCCTAGCTTCAGCGCCCTCTCAAAAGCCATTCAAAAAATGGAGGAAACGACACTCGGCGGAGAACCCCTCCCCCCAGAAGCCCACTAACAACGAAGATGACATGAATTTACTCAAATTTCTGGCGCTGGTGAGTATTCAAGTAGAATGAAACGACGAGTTGCATACGTTGACATGTCCCGTCGTCTTCTTTTCGTCTGCTTTCATCTGCTGAAGGTGCGCAAGTCCCCGCAGCAAAACTTGAAAACTTGCTTGGCGTTGGTTGCCAACAGTCTTTTACGGTTACATCAAGGAGTGGAGAGAAAAGTCGTGAATTGCCGGCTGGTCGTTACAATAAAACAAATAACGCTGCTTTGACGTATTTCCAGCAGAATATTTTTGACCTGTAATCTTGGTCAGGAGAGGAGTAAGTTTACATCGAAGTAAAAGGCAGCGGTTTTACTGAAAATTTTTCAACTTTTTTAACCCCCGAAAATCGGATAATTGTCGGCGCGCAGAACAGAAAATGTCAGTGTAACTTTTTTGTCCGCAGAACGCGTTGGACTTGACGGCACCCGCAAGTGACATCCTCCTGAAAAAGCGGCAAAACAAATGGTTCCAACTGTCGGGCCACCCGGACTGCTTCGCCCCGGCCGGACCCGGAACTATCTGGAAAAAGAGGTCGGGCGCCGACAACTCCGAGCGAGCTGTCTACGAAGCCCTGTCCGCCGATCCTATCCTCCGTGATCTAGTCCCCAGGTACTTCCGAGAAGTCGAGTACCAAGGAGAGAAATTCATCGAGCTTCAGGATCTCCTGCACGGGTTCTCGGACCCCTCCGTCATGGACGTCAAGCTGGGCACGAGAACGTTCTTGGAGTCGGAGGTGCAGAAAACGACAGCGAGACACGATCTCTACCTTAAGGTGAGAGGCTTGCCGGCCCCTTGGGACTCACCTTCGCGAGAGCCAATCAGAGCCTTCCCTTCTTTTCAATGCCGACTTCGAAAGCGACGGAGTACTTTTTCGTTTGGAATGAGCGCTTTTCGCGGTACCTGATCGGGTTTTAAAAGAGGTGGTGTGGGTTGTTGTTGGCTGCGTTAATATGTCGTCGTGCTTTTTAATTGGTGTGACCTCTGTGACGATCGTCGCTCGGAATTGTTCTAATAGAGCTCTGCGTACATGTAGGCTTATTAGTCTGCGACCTTGCCGGGCGATCTTCCTGGCTTTTGATGCGCCAGTCTCGGTTCTTTCCTTTTTTCTTTTCCAAACCGAAAACCAACTCGGAATTCTATGTTCGCAGATGGTGGCTGTTGATCCCAACGCCCCGACAGAAGAAGAACACAACTGCCAAGCCGTGACCAAACTCAGGTACATGCAATTCCGGGAACAACAGTCCTCCACCTGCAGTCAGGGCTTCCGGATAGAAGCGATGAAACTGAGAGGCTCTCCTCCCGTGACCAACCTAAAGAAGGTCAAATCCAGGAAAGAAGTCCTAGTCACGTTGTCCCTCTTCCTGGCCGGTCGGGAGGACGCGAGGCAGAGGTTTCTCACCAGACTCAACGAGATCCGTACAAAGCTGGAGGAGTCCGCATATTTCCAAAGCCACGAGGTGAGTCCCTGTTTTTCTGCATCCTGGCATATCTCCGCAAGGGAAAGTCACTCACGTGTGTCTTTCTCTTCGTTTCAGGTTGTCGGCAGCAGCTTGTTCATGATTTACGACGACCACAACGTCGGCGTCTGGCTGATAGACTTCGCCAAGACGTACTCGGTGCCCCCCGGGGTCGTCGTCAATCACAGGCGGCCCTGGGTGCAGGGGAACCACGAAGAGGGCCTGCTCTTCGGTCTGGACCAACTCATTAGCGTAAGTCTCGCCGCAATGATCCCGTTAAAACACCGCGAAGGGCCTTGACCTCCTTAACCACGAAATATCTCATTGGGAGCCTTCTCTCGAGAAACTCTTTGCCACGCCGGAAAATAATTGCTTTCCTTTGTTCTATTTTCAGTAACTGTTATTTAACTCATCAAGGTGGAATTAAATTGAATCGTAACGGGAGAGGGAGGGGGAGTTCATTTAAATGCGGCACTTCAGTTAGGCCAATGACGTCAGCGGGCCTTTCGAATTCTCGGATTTGTTTGTTCTCTCGAGGACTCGAAAGGCCACGCCGATGAGGGTGTGTTGGCGGCGACACCTCTCCCGCTCTTGACGACGTGAGAATGCTCAGCGGTTGACCCCTTTCTCCTTCTGGTTGCAGGTGCTCGAAGAAATCGACTGCTCCCCCGTGCAAAGAAGCGAGTTCATAAGTCAAACGAACAGCAATCATTCGGATTCGAAGTCGTGAATTCCAGCGACGGGGGCAGTTTGGTTTTTGAAGCAACATGACTTGCTGACAAGTTTTCGACAAGACGACTTGGTGTTTCGTTCGGCGAAGATTAGCTGCTGCTGCTGTTGGGGAGGATTCCCGTCCTGACGACGACGCAAAGCAAGCGACGGAAATTGCGGAAGTGTCTTCATTAAAATCGTTGTTATTGATGCTGTTTTGTTGTTGTTGTTGTTGTATTTGTTGTTATCGGTATTTGTTTTACTTTTTTACATTTATTTAAGCAATTCTATTATTATTATTCTTATCATAATATCGTTAGTGGTTGGGAGAGTCAGATCTGATAAGTTTTAACCTTTGAAGCGCGTCCGCGTGTCGAAGAAAATTTTCTCGTCTCAGAGGGGATGTCTCGGATCGACACCTTTGAACTTTGTCGAAATCTCCGTGTCAGTCTTGACTGATTCCTCTCGGCTGGCGCTCGACCGAGAGTGATAACACGACGTTCTGAAAACTCGGTCGAGGAAGCGCGATCTGTGTCGGACGCCTCCGACGCTTTGCTCTCATAACGTCGATGAATTAACGTTCATCTCGTGCTGACGCGAACGCTTCCCGCGTTCAGATGGAAAACTGCACAAAATTAAAATGTTAATCAAAAGATGTTTGCTTCGACTTCATCCAAACATCCTTTGCACTGTAGAAACGTGGCAAAAATGTTATTTGGCTTTATGAAAATGATGTTGTCATTCCTCAGTAATTGTTAGAGACTTGCAAGAGGGCGAAGGACTCATTGCTATCCACCATATCCTCCGCTGTCTTCGCGTTCAGAATGACCTTCACGAAATTCCCCAATACAACGGCATTGGCATATATTGGCATATTGGCATACCTCGTGAAATAAATTCGACCAAAAGCAGAACGTCTTTCCAGAAAGGCGAGTTGGAGTTGAACTGGTCTAAAACCAGAATCGGTTCGAGCGCTCACTTCGCATTCAAACATGGCCGCTACCTTAGCCGTTTATATACTCGCGCTTGCACTTGAACGGTTGAGGTGACCGAGGCTAACACTTATCATAGGTACTTTACTTATTTAACGAATCAGGATTTTTCGATAAGGTTACTCTTACATGATCTCTGACTTTTTGTGTGAGATAACATTGTGTTTCGAATAAGAATTGTTTGCATTTTCAACTTTTTTTTATTATAAAAATTGATTGAATGGTAAAATGTTGTTTTATTAATTTATTAATATTACTGAACGGTCGCCCTAAATGAAGCATTTAATTGGTTTTGTAGAATTTTAATGGAAGAAATGAAAAATAGTTATAAATTTTAGATAGAATTCATTGCACTGCCATTTATGTGTAAACCAGGAAATGTCTTTGGACGATAATTGTTTGTAGGAGCGGGCACCGAAGTGACATTTCGTTAAAACAAAGCAATCTAAATTATTGAAAGAATAGAAAGAATAGAATGTAAACCTGCTGCAGTGTAAATCCTAATTGGTTTCAAAGTCCCTATTGTGCTGATGAAACAGTTAGAATGCAAAGTAAAAAAGTAAAAGGCTTGGGCGGTTTTTATTTTGTGCAGTTAACGTGACCAAGTACCTCAAAATGTTTATTTGATGGTAATTCTGTTGTCAAAATCCCGAAATCGTCCAAGTTTTATATGCGCTGTTCTTAAATTTTTCACCACACCATGTTTACACTTTGCTTAGGTTCTATTAATAGATTCAAATTGTAAAGAGCAAAATCAACTTTAATGACAAATGCCATAGGGCAGAGTATTCACTGGTTCTGTCTGCTCTTGAAATTGTGTAGTGCTTATCTGGTTTTTCAAGATTGAAAATGAGTTCAGTATACATAGTATATATTGGAAAGTGTTATGTGACTTTTTATTGAAATCCTTTTAAATCTCCGGTAAATGAGGGAGATTCCCTCCCATGAGGCCTTGCAAAGACTACCGATCGCAATCAGAAATTTGAAGCTTAGAAAAAGAACTCTGAGGTTAAAAAATTATTGGGTTATTACAGACCAATATTTCAGTTTTGTTTAGATTATTCAGAGTGCGAGTTGAATTATTAGAAATCCTTTGGAAAGCGAAAGAACCGAAAGGAACAGAAAAATTCATAATGGATTCGGTAAAGGAGCATCGCACTCAAGTTTTAGGGTTTTTATTTTATTTTTACTTATTTCTAAAGCTGTATTCTGCATCTTGGGATCTTGCTTTGGATTTAGAGATCTTCGGATTTCTAAAACACGTCGTCCTATCGCTTAATGCTTTTCTCAATTCTTTTATTGTTTAGTCCCGGTCTGTTGGGATTAAGTTTCCTTGACATCCAGTCAATGTCAAACGATTACAGGATATCTGAGTTAGAGATTATTCAGTGCAACGACGACAATGGAAAACCCAGCCTAAGTAAAGCAAAAACGATCACTTTTCCAAAAGGAAATAAATTGAAAGTTTTGAAATAAACTCTCCCGCGCATTTTGTAACTTCCGGTGAATCGAGTATTGTTTGCCGCTTTGCACAGTGGCCAATTGTCGAATTAACCTACTCAACCTTAGAGTCAGAGTTTTAAATTAGTTTAACGTTGGAAAAAGTTTACCGACAGTTCACGCATTAATTATTTCTGCGGGAGAAAGGGTTGACGGATTATGGCTGGGCGGTTCGGTCTGGTGAAATTGGGTCCTCCCATCGAGGTGTTTGCTTTAAATAAAGCCTATTTAGAGGACGATAATCCGAATAAAGTTAATTTGGGAGTTGGAGGTGAGTTCTTACAAATTCATTTTACATTGTAAAATCCTTTTATTTTTTCTTTTGGTATAAATCGTTATGTAATTTAAATTCAGCATTTCATCGAATGGTTAAACATCAAAATTTACACATTCAGTTTTTTATGACAATGTAATTTAGTGTGTTCATGATTAGCTTATAGGACAGATGAAGGGAAACCATGGGTGCTTCCAGTTGTCAAAAAAGTAGAAATGGATTTGGCTGCTGATCCTGTTCAGAATCATGAATACTTGCCTGTTCTTGGTATGGAGGCTTTCACCCAGGCTGCCACCAGCATGGTCCTGGGGGAAAATAATCCTGCTCTCGTGGAAGGAAGGGTGGGTTTGCTTTGTCAGGATTTATAAGCTTTGGTCCTCTGGATTCTTACAAATTTGAATTCCAATTTTTTCCAGGCTTTTGGAGTGCAAACTTTGAGTGGTACAGGTGCCCTGCGTGTAGGGGCTGAGTTTCTTTCAAAAATATTAAAGCTAAAAACATTTTATTACTCAAAACCTACTTGGGGTAAGGAATCAAATTTTTTTTTGTTTAAACACCAAGACCTACACCTAATTAAAATTTTCTTGCCAATACAAACACAGAAAGAATTTGAAAAATGTTTTGATAAAGAATGCAACTGCACAGCATTACCTAACTCCATGAGTTGCAGACTTTTTTATTTGCTTAATGAAAAATGACTGAAAGGTAATTAAATGCATTTTAGTGAACAGTTTTTTTTCTCTGGGGCAGATCATTTGTGCTAGGCAAAAAATTTAATGATAAGGATTCCCAGATTTTCTACTTAGATTAAAGTTTTAACAATAGACATTATCTAAAAATTATTAATTTTATCAATTTCAGAAAATCATCATCTTGTGTTTGTAAATGCTGGTTTCACTGATCCACACACATACAGATATTGGGATTCTGACAAAAAGACACTGGATTTTGAGGGAATGTGTGAGGACTTGAGAACTGCACCTGAGCATTCTGTTGTGATCCTCCATGCTTGTGCCCATAATCCTACAGGTTGTGATCCCTCAAAGGAGCAGTGGATGGAATTGGCTGAGATTATTAGGGTACAGTAACTTCTTTTTGTGCTTGTTTGCACTGCTCTCATGCAAAAGTTACATAAAAGTTAAGAAATCATAATTTGAAGTTTATCTTTTGTGTCAGCATTGTGGATTTTGGTGTCTCTAGGCAAAATTTTTTTGTAAGCTTATTTAATTTAAATTTTTTTGAGAAGGTCCAGTGACTAATTTTTTGAAATCAAATTATCATTGAACAGAGACTTTAATTATGTGATCTAACATCTTGGGGTAGAAAACTTTAAAAGAGAAATTCAAATTGCCAGATTTAGGGTAGTGAGGGTCTATCATTCCTTCATTTATTGGAAACAAAAAAAATGCATTTTTGAGAAAAACTGCTAAATAAATCCAATTTGATAAAGTTACAAAATTGAAATTATTAATTTAACAATAATTTTCAAACTGTTAAGCTCAAATTTTTTTCTTCCAAAATTTAAGAATGAATAGAGATTATGGCTGGATGAATCTTTTAATTCTTTACTCAATAGTTGTACATCATATGTTTTAATTATGTTGTTTATTAGGAGGTCTTATTCGAAGTAGGTCAAGGATTGGTCAGTCATCTAGTATTTTTTATAAATTGAGAAATAAACCATTTGTGTGTTTATGAAAGTAAGCAGAGCTTTAAACAGTCTGACGTAGATGATTTAGATGCACTTTTTAAGTTTTCAAAGGGACTTGCAATCAGTTTGTTCTGGGGCGTCTGTTTCGCTTCGAGCGCAGTTCAAAGTCCGCTTCCCAGTTTTCCTCGCTGCCTGAACTTTGGCGCACCTTCTCAGGGATTTTTCAAGGTCTGCCGAGATAGCCCAAGCTGACAAGGTGCATGATCGTTACCTTTTCACTATCATCGGGGGGGAGGGGAGGGTTGGTTAAAAGACCTATGATGGACTGATGATTTAATGTAGGCCAGTTTACTGACGAGGCTATAAAAATTGGGAGATATTTCCAACGTGTTTGCATATCTTGTCTTGAAATAAATTGAAAGAAACTTTGGAAGCCACTAATTAATAGCCCCTTGACATTCTACAAGGTGGCTTAGAGAGACCTTATCACTAAAGTGATCATCAAGGTCTTACTCTAGGGAATGTCTTTCCATTCGAATGGATCGTTCCGCTGACGTCATGTTTTGTCTGTTTCATCTGGCCGGGCAAAACAGTCGCTCTGGCCAAAAACCTAGGGCGTGACGCCCGTACTTTACGACACACAAAGTGCCAAGTAATTTTTCCGGTGTTTCGCAAACAGATTGAAATTTGATCGCAGTTTGGCAATACTCAAGGGTCAAGGACCACCTCCGATGTCGTGAAGGAATTCAGCGAAGCCTTCGAAATGAACTCACTGTAGTGGAGGACCTTGGGCGCCATTGCGGAAACGGAAGGCTTTTATAATTATTGGCACGTTTGACTGTTTCAGAAAAGAAAATTGTTCCCCTTTTTCGATTCGGCGTATCAGGGATTCGCTTCGGGTGACTTGGACGAAGATGCCTGGGCAGTTCGTTATTTTGCCAAGAACGGCTTTGAAATGCTCATATCGCAGTCTTTCGCTAAAAATTTCGGCTTATACAGTAAGTCATTCAAGTCGATAATCAATCGAGATAACGGCAGAACGCTGAAGCGGCTGCTTCATTTTTTCACTATTTACATATAAGAAACAGTGCTCATGCATTGTCGGCCAAAAGTGTGAAACTACCATAAGGAAATGGATATAGTCATATAAAAGCAAATCTATTCGCTATTAACCTCTGACCGGAGCGATTGCATTTTGCACTGCTTTTTTTCATTATTCTTTGGATAAGTTTAATGTAGGAACATCTTTTCCTGCATTATATAAAGGCGAAAGTGAGCTCTTGGGTCGTTAAAATGTTAATTAATAAATGCGTTCCCCTGTTTGCTTTCAGACGAAAGGGTGGGAAACCTGACCTTCATCGTCGCTGACAAATCTGTGCTGCCCTGCGTAAGATCCCAAGTCACCCTCATCGTCAGGGGGATGTATTCGAACCCTCCCAACCACGGGAGCAGAATAGTCGCGACTGTTCTCAATAATCCTCAGCTTTTTGGCGAATGGTGAGCTCCGAGAGTGAATCTCACGTTCCATTTTTTCTCGCTTCTCTCCACTTATTGAACGGTCTTTTGCCGTTGCTTTTTTGAAGGAAGGGATGCATCAAAGTGATGGCCAATAGAATAAAAGAAATGAGGGGAGGATTGAGAGAGAGATTGCTAGCCCTGGGAACTCCGAACAATTCACACTGGAACCACATCACCGATCAAATCGGCATGTTTTCCTACAGCGGACTCACCCGTGAGTACATAAGGTGTTCTTTTCAAGTGCACGAGTTCAGCACCTAAAGCTCGCGCTTTTTCTGTCGACAGCCAAACAAGTGGAGCATCTGGTGCAGCATCACCACATATACTTGTTGAAGTCCGGCAGAATGAACATGTGCGGCCTCACAACGAAGAATTTGGATTATGTTGCGGCAGCAATAAATGACGCAATCATTACGTATCCGGACGAAGACGTAACGAAAGACGACGAGAAACGTTAAATCCTACCGCTCCGTGGATTTTATAAGTGGGCTCAATTCATTAGATGAGAATACGAAACTAGAATATGGGTTTAAAAAATATTTATATTTATTTGAAATTTATACACTTTATTTATTTTCATATTGTTTGAAATAAGACAGAGAAAAGTGCGATCCGTATTTGTAACTTTTTGTAAAATTGATTTATTTGAAAAGAATTTTATAAGAGTGAACAAATAGTTTTTTCCCTTGTTCCAGGAATATATTTTTTAAGATTGTGGCGGCCTTAAATATTCGTTAAATTTATTTAAAACTCTTTTTAAATACAAGATTTGTGTTTATTTTAAAGGAAAAATTATGGCTTTGAACAATCACTCGTAAAAAAATGAAGAAATGATGAATAAAATTCTATTGAAAAATTTCTTTAATCTTGCTTTAAACAAAAAGCAATTTTTATAAAACTACCGAAAATAAGGTTGAACAGTTTTCGGGTTGATGAGCTGATCGAGATTTTTTACTATTATCACTGTACTTGGTGGTTGAAAAGGCAGACGCAGAATTTTGCATTTATTATTTTACATTTTATTCATTACGGGCCATTCAGTGTTGGCTTATTTACGACTGAGTTCCTTCTTCTGAGACTGATTGTCCTAATAATTAAGATTAAAAACTACTGGGCAGATTCTTTGGATTCCTCTCACCGTAACAAAAAATTTAATCTAATTCATCTTAACTGTGATGTAATTAGACTATGTCGTTTTATTGAGATTATAACATTTAAAATTTTCTTCGGTTCCGATGAAGTTTTATGTCATATTTTTGACGTTGAATCTTTGCGGGGAACTTCCACCTTTTAATTAAATCTCTCTTTTTGAAAAAGTTTTCCAATTAAAATATTTAAGTCAAATGTTTTTAAAGCAAACTAAAATTTACAAAAATGATTTTTAGGAAAATTTGGGTGTTTGCAAGTTTTCTTGGCTCAAAAGTCGTTGTGATTTATTGTTTTGTTTTTTCTTCCAACTATTATGATGAACTAAGGTGCATTAATAATCAGTTAAAATGATTAATCTTTCTATTTTAAATAATTATTACATTAAAGAAATTTTATTTTAGATTGTAAATGATTTTAAAAAAAATTTTTATTGCTTCATAAGCCAATGATAAAGTTTTCATTTGATGTCTATTATTAGTTATCACAGAAAAATAAAATTATTTCTCAGAAAATTAATTTTGTTTTCTTACAGTATTTTAAGCTTGAAAACAAATTCAACCATAAAGATAAATTTGATCCTTTTTAAGAAAATACATAAACATAACAAATTTATCTCACCCATAATGAGTCTAAGTATTCATTAATAATTACCCTGAAAATTTTAATATATCACAATGTAGAATGACACTATTTTTACACAGGAAACAATAATAAATAACCAATTTTACAAATAATTACTTTAAAAAAAAATTCTTTTACAAAACAGACTGACAAGCATTCTTTTTCCATCCTAAAAATATTTAAATTCCCAAGTCACAGTACGAACCCATTTTTTTATAGCAAACAATCTATTAATTTTCTATTACAAAAACTCTCATTTTTCATCGAATTAATTTTCTCAAAAACTGTTGGAAATGCCTTTTGACAATTTAATTTTTTTCTCATTTGATCATAGAGAGTATGATCGTACTGAAGTTTGAACTCTTCTTCATTCATGTGAATGTCTCCATAAGGCATTTTAAAGCCCTTGATATCTCTCACAAAGTCTTCTGTGTCTTTAAGTGACTTTTCAGGATGATATCCATAAGCTTTAGGAATCCCATAGATCCCTATGTTGATATACAGTTCATCAGGTTTTGTAGAGTGCACAAAACCTGGAGTGTTACTTAATCTAACAGGACAGAGCCAAATGGGGTACACGCCCAAAGTTTTATCAAACCTGTCAATGGCTGACTGAAGCTCACTGGCAGGCACCATCAGGTCCAGCATTATTGGCTGGTCCTGGTACAGCTTCTTAACTAATGCCACTTGGGGTATTTTGAAAAATGATAGTTTTGGTGTGACAGCCCAACCAAAGAGCATCCTAAAAAGGATGTTATTGCCAAAAGGTATTACTTCTTGCAGCACCCAGTAAGCAGACCTAGTGTGTCTGTAATAGTAATCCTTTATAGGAACATATTCCTGCCCAGTTCCTTTTATAAAATAATTTTTCAAATGTTGGTAAAACCAAGGTTTGTGCCACTTGCCTATTTCATTCAATTTATTTACTTCAATTTCATCAACCATTTTCCCTGTTGCTATAATGCACTGATTTTGATTGTACATCAAAGCTTCAACAAAATCATTGCTCTTATTGTTGCATTCAAATAAAAATCTCTGCACAGCCACACTTTCATTGTGAAAAGCCTTAAGCTGAAGTTTGACATAATTGTGTGCAGGTGTTAGTTTGATCTCAATTGCTGTCAGCAGCCCCAATGTTCCATAAGACCAAGGAATAGCATGAAATAAATCAGGGTTTTCTTCTTTTGAGCTTGTCACAAGACTTCCATCACTCAAAACCAGTTCATAGGAAACACAAGTGTTGTGAAACAATCCATATTTATGGGAAGATGAGTCCAATCCTGTACCTAGTACCAAACCTCCTACTGTTAATTCATTAATTCCTGGAATGACAGGAAGTGTGTAGCCCAAAGGTAATAATGTAGATATTAGTCGACCCACAGTGACACAGGGCTGCACCTTGACTGTAAGTTTTTCATTGTCTACTTCCAAAATATCTACTAGTTTTGTTCCAATATTGTAAAATGAGTCTTTAGTGGATGCGCCTTTCCCGCCGGTTAGTGATGTGTTTACATAGGATTTTTGTCCTGATTTGATCCACTGATGTATTTGTTTCTGAATGTTTCTAATTTTGTTCCTGTGCTGCTTTGGTGAGCTATGAATTTTAAATATCAGCCAATCTCTTACGCATGAACAAATGTCATGCCAAATCGACACCGGCAATAAATAAAAGCAAATAAAAATCCAGCGGTGCTTCAGCAGAACATACTCAAAAACTGACATGTTTAATACTTAAATGCACTATTTGCACCTCAATTGCGTTAGTATTTCCAAAAAAAAATCCTCCGAATAAACCATGAGATGACCTTCAGTTTTAAAGAAACAGTTTCAATTTATAACATTGGAGCTACTGAGTAAAAATTATTTTTACCGATGTAAAATAACCGGCAAATGCATTAATGATCATTATTCCTTTGCGAATTCTACAAAAGCCTGATCTCGACAGTTAGACAGTAGGCATAATGATATCTTTCGAATTCTTACAATTAACAGATGCGTTGGCCTTTTATGAAAATGATTGTTTGGAGCCAAAAGCTATCAACCCTAAATATTAACGAACACGAATATAATTAACAATAACATCTGAGCAAGGATATGTAGAAATTAAGGAAGTAAAACTGAAATTTATTGAACAAATATGTACTACAAAAAAGTTCGAGATCAGCGATTGTTGGCAACCATTGTGTTTATACATATGGAGAACGAAGGAGGAAAACACGCGGCCTTCTCATCAAACTGTTGTTAAATACAAATACCGAATTTAAAATAGCCTTATATAGTGTTTTAATAAGTTTCAAAATATTTCAGATATTTTAATTGTTATTGCTTTTATAGGCATTATTATTAATATTCTGAAAACTCCTGACGTGATACACATATTTGTATTTATCCAAAATCATTACGAATGCTGATTCTAAAAAATGTCAAGTGCAAAAAGTTTTCCAGAAGTAAAAGAAATAGTAGAGAAGTGGTGGGATAATCTTCAGTTCGAACGGAAATGTAACAGCACAAATTCAGTTCAGAAAATCGTGAGTAACTCATCCTCAGAATTTCAGGAAAGAGTTCTCCAAATTCTTGTTCAAAAAATTTTAAACCTCATTGAAAAATGTCACATGTCCAAAGATTTAAGTGACTTGCAACGTGCTTGCAATTCAATCAATGGTTGCTTTGATAATTTCGTGCACGCTGTTGATGCCGTGAGGCTTTTATTTTCACAGGTCGTTTCATTTATACATTTTGGTTTTACCGAATGCGAAGAGTTTCAATTGAATGTGAGGTAATGTTTGTCTAACCCTTTTCAAGAAACTGTGAAAACTTTCCAAATTAACAATTTGTACATTGTTGCAGAATAAATCAGAAAAATGCCTTGCTGGAATTGCTGCACAGTCTCAGCAGAATTTTGATATTAGTACTAAAATTAAAAAGAACTCAGAACTTGGATAAAGTAAAGAGGACAAGTCATAGCTCAAAAGATTTACAGAATGATCAAAATTGTAAATATCTGCTGTCAAGTTTAACTCACAAAATTGGCAGATTTTTATTAATGGATGATATTTTAATTGATACCAAGAACAATTTATCTATGTCAGTAGTTCTTATAAGAGAAGTATTAACACCTGATACAAATGCATTAATACAGGTATTAATATTATCTTTGCATATTTCTCTTGTTTGAATACCAAACTGAAGATGGCTTAGTTAAAATACTTTAGTGAATTCTCTAAATTTCACTTCATTGAAACATAAAGTTTATAAAATTAATTGGATGAATTTTATTACTTAATTTTTCATTTCAGTTCCATGAAAACTTTATTAAATCCATCCCTACTTTTTTATCAGAAGAAGATTTAAAATTAAATATATTGAAATTTTTGTTGACCAGTGCCTTCATAAATACTTGGTCGGTTAATATCATTGACAGCAGTTCCACTTTAATTTACCTCAAGTTTTTTGTATCTTTGTGTGAAAAGTAAGTTTAAATTACTGAAGCTTGTTTCGGTCTATTTCATTACAGAACAAGTTTATTTATTTTATTACAGGTACTCAAGTGAAACTCCCATTGTTTTAAACACATCAAGAACATTGCTTTTATTTATTAAACATGACTCATTTAAAGAATTTATCGACACTGCAGATGAGGAGCAAATAAAGGAGACCATTCCTATGTTACTCTCATGCATTTTCATGCTTTTGGAGCACCCTGTGTCCTGTGTTAGGAATTCAGCAAAAGATTTTCTTCAGCTGCTAGCAGTGCACCCTTCACTTCACTTAATCATGGTAGAGGCTGTGTTTAAATTGCCCAATGACAAAAGGAGTTATTTTATCAGTGTTGGAGCCTTGGCCAGAGAAATTGGCACAGAAATTTTGATGGAAAATAACTCTGAGCTTCCCAAGCAACTGATTTTTGCTCTTTGTGATCCAACAATGGTTTCTCATGTATGTTTTTTGTGCTTCGTTAAAGGTTTTGCACATATTTTATGAAAGTTGTTGTAGGTTTCTCTGGCTCTTGAATATGTGATATTGAATCATACACTTGCTAAGGAAAATTTTTCAAAATGGTGCGAAACATGGATTGTTCCATTGCTTATATCTCTTATGAATGTACTTCCAATTGTGGCAGCAGACATTGAAAAATTGCTGGAAAAAGCATTTAGAAAATATTCTAACTCAGTTGCTTATATTATTGACAGATGGTAGGTTAACTTGATCATTTTTTTTTGTAAGTTTTGGTGTAACTTTCATAAGCACCATAAAAAATTTTTTTTCAGGGCTAATCCATCATCTGGAGAGGAGCTTCGCTATGTTGTCACTGCTTTAAAAATCTCTCAAAAGCAGGGATTTAACTTTAAGGCTAACTCCCTTAGTGACAAAACTGAGGGAAGGGAAGGTAAGGTCATTGGGCTCTAGAATAATTTCTTCTTGAAATTATGTTCTTTCAAAAATCATGAAAAAAGTATCAAACTGTCAAATAAAAAACCTTTTTCTGGCATCCATATTGTTTTTTGCATTGACCACTGATTACAATTTACAACCTAATTTCAGGTTCAGGAAAGGATCCAATAAGTGAAAACTTATTGGAACATTGTTTACATCAAAAAGACGATGAAATACGAATAACTGCGATTTCTTTGATCGTAGAAGCTCAAAAAAGCACTAAATTATATTCAGAAAGAGATTTTAAACTGATTCTGTATTTTTTGAAATATAATTTAAACAACCATCAAGCTTCTACTAGACAAAAAATCCTTGGATTACTTCGGAAGGTTAATTTTTTAGCTCAATTTTTTCCTGTTAGAGATTTGTTTGTTTCACAAGTTTTTCTCTCTTGTAGATGTTAATTAGGTTTTCCGAGAGTAGAGCTCCCGCACTGAAGCCATGCAAAGACACAGACGAACTGGCAAGAAAATCAAAAATTCTCTGCATTTACAATCAATTCAAGGAACTTTTAATTGAATTTTGTTTTTCTAATATTTTTGTGGGATGCAATTTTAACAGGTTGAACTCGGTTTTAAATATTTTAGTACTTTGCTTCGACAATATAAAAAACATAAGTTTTAGTCGCGACATGACTGAATTTTACTGGAGCAAATTTCTCATAGCTTTAGACAGCAGCTACGAAGAGAATAAAGCTTTGGCTGTCGTTTTAGCCCAAAAATTGGATTTATCCTGCTTAGAAGCTAATGTAAGGTATTATATTTTCCCTCCAAGTTCGAACCCGAAATTTTCTATGATTTTTGTGGATGTTTGCTTTGTAGAAACCATTGAATGCAAAAGCATTGTTTGAAAAAGCTTTTAGTCTTTGCTCGCACATGGAACCACCCGATGTGCTCACAGGGGCTTACTTACTGCAACTCCTTACAAAATTACCTTCTTCTAAAGAAGTGCTCTCCACTTATTTCGTCGATAAAAATGCCTTGGACGATGTCGGCTATTATTGCATTCAAATACTAAAGGAAAAATTAAAGGAGCAGATACAGTTGGCAAAATTAGATCTCATGACGGCAGCCTTGTGCGGCCCAATGTATGGGATTTTGTTCGCCATAAGACTAATTTTCAAAAGCGTGGACTTATCTCATTATTTTGGTAAATTGTTAATCACATGTCGTAATTCCCAAGTTAATTTTTAATTGTAAATCCTTGGGTGATTTTCGTTTTCAGTTCCGGACAATTGGGAGCGTTCTGCCCTTTCTGAGTGGGGGCGAATTCTCAGCGATTTGGTGGAACTGAGCTTTGACATGACGCAAATAGTCGGGTGTGTTGTTAACAGTTCTTCTCCTGAGGGACACCTTCCGATGGATTTTCAGACGAATTTTGAGGATCTTTTATCTCAAAGTTTAGGCGAGAAATATGCTTTGAAAGGTGAGGATTTCAAGTGCAACGACTCTGAATTCAAAAATTATCTCAGAAGAATATTAACGAAACTGATGATCAATTGAAGGTTTTACGTATTCTTTCTCCTGCATTGACTCTTAAAAATAAAAAATAAATAAACGAAGTAACCTTTTTTTTTTGTTTCTAAAGATTCATCCCGGGAAAAGGAGAGAAAAGCCACACTCTTAAAAACCATCTGCAATAGTTTTTTTAAAAAACTGAATAAGTTACGGTCGAGGTGCGAGGAACCCGATTTCGATAGCTATGAATCTCTCCGCGGTGTTAACTGTCTTCTTAAAGAAAATCAGTTATTAATTCACAAAGTCAACGCTTTATGGGAAAGAACGCGCTCATCGTCGCAGGCGAAAATCAGCAGCGATGAAAGTCAACTGTTAACAAAACTGACGAATGCCAGAGTTGATTTAGAACACCTTGCGGAAGGGCTGCAGAAGGTGAATGTGGTTACAGAATGGCCAGCAACAGCTCAGGTGCTTTTGTTATGTGCCTGGAGATCCATAAAGGAAGCATCTCTTTACCTTGGCGATTTGGTTTCTAAATTGCCTGTGGAAAAAGAAAGTAAGAATTTGTCATTGACGGGCGATTGCTCTGCTGGGTTTAATAAAAGATAATTTTTTCAGTTGAGTCGGGGCTCGTGTCGAAAAACACGTTAATTAAGATAGGAGAGGAGCTCAAAATTCTCCTCTGCGAAATCAAGCACAGAGGTGCTTTCGAACAGGCCTATATCGGATTCATTCAACTAGTGAATTCTTTATGGAAATGTCCCGATAAGCAGTTGAATGATCTGCCCAGACAGTGGCTCGAGGACATTACAAATCAATTGGAATCGCCCCTTACTGATCAGAAGGTGAAGCTGTGTTCAACTCGAAGAAGTGCAGGGCTTCCGTTTTTGGTTCAGGTACATTAGACATAGCATTTTATTTCTGTTTCAGACTAATTCAATTTTTCAAGTTAGAGTTACATTTTTGGCCATTTCAAAAGCTTACTAAATTTTTTTTAAACTACTACAAAATAATTTATTACAGAAAAAAATAATTGCTAAAGGTAACATAATTTTTATATAATAAAATTAGTGAAAGTATTATTTAAAATTAGTATTATTTACTAAAAATTCATTAATTAATAATATTAAATTAATACACATTTATAATAATAAAATAATATTAAAAATAGTAAAAACATAAATAATATCAAAATTAGTAAAGCACTATTAAAATCTTACTAAAATATTAACGAAGTTATAATTTTATTTAGTAAGAATTTTACCGCGGTATACAATCCAAAAATATTTTGGACAAAATAGCTCTCAGTAAAGATATTAAAATTGACAAAATTACCGCTTAAAAGCAGTAAAAATTACAAAGAATGTTAGTAGAAAGTAAATGTTCGCCTTGGATAAGAGCAGTTGTTTTGAATTAATGGAATTTTATTCTAAAAATCAAAATCCATGGGACGATTAAAGGCAAATAGGCTTTTTCTTGTATTGCTTTTGTTGTAAAATAAATCCTTATTTTACGTTCATTTTAGGCGATAATTTGCTCCGAAATAGTTTCCATCAAATCAGCAACACCTTCCAGTTTGCACACTACAGTGAAGTCCTTGCTCAGAATCGCTGAAAATGGAGTGGCGCAGAATCCCGAAGCTAAAATACATGCTTTAAATGTTTTAAGAGCTCTTTTCAAACACGCGCAGTTGGGAGAACATGTGGCGTCTTATGTTGCGCAAGGTATGCATTTTTCGAGGAAACGGGTCCAGCTGGGGTACGGAATACGAATTAAACCAATAACTATTTCAGCGTTGATGACCTCGATTCGAGGAAGTCGAGCCGAGACGTGGTCGGAAAGGAATTCGTCGAGTTTGCTCTTCAGTTCTCTTATCACTCGAATTTTTGGCGTTTCGAGAAGTCGAGAAGAAATCTCGAAGAAAAATCGAATGACGAGCAGGTGAGTTGCGCTTTTTTATAATGCAGTCTATTCGCTTAATCGGAACATACTTTCCAGTTAAACGGCCGGCCCCAGTACACCAAGTTTGCAAATAAAATTACATTTTAATATCAAAAGCCGGCAGTTTTATAAAAAATTGCTGGGGTTGTTTTTTGTGAGTTTGCGCTAAGCTAATTGAAGATCATTTTGCAGGACTTTTTTTCAGAGATACTCAGAAGTATACGACTTCTTGTTATCGGAAATGGAGCTGGTGTACTCGAAGGAAAATTACGTGGACGGTCTTCATCCCAAACCCAGTTTATATCTAGTTCTTTTAATCTTGGGGAGACTGTACCCCCCGCCGGCAGAAGGTGAATTGCTCAAGAGATTAAGCGAACCTGCAATAAATCTGAAATTACTTACCTCGCCAAATGTTTTAGATCCCGAAAACATAGATCTGTCCGAATTCCTCCCGTACATCAATATGAGTCGCAAAAATTCCATCATGAAAATAAGAGAATTGAGCGCGAGGGCTTTGGTCCCTTTGATTCCATTCGACAGACTTCCGCATGAATTGGACTGCCGTTTCTCGGAGCTGTCCTTTGACAATAGAATCGCCCATAATGAAAGGCACGGCATTTTACTTCAGGTACATTGCCTGTGTTAATGGCCTGACGGTAATCCTTCAGTGCGTTCTCCTAATCTGGATGTTCGTTTTCAGATCAAAGAGTTACTGTCTCAGTCAGAGGAAAATCTTTCGAAGGGAACATTACCAGAAAGAGTACCGAATTGGATAGAAAACGTGAAGTGGATGTTTGACCATTCAAATCGAGTGCCTCTTATCGCGCTGTCTTCCTGTGTCAAAATTTTACACAATCTATTCAAAATTTTCCCCCTTTCAAGAGAAGCAATCGGAGAATTGGTAACGAACGCATCTGTCTCTGAGAATTTAGAGAGGCTGAGCGGTCCGGAACAAATGCTGCTCCCCGGGATTTTTGTATTTCTCGAGAATTTTTACTTTCTCAAGACCGACATTTTAGCTCATCAGTGGAAAATGGCTGAGGATTGTAAAGGACGTGAAACGTTTGTCGAGTTTTTCTTGTACATGTTAAAAAGCAAGATCAGCGAAGTTCAGTCCATTCCTCTTAAAATTTTGCTTCATGCCCTGCGATCCGAAATGGATGATGATGATCTTTTTGGAATAGCAGGTAATTGTAGAGGTTAAATTTCTTTAATTTCCCCTATTATTTTTTTTTACCTTTTCTACCTTTTTTTCATTTTTTCCTTGTCCTTCTTTTGCCTCCGCTTTTCATTGCACAGATCGTTATTGAAATCAAAGAACCTAAGTGGCCATCGCGATTACTTCAGCAATGTTTATTTTTAGCTCCCATAACGGATCTATTACTTTTTGATTCAACGGAAATTATCGAACATTTGCTAGCACGAATTTTAGAAAATGGGGACGTTTTAAAATGGCTGACAGAGCAAGTGAAAACAGATGGCGGTGATGTTCTCAAGTCGAAGCTCGTCCAACGCCTTTCGCTGAAAGTAGTGAGCACGCTCGCTCTTGAGCGGATCATCCCCGTTTCTCCGTCAGCCGCCACTGCTTCCGATATCGCTCCATTGAAGATTGATTTCGCCAAACCTCTTCTGGACTCGGGAGATAAGGATATGTCGACCAGCGCAGTCATCTGTTACGCACTGCACCTCATGGAGGAAACTTCGGCCCGCGAAACTTCCGCTGAGGATCACCTTGTACTGTCGGATGTTTTACACAGATTTTCTGGCCCGGATGCGGATGTCAAGGAGCGGCTGGCCATTGCCAAAGTGATGAACAGCTGCTACAAAAACTTCACGGGGAGGCATAAGATCGCAGGTAATGACCCTCGCGTTCAATTTAATTATTGTACTGTATTTTGTTTTACTTTCCAGCCAAGATGTGTTTCAGCATTACTAATAATGCACATTTATTAATTTAATTATTTATATATAATAGTAGTATAATTAAGTGATATCTGTTTCTCTCCTTTCTGCATTAAAATAACAATGCTTACAAAATCTAGAACGGATGCATTATTTCTTTTTTTTTGTTTCTTCTTTCTGGTCTTCTCATGCCTTTTCTTCACCCATCTTCTTGCCTTTTTCTTAATTTTTTTCATCTTTGGCATCGGTATCTGACAGGTAATAATAAGTAGAGAGAAGGTTAGGAAATTTCTTTTCTCTTTAGATATTTCTATTTTTTCACGCTGTAATTGTCATTGATTTTCTAGGTCAGACTTTAATTTTCCTCTAAAATTGTTTCTCTTAAAGCTTTCGCTTACCTTTGCCTTTTCATGCATTTTCTTTTTTATATTTTCCCAATCTGTTTCTCTTCCCCTCTTCCTTCCCGTCTTTTTTCCACTTTTTCCCTTTTAAGTCTGCTTTGCAACGTTTTACCTTTCTGCTGCTTAGTACCTATGTGGCCGTTCTGGTGTTAGAACATCTGTTGCTGTTTTTTCCACCTTGCGAAGTTAGTCAAGCACCCAAATGCTGACGCTATATGTGATTTCAGATCCCGTCGTGCTGAATATGTGGATGATTCCATTCAGGCTGATGGTAGACGAGGACCCCGAGGTGAGACTCGCCGCTGCCGAACTGGTCTACACGCTGCAGCGCCACATTTTGATGGAAACTCCACCCGAGAGGGTCATTATCAAAATGAAAACGCTCGAATGGCCGCATTTACCTCTAATGCCTCTAAAGGCACAGGAGTGTTTGCTGGATTGCTACATTAACATTTTAGGACGTGAAAATCTGCTTTATTTACTTGTTCAAATGCTGATCATGGCCGTGTCGTGTTTACGCGAGCTGGAGGACTCTGAAAATTACTCCAAAGACGAGGTTTGTTGACTGGAACGTAAATTTATAACAATCATTATGCTTTCTTCTCCTTCCTCTAATGAGAAAAGTTCCTCACAATTTTTGCAATCCTTATTTAGTTATTTATTTATTTATTATTTTTTTTAGTTCGGCGTGTTCGAAAAGGGAAATCCGAACCCATATGGCGAGGATTTGGCACTGACTAACTTGATGTGTGATAAAATTAGAGAGTTAAGAGCTGTAGTTGATTGGCACGACCTGTTGTGGCTCGATCTCAACCATTCCTTGAGTGATTTTATCGCTCAAAGTCTTTGCCTGCAGAACTTCACACCCAAAAATCTGATGGAAGTCAAGGAATTCGTTGCGACCCTCATCGAGAAAACCGACAGGTCGAAAATCGAATTCTCCATTCCTCTAGTTCAAGTGAAAAACTTAATGGATGTTTTGATCATCGAGGAAATAGAGGATTAGTTGAATAAATCCAAAAGCCAGTGACGGTTTTGTAAAAAGCCCTCAGAAGTGGATTTCTGAGAAGGCGGTGGTGTTTATGTTTACGTACGTTTAAACATGGTATGCAGCAGGTATCCGAAGGAATACCGCTACTATGAAGCCGTTTTAAAAAAAAAATGTTTTAGAAAACTTAAGAACAACGTTTGGGAAAGGAAAACGAAATGGATTTTGCTGGAGAAGGCAGATTTCCATTACCGGCTGAAACTCCTGAACGGGTGCTTTAATTCATGGATCGAGTATCTGAAGGAATGTTTAAAGGAGAAAATCAACAGTCGAGTGGCCGAGGCTTTTCATGAGGAAAGGCTCAAGTGGAAAAGCCTCTCGGCGCTGAAGAAGAACCTCCAGCAAATCGAAATTTTGTCGAGAATCTGCACAAGGAAATTCGAGAAGGGCTTGACATACAAATGCTGGCATCAGTGGAAGCATTACACTCAAAAGAGGTCGAAAGTGAGGGAAATCAAGCTGTTGGCTGACGGGATCCGAGAGGAAAGGTTAAGGATGAGGTGTTTAAATCTGTGCTCATTTCGCTTGAAAGAGAAGCGATTATTGCAGGTTAGACTTCTATTTACTGACCATATTTATAGCCCTCAAACGGGCATTTCCTTTAAAGGAAATTTTGCTGGGCAGGGTCTTGAAGAGAGAAATTTTATGCGTTTAAAGGTCAGGCTAATTCCCTAATGAGCAACTTAAACCCCTTGCACTCATTCGTCTTTTTATGATTAGGGTCACAAAATAAATATAAAATTTATTTTTCAATTTCACATAATTTTTTCATTTTATAATTGATTATCCGTCAGACATTTTGACAGATTCATCGCATGAAAATTTATTACCTTTTACATTGGCTAAGCCTAAAAGCGGCACTCGAGGTTTTGGTAAGAATGGCCTCAGTCTTTTAGAAGTCTTGCCACCTCCTTATATTCTTGTCTTCTTATCTGGAAACTTAGAACCTCAGAAACTCAGAACCATTAGGAAAATCATATCGCTTCTATTGGTAAAAGAAGAAAAAAAAACTCCATAACTCTGTAAACCGAGATAACATAACTGGCCAATGTTCTTTCCACGTCTTAAATTAGGACTTGCACGAGGAGATAAGATTGGTTAATCGAGTATTTAGAGAGAATCTTTTCAACAGAATGCGTATGAAAAAGCGGAAAGGAGATATGAGATGAGGCTGAAAGATAAATACTTCAACACATGGAGAACTTTCGCTGAAAAACGAATCTGTAAAACGAAAATAGGAAAACTCGCCGACAGCCGTTACGAGGAAAAACTAAAAGAGAAATTCATGAGCTGTTGGAAAAGATACGCCGTTCAGAGAAGGCGTTCTAGGTATCAAATGAAAATCATTTCCAAGTTTTACGAAAATTATTTGTTGAAAAACTATCTGAGTCGGTGGGTGATTGCCTATCGGAAACTCAAGTTCGATCGGAAAATGCGCAGTTTCAATTTAGCGGAAAATCTCTACAACAGGAAGTTACTGGAAAAGAGCTTTAAAATTCTTCGGAAGATTCGAGAAACGAAAAGGGCGCAATACGAAAAAGTAGACACGTTTCGGGAGGTCCACGCGAGAATTCGTTTGAATTTCTATCTGAATTTATGGTCGGAGAAGAGAAGAATGAAAATGATATGCGATCATCTGGAAAATAAAGCGAAGCAATGGCGAGAGGATCACCTGAGGGAGTCGTTCTTCTCAGAGCTTTACAAGAAATACCGGGAAAGACTGCAAGAGAAAGAAGACATGGCGAACGTCATTAAATACTACAACGCCATCATCGTTCATAGGGCTTTTAGAGGCTGGGCAGAAGCTACAGATATGAAGATCAAAAAGCGGCTTCAATATGAAAATGCTAGAAAAATCCATTCAGATATGTTGACGAGAAAAGCATTTGACAGTTGGAAGAAATTTAATCTCCGGAGGAGCAGAAAAAAAATGGTGGTCAGTTACTACCGGAATGTGTTGTTGTCGAAAGTTATGGAAGGGTGGAAGGCTTTTCTTGCAGAGCAAAGAATGAAATTTTTTGGGGTGGAAAAATTGAAAAAACGGCTCAATATAAGGCGCATGAGAAACGCATTCGGGCTTTGGAGAGAAGAATTAAAAACTTTTAATTCGAAATGGAATCTCGCCGTTGGCTTCCACGTAAAGCTGATGCTCTCGAGAGCTTTTCGAACTTGGAAAAGGAACGCCAGAACAAAAGCGATGCACAAAAGCAGTTACAATCGAAACAGGATTATCCTGAGCGGCATTATTATCAAGGATGCCATGTTTTGCTGGTACGAAATGTATTCCTTCAAGCTAAATTTGAAACCCAAACTGAAAGGATTTCGATTGAAAAAAGACAATCGGTTGCTAGGGTGCTATTTCAGCACCTGGCACAAGTTTGTAGAGAAGATGAAATCCATTCGAGAGATAGTGCGAACTTACCCCCTGATAAGGTCGAGCCTGCTCGTAGAAGATTACTTGGTCATTCTGTCTAAAGCGGCCAAGAACAGAAAGATTCTGAAGAGAAAAGACGAATTGGCCAAAAGAGCAGAAAAAAGGATTCTTAAAAAGAAGTACTTCAAAAAGTGGTTGTCTTTTATCTGCTGGAAGAGGGAGAGGATCCTCAGGTGCATGACGGAGGACAGGAATTGCGATGCCAAAGCTTTCGATCTGTTTCTTCCTGTTGAGAAAACCAAGAGGAGGCAGCCCGTAATTCCTGGCTTTTTAAAACCTGAATATAATGGCGACCTGTTTGGAGGTAATCAACTGAGTTGCAAAAATCATTTCCGTTCTTGGATAATTTTATTAAATTCATCATTGTCTTCCAGGCTGTTATGACCAAAAAACAAGTAGGATGGTGGATCCGGTTAATAAAAAAACTACCGATAATTGACCAGGAAGATGCGTTTGCCTCCTCTCAGATTTGAAGGGAACACAATTCATTTCATTAAGATACAAGTTCAAACAGGTGGTGGTCTACAGAGAAATTTATAGCGCCCATAAGCACCTTACTACTTATTCATGTAGGTGTTTTCTTTACCCAAAAATTATATTATTGACTAATCAACGACTCATCTTCATTATTGAACATGATTAGTCCCGGAGGCAAGCAATCCATCGAGGCAAAGAATAAAATTGCGTAATTATAATTATATTCAAAGTTTTAAAAGAGTCAAAAAATTTTTTCTTAACAACAGATTATAAAGTTCCAGTAAAGACTTATCACCGACCTCCAAAAAAAATTAAATTAAAAGCATTTTGAAAATAAAAAAAAAATCACATTAACTCTGAAGCAAGAACTGGAAAAAATCGAACTAAAGACCAATTAAATTTAAAAAAACTGTATCTGCATGCAGTGTAAATGAAACGTAAAAGACTTCACTCTTTTTTTTTGTTATTCCAGGGAAAATGCATTTACGCATACACGGCCCCTTCAGGGAGGAAACCGTGTTATGTTGGGAGTCCGGCATTAGGCCAATACCCCCTAAACGAAATGGGGAGTCATCGAGATCCCTCATAAGGATCTCCGGGGAATTCCGAAGAATGGGAAACCCTACCGGAGGGCACCTCGAATTGGCGCCAACTGCGCTTCGCCCATTATAGTAGCGAGACCGAGTGCTCCCCATTTACATTTTTATGCAATTAAATTACGAATTTTGAATAATTACAATCATAATTGCTACTCGTGATTGCTTCAGCTGCTCCCAAAATGTCATAATTAAAGGTTCCGTTCATTAAGGGTTGAAACCGCCTCTTTGGTAGTGTTCCCCACTCTGTGGGATTGTCAGTGGACTCGCCACCCACTACAGTACCTTACATCATTCTCTTCCAGTACTGCTTCATCATTTATCTGAACATCTTCATAAAGGTGATTTTTCTGTACTGGCCACTTGAGTTCAGCATAAACTCTTGAAATACAAAATTGACGACAGATGTTCAGATTTTCTAGACTTTCAGTGACGACTACAATGCTCGAGTGCTCTGTTGATCATGGCAACATGTTCGGTAGCTTCTCACTGACCTCAAAAATATCCTGGGCTAATAAGAGAGCTTGCCCACGAAATGCATACTGTCCAAAAAGTCCGCTAAACTTTACTATTTTCACGAATGGACGTGATACGAATATATGTGACAAAAGTCGTTGCATTGTTCCAGTATGCTATGGACGGACTCGTTGTTATCCTGCTAAGAGCATGGAATTTGCATTTAAAACGCAACAGTAATGTACTCTTCGTTGACAACTCTGTTGGATATTTAAAGGCAGATTCGTTAAACCTGACTGAAGTAATCTGACTCGGATAGCAACGCTCCCTACACATCTCACGACTCTGACTGCTGAAAGTGTTAACCACTTTTTCAAATGCCGTTAAATGAATATCTATCACAGATTATAATGCTTCAAAGTGCAGGGTTTAACGAAATAGCCGACGTCCTAGTAGAATTTCATGTTGTTCCGGTTATTCCTCATTTCTAAGAATTACAGACCGATTGCGATATTCTTGTAGGCGGGCTTCTTGACGGAGGCGTTGGATCCCGATTTCGTGGCGCAGGTGGTCAACACTCTGTTCCCGATCTTGGACCCCTTCGCCTTTCCGGAGGTTCAATTCCGGTGGAGCGAAGATCTCGCCGTCACCGAGGCCGAGGTGACGGCGGCGCTGTCGAAAACCGGTCGCCCCACGGCGCCCGGACCCGACGGGGTTCCCGGTCGCATCTATGTTCGCGGGCGAGACTGTTTGGCGGAGCCCCTCCGGCTGGTGTTCGACGAATGCCTGCGCCGGGGGGACTTCCCGTCGCGTTGGAAGCGCGCTCACCTGGTGTTGCTGCCGAAACCGGGAAAGCCGCCGACGGAACCCTCGTCGTTCCGTCCGATTTGTCTGTTGGACACGGTCGGGAAAATTTTCGAACGTGTGGTGGCCAACCGGTTGGTCGACCACATGGAGATCGAGGGCCCGAACCTGTCGGAGTTCCAGTTCGGGTTCCGGCGGGGGAGGAGCACCCTCGACGCGATACACCGGGTGCGCACGCTGACGGAGAATGCCGTCGGGATGGGCGGGCAGGCGGTCGGGGTCAGCCTCGACATTTCGAACGCGTTCAACAGCCTGCCCTGGCGCGCCATCCACGACGGCCTCCGTCGCCTCCACGTTCCCGATTACTTGGTGGCGGTGATCGGGAGCTTCCTCAACGGACGGACGGTCTCGTATTCCACCAGGGGAGGAGAGATCGTGTCCCGCCAGATGTTTTGCGGGGTTCCGCAGGGCTCGGTTCTGGGGCCGCTCCTGTGGTGCGTCGGCTACGACGCGGTGTTGGCGACGCCCCTCCCGCGAGGGGTCAGCCTCACCTGTTACGCCGACGACACCCTGGTGACGGCGACGGGCGTCGGCGCGGCGGAGGTCTTGGGACGCGCGGAGGCGGGCACCTCGGCGGTCATCCAGGCCATCGAGGGGCTCGGCCTTCGCGTGAACGTGACTAAGACGGAGGCAGTCCTGTTCCATCTGCCTCGCCGGCGTCCCCGGGGAGAGTTGTCCCTCAATCTGGGGGGGCGGCGGATCGCGCTGGGCCTCTCCGTCAAATACCTGGGACTCATGGTGGACGGTCGGTGGAGCTTCCGGGAGCACTTTCGCGGCATCGCCCCGAAAGCGGAGGGCGTGGCCACGGCGCTCGCGCGATTGCTCCCCAATCTCGGGGGGGCGTCGTGGCGGGTTCGCCGGCTCTATGCCAACGTGGTGCACTCTCTCGTTCTCTACGGGGCTCCGATCTGGGCGGCTGAGCTCGGGCGGGATCGGCGCGGCCAGCGCCTTCTCGCCCGGGCCCAGGCGCACACGAACCTCCGCCTCGCGCGGGGGTATCGGACCGTGTCCCGGGCGGCGGCGGGGATCCTGGCGGGTCAGCCGCCGGTCCCGCTGCTCGCGCAGGCCCGCTCCCGCGTTTATTGGGAGAGAAAACGGGCCGGGGAAGGGGAGGCTTTCTCCGCCGGGGCGTCTCGGAAGGCGGCCTGGGCCGCCCTTCTCGGGACCTGGCGAGAAAATTCGCGAGGGGAAGAATTCGGGCGGCGCGTCCTGGAGGCGGTCGACCCGGTCTTCGAGGAGTTCTACTCCAAGCGGGCCGGCCGGCTGTCCTTCCGGACGACGCAGCTAATGACCGGGCACGGGGTTTTCGGAGCCTATCTCTTCCGGATTGGCCGGGAAGAAACCCCCGAGTGCTGGTTTTGCGGGGCGGCTTCCGACACGGCGGATCACACCTTGTCGGAATGCCCGCGATGGGGCGTGCAGCGGGAGGCCCTGCGGGAGGAGGTCGGCCCGGATCTCCGTCTTCCGACGCTGGTGCGGGAGACGGTCCGGGACGACCGGAAGTGGGCGGCATTCCAACGGTTCGCGGATGCCGTCCTCCGCGCGAAGGAGGAGGAGGAGAGGAGACGGGAGCGCAGCGGGCTGCGCCCCCGTCCCAGACGTCGCCGAAGACGTCCGCGAGCAGTCGGGTGAGGGACCGCTGCGCGAGGGGGGCCGTCGCACGGCGGAGTCACCATTGCGACGGGGATAGCGGCGGGCGCTCGGTCTCGCCGCTATAGGGGACGGAGCGCAGTTGGCGCTGATCCGAGGTCATCTCTGGTAGTGTTCCCCACTCTGCGGGATTCCCCGGGGACCCTCATCACGGATCACGATGACCCCCAGGTCGTTTAGTGGGTAAGGGCCTTAAGCTCAGCCCCACATAACCCGGATTCCTCCCTCAAGGGGTCGGGTATGCAGTAATGCATTTTTCCTGGGTTAACAAAAAAAAAAAAAAAAAAAAAAAAAAAAAAGGCGGGCTTCTTACATTTCAACAGATTCCTCTTCTCTGAGTTTCGTATGGCGAAGACGATCTTTTTCTAAGCGGAGTTTCTTATTGTTGCAATGTTTCTTGCCGACCTCCTCTGTCTTCGGGTGTTTCTGCCGTTCTACGATAATAGTGAGCACACCCTTTTCCAAAAAAAATTTCTTTCCTTTCGTCGGTTACACTGGCTTTCCTCCTTGGCATGTCGCAAAAGCTCATTCTCTAAACTTATGCCTCGCTCTTCTTCAGTTTCAATCATTCGCTTTTAAAGGTATTTTTTTCCTTGCCTTCCCCAATTGTCGTTTTCGCTGAAAACTTGCTTAGGTTAGGTTTGGTTAGGTTAGGTTAGGTTAGGTTAGGTTAGGTTAGGTTAGGTTAGGTTAGGTTAGGTTAGGTTAGGTTAGGTTAGGTTAGGTTAGGTTAGGTTAGGTTAGGTTAGGTTAGGTTAGGTTAGGTTAGGTTAGGTTTGGTTAGGTTAGGTTAGGTTAGGTTAGGTTAGGTTAGGTTAGGTTAGGTTAGGTTAGGTTTGGTTTGGTTAGGTTAGGTTAGGTTAGGTTAGGTTAGGTTAGGTTAGGTTAGGTTAGGTTAGGTTAGGTTAGGTTAGGTTAGGTTAGGTTAGGTTAGGTTAGGTTTGGTTAGGTTAGGTTAGGTTAGGTTAGGTTTGGTTAGGTTAGGTTAGGTTAGGTTAGGTTAGGTTAGGTTAGGTTAGGTTAGGTTAGGTTAGGTTAGGTTAGGTTAGGTTAGGTTAGGTTAGGTTAGGTTAGGTTAGGTTAGGTTAGGTTAGGTTAGGTTAGGTTAGGTTAGGTTAGGTTAGGTTAGGTTAGGTTAGGTTAGGTTAGGTTAGGTTAGGTTAGGTTAGGTTAGGTTAGGTTAGGTTAGGTTAGGTTAGGTTTGGTTAGGTTAGGTTAGGTTAGGTTAGGTTAGGTTAGGTTAGGTTAGGTTAGGTTAGGTTAGGTTAGGTTAGGTTAGGTTAGGTTCCCCCCCCCCGGATGGGGGGGTTTAGAAATTCATCCGGGGAGGTCCCCTGCCGGTCGTAGAACCCGACCATGTGGGGAACGGCTGGGAGTGGCACCCCAGCCCGGCGGCTTCGGCCGTCGTCTTCGCCACCTTGGGGGAGGAGGGGGGTTCCGGGGGGCATACACATCCCGCGGAGCCCTCTAACCAAACTCAAGGTTTCTTCTTTATTGTTAGCACCCTTTGCACCCCTCATCTTTTCTGGTTACCACTTGAATTCTTCGCTTATTATGATTAGTTTTATTGCTTCCCTTTCGCTGTTGATTTCCTTGCTGCACCTTTGTCTTTTCTCAATCTGGTTTCTGTTTTCCTATCGCTTTCTATCGGGCTTCCCTAACGATTTTCTTTCCTACGCCCTTTGGGTCCGGGGTATGGGACCCAAATAAAAAAACAAATATGCCTGGGCAAAACAGAGGAAATAGTACCCCGGGCGGGTCGGGGGCTTCGACCCCTCAATCCCGCCCCGAGGCTTCGGCCTCGGGCTGCCCCCACGGATTCCGGGGGGGGGCAAACCAGGCAGGCGAGGAGGAGAAGTTTGTGGCCCGCGAGGTGGTGACGGCGGGCGAGTGGGAGTGCGCGGCCCCAGAGGTGGAGATGCGGGGCGAGGTGGTGACGAGCGCGGCCCCCGAGGTGCAGCAGCACCCGGAGGGCGTGGGCGAGCAGAGTGGGGCGGCCTCCCCGTGCGCGGTGATGGCGGCGGAGGGTGCGACAGCCCCTGCTCCCCAAGAGCGGCGTGGTAGCCGCGAAGGCGGGCGACAGACGCCCAAGGACCTTAGTGGCGTGGCCGGCTCTGTGGCCCCTCCCGTAAGTGAGGGTGAGCTACACCCGGTCCCCTCCTACGTGGAGGGCTCCCCAGCGTGGGAGGCGCTGGTCCGGGAGGCGGCCACGAGGCAGCCGATTGTGCTCCTCGACCGCCTCCCCGACGAGGCGCTGATGCAGCGCGGTGCGGCGGCGGCGGAGCGGGATCCCGAGGAGTGGGATCTCGGGGCGGCGCTGGAGGACCGGCTGCAGGAGGAAGAGGAGATGGAGGTGGAGGACTCGGCCTCTCGTAAAAGAAAGGTAAGGAGCTCTACCTCTTCTCTTGCGAGTCCGAAGGACTCTCTCATGGAGGAGCGAGCGCTGGCCCTTCGCCTGCCAAAGCGGCGGCGGGGGCGTCGGCGCCTCGACTCCAGCTCGTCGGCGGGGTCGGACCTGCTGTCCGAGACGGAGGCCCGGCTCCTTACCGACGAGCGGAAGAGTGTGCCCGGGTTCCGGCCGGGGGCGCTGCAGGCCCTCGAAGACGGGGAACTCTTGGACCTCGTCGAGGGGGGCAGGCGGAGTGCACTGGTCGCGGTGGACTCCTCGTCGAACCTACAGGGTAACGTCGTGCGGGCCCTGAAGGATTCGGTGGGGCTTCTCGGCGCGGCCGGTGCCGAGCTCCACCGGCGCCTGGGCACTGTGCGGGCTGGTGACGCGGGGGAGGTGTCGTTGGTTTCCTCCCTGCGAGCGGAGGTCAGACGCCTCCGTAACGAGGTCGCGGAGCTGCGAAAGCGGGCTCAGGACCCCGCCCCAGCTTCCGACAAGGAGGCGAACGCGTTCCCGGGAAGGCGAGAGCTTCTCCGGGAAGTTCGGGTAATGATGGAGGAGCTGCTGGAGCCCATTCGTAGGGATCTCCGAAAGCAGAAGGAGGCGCCGCGGGCGGCGCCTCCCCTCCTACCTCCCCCTCCTCCCCCGCCTGCTTCTGTTTCAGGTGCGGCGGCCGAAGGACGGGATCGGCGGGCGAAGCGCGGGGGCAACAAAGCCAAAAAGAAGAAGAAGAAGGGCCCCACCACCGCTCCCGCACCTCAACCCTCCCCTGCGGCGACGCGGCGGGCTTCCCGTCCCAGGGGGGAGACGGAGGCTTCAACCTCCGCTCCCGCTCCCGCTTCCATCCCTCCTCCTCTCCCCACGGATGTTCCGTGGTCGAAGGTGGTGGGGCGAAAGGAGGCCAAGGCGGCCAAGACGGGCCCGAAGAAGTCGTCCCCCCCGCAGAAGGCTTCGCCCGCGGCTAACCGGGCAGCAGGGACCGCTCCTCGACCTCCTGCGAAGGCGCAGCGGGGCTCCAAACCCGTTTCGGGAGCCCCCGCGGTGCGGGCCCCCCGGACTGCAGCGGTGGCTCTCACCCTGCAGCCCGGGAGCACCCGCACGTACATAGAGGTACTCGGGCTCGCGAAAGCCAAAGTGGACCTTTCCCAGGTGGGAATCAAGTCCCTTGGCTTCAAGAGGGCCCTCAACGGAGGGTATCTCTTGTCGGTCTCGGGCGAGGACCGACACGAAAAGGCGGACAAGCTCGCGGAAGCATTGTCCGCCGCCTTCGCAGGCGAACCGGAGGTTCGGGTTTCCCGGCCGTCCAAGACCGTGGGGATCGTTCTCCGCGGGCTGGACGAGTCGGTGACTCCCGACGAGATCCGGGCGGCGGTGTCCTCGGCAGCCAAGTGCCAGCCGGGGTCGCTGCAGGTCGGAGCATTGCGTCCGCAACGGAGCGGCCTCTGCTCCATTTCTTGCAGGTTGCCGGCGGAGGCAGCGAAAACCCTCCAGGCCGCGGGACGGATCGCCGTGGGATGGGCTTCCATTCCCGTGGACGTTCTGCCCGCGCGGGAGGTGCGCTGCTTCGGGTGCCTGCGCACCGGACACGTCCGCGCGCGTTGTCCCGAGGCCGCCGCGGACCTCGGCAGCCGGTGCTACCGTTGCGCCGGCTCGGGCCACAAGGCGGCTGAGTGTTCCGCCCAGCCCAAGTGCCCGGTGTGCAGCACCCTCGGTCTCCCCGCGAACCACCGCTTGGGGGGCCCCAAGTGTCGCCCGCCTCGAAGACGAGGCGCCAGCGCGGCGCGTTTGAAGAAGACCGCGGCAGTGGGAGGGAGCGACGGAGGCGCCGAGGCCATGGCGATCGATCATGGCCCTCGTCGCTCAAGTCAATCTTAACCACTGTCGGGCGGCTCAGGATCTGCTGACGCAGCAGATCCTGGAGTGGTCGGTGGGGTTGGTGGCGGTGAGCGAGCCTTACAACGCCACTCCGGGTCCCCACTGGCTCTCCTCCGCGGATTCCCTGGCGGCGCTCGTGTCCGGCCCGGGAAATCGTTACCCGCCTCTCCGACTCCTCGGGAGGGGGGCGGGATACGTCATGGCGACTTGGGGTCCTCTGAACGTGGTCAGCTGCTACGTTTCTCCCGCAGCCACCCGCGACGCCTTCGAAGCGTTCCTGCACGGGCTCGGAGTCGAACTCCGACGCCTGCTGCGGCAGCCCTTGCTACTGCTGGGAGATCTGAACGCAAAGGCAGTCGCGTGGGGAAACGCGCATACCGACGTTCGGGGCGCAGTCCTTCTGGACTGGCTCGCGGAACTCGATCTCCGCGTGCTGAACGTGGGCACGGCCCACACGTGCGTGCGAGCCCAGGGGGGCTCAGTGGTGGATCTCACCGTGGCGAACGCGGCCGCGGCCCGTCACGTCTCGTCGTGGCGGGTGCGCGCGGAGGTCGAGTCCCTTTCCGACCATCGGTACATCACGATGGTCTACGGACGCGCCGGGGACGGCGATACTGCCCCCCGGCGGCCTCGTGATGGCTGGAATCTTTCCCTCCTTAATGTGAGTCACTTGCAGGAAGCGCTCCTAATCCTCTTCTGGGGTCGGTCCGTCGGGGATTATCCCGACGCCTCAGCAATGGCAGAGGAACTGGGTCGGCGACTTCGCCGGGCCTGCGACGCGTCGATGCCACGGCGCCGAGGGGGTCCCGGCAGGAGGTCGACCTACTGGTGGAACGGGGACATCGCGGAGCTGAGACGCGCGTGCGTGCGGGCCTTCCGCCTGTACAAGCGCGCGACGAGGCGCCTCCGTGTTCCCGCACAGGAACAGCACGATGCGTACCGGCTGGCTCGCAATCGCCTCAGGGAGGCGATCCGAGACGCGAAGAGGCGGGCCTGGACGGAGCTGTTGGACTCCGTGGATTCGGATCCGTGGGGCAGACCGTACCGGGTGATTTTATCCCGAATACGCGTTCGCGGGGCTCCGCTGACGGAGGCGTTGGATCCCGATTTCGTGGCGCAGGTGGTCAACACTCTGTTCCCGATCTTGGACCCCTTCGCCTTTCCGGAGGTTCAATTCCGGTGGAGCGAAGATCTCGCCGTCACCGAGGCCGAGGTGACGGCGGCGCTGTCGAAAACCGGTCGCCCCACGGCGCCCGGACCCGACGGGGTTCCCGGTCGCATCTATGTTCGCGGGCGAGACTGTTTGGCGGAGCCCCTCCGGCTGGTGTTCGACGAATGCCTGCGCCGGGGGGACTTCCCGTCGCGTTGGAAGCGCGCTCACCTGGTGTTGCTGCCGAAACCGGGAAAGCCGCCGACGGAACCCTCGTCGTTCCGTCCGATTTGTCTGTTGGACACGGTCGGGAAAATTTTCGAACGTGTGGTGGCCAACCGGTTGGTCGACCACATGGAGATCGAGGGCCCGAACCTGTCGGAGTTCCAGTTCGGGTTCCGGCGGGGGAGGAGCACCCTCGACGCGATACACCGGGTGCGCACGCTGACGGAGAATGCCGTCGGGATGGGCGGGCAGGCGGTCGGGGTCAGCCTCGACATTTCGAACGCGTTCAACAGCCTGCCCTGGCGCGCCATCCACGACGGCCTCCGTCGCCTCCACGTTCCCGATTACTTGGTGGCGGTGATCGGGAGCTTCCTCAACGGACGGACGGTCTCGTATTCCACCAGGGGAGGAGAGATCGTGTCCCGCCAGATGTTTTGCGGGGTTCCGCAGGGCTCGGTTCTGGGGCCGCTCCTGTGGTGCGTCGGCTACGACGCGGTGTTGGCGACGCCCCTCCCGCGAGGGGTCAGCCTCACCTGTTACGCCGACGACACCCTGGTGACGGCGACGGGCGTCGGCGCGGCGGAGGTCTTGGGACGCGCGGAGGCGGGCACCTCGGCGGTCATCCAGGCCATCGAGGGGCTCGGCCTTCGCGTGAACGTGACTAAGACGGAGGCAGTCCTGTTCCACCTGCCTCGCCGGCGTCCCCGGGGAGAGTTGTCCCTCAATCTGGGGGGGCGGCGGATCGCGCTGGGCCTCTCCGTCAAATACCTGGGACTCATGGTGGACGGTCGGTGGAGCTTCCGGGAGCACTTTCGCGGCATCGCCCCGAAAGCGGAGGGCGTGGCCACGGCGCTCGCGCGATTACTCCCCAATCTCGGGGGGGCGTCGTGGCGGGTTCGCCGGCTCTATGCCAACGTGGTGCACTCTCTCGTTCTCTACGGGGCTCCGATCTGGGCGGCTGAGCTCGGGCGGGATCGGCGCGGCCAGCGCCTTCTCGCCCGGGCCCAGGCGCACACGAACCTCCGCCTCGCGCGGGGGTATCGGACCGTGTCCCGGGCGGCGGCGGGGATCCTGGCGGGTCAGCCGCCGGTCCCGCTGCTCGCGCAGGCCCGCTCCCGCGTTTATTGGGAGAGAAAACGGGCCGGGGAAGGGGAGGCTTTCTCCGCCGGGGCGTCTCGGAAGGCGGCCTGGGCCGCCCTTCTCGGGACCTGGCGAGAAAATTCGCGAGGGGAAGAATTCGGGCGGCGCGTCCTGGAGGCGGTCGACCCGGTCTTCGAGGAGTTCTACTCCAAGCGGGCCGGCCGGCTGTCCTTCCGGACGACGCAGCTAATGACCGGGCACGGGGTTTTCGGAGCCTATCTCTTCCGGATAGGCCGGGAAGAAACCCCCGAGTGCTGGTTTTGCGGGGCGGCTTCCGACACGGCGGATCACACCTTGTCGGAATGCCCGCGATGGGGCGTGCAGCGGGAGGCCCTGCGGGAGGAGGTCGGCCCGGATCTCCGTCTTCCGACGCTCGTGCGGGAGACGGTCCGGGACGACCGGAAGTGGGCGGCATTCCAACGGTTCGCGGATGCCGTCCTCCGCGCGAAGGAGGAGGAGGAGAGGAGACGGGAGCGCAGCGGGCTGCGCCCCCGTCCCAGACGTCGCCGAAGACGTCCGCGAGCAGTCGGGTGAGGGACCGCTGCGCGAGGGGGGCCGTCGCACGGCGGAGTCACCATTGCGACGGGGATAGCGGCGGGCGCTCGGTCTCGCCGCTATAGGGGACGGAGCGCAGTTGGCGCTGATCCGAGGTCATCTCTGGTAGTGTTCCCCACTCTGCGGGATTCCCCGGGGACCCTCATCACGGATCACGATGACCCCCAGGTCGTTTAGTGGGTAAGGGCCTTAAGCTCAGCCCCACATAACCCGGATTCCTCCCTCAAGGGGTCGGGTATGCAGTAATGCATTTTTCCTGGGTTAACAAAAAAAAAAAAAAAAAAAGGTTACGACGGGTTTTTTCCGTTTCTCTACTTCCTAAAGAATAGATCTATGTGTATTTTGTTTTAATTAATCACATTTCGATTTTTGGTACATTTGGGAGTACAGAAAAAAGTTTGAAAAAGTTTGAAAAAGTTAGTTTTACGAATAACTCGAAACAACGGCGTCACCTGAGCTCAGGAGAGGTTTTTTCCGTTTCTCTACTTCCTAAAGAATAGATCTATGTGTGTTTTGTTTTATTCTGATAGATTTCGATTTTTGGTACATTTGGGAGTACAGAAAAAAGTTTGAAAAAGTTTGAAAAAGTTAGTTTTACGAATAACTTGAGACAACGGCGTCCTCTGAGCTCAGGAGGGGTTTTTTCCGTTTCTCTACATCCTAAAGAATTGATCTATGTGTATTTTGTTTTAATTAATCACATTTCGATTTTTGGTACATTTGGGAGTACAGAAAAAAGTTTGAAAAAGTTTGAAAAAGTTAGTTTTACGAATAACTCTAAACAACGGCGTCACCTGAGGTTCCGACGGGTTTTTTCCGTTTCTTTACTTTCTAAAGAATAGATCTATGTGTATTTTGTTTTAATTAATCACATTTCGATTTTTGGTACATTTGGGAGTACAGAAAAAAGTTTGAAAAAGTTTGAAAAAGTTAGTTTTACGAATAACTCTAAACAACGGCGTCCTCTGAGCTCAGGAGGGGTTTTTTCCGTTTCTCTACTTCCTAAAGAATAGATCTATGTGTGTTTTGTTTTATTCTGATAGATTTCGATTTTTGGTACATTTGGGAGTACAGAAAAAAGTTTGAAAAAGTTTGAAAAAGTTAGTTTTACGAATAACTTGAGACAACGGCGTCCTCTGAGCTCAGGAGGGGTTTTTTCCGTTTCTCTACATCCTAAAGAATAGATCTATGTGGTGTGTTTTGTTTTATTCTGATAGATTTCGATTTTTGGTACATTTGGGAGTACAGGAAAAAGTTTGAAAAAGTTTGAAAAAGTTAGTTTTACGAATAACTCGAAACAACGGCGTCCTCTGAGCTCAGGAGGGGTTTTTTCCGTTTCTCTACATCCTAAAGAAGTGATCTATGTGTATTTTGTTTTAATTAATCACATTTCGATTTTTGGTACATTTGGGAGTACAGAAAAAAGTTTGAAAAAGTTTGAAAAAGTTAGTTTTACGAATAACTCTAAACAACGGCGTCACCTGAGGTTCCGACGGGTTTTTTCCGTTTCTTTACTTTCTAAAGAATAGATCTATGTGTATTTTGTTTTAATTAATCACATTTCGATGTTTGGTACATTTGGGAGTACAGAAAAAAGTTTGAAAAAGTTTGAAAAAGTTAGTTTTACGAATAACTTGAGACAACGGCGTCCTCTGAGCTCAGGAGGGGTTTTTTCCGTTTCTCTACATCCTAAAGAATAGATCTATGTGTGTTTTGTTTTATTCTGATAGATTTCGATTTTTGGTACATTTGGGAGTACAGGAAAAAGTTTGAAAAAGTTTGAAAAAGTATGAAAAAGTTAGTTTTACGAATAACTCGAAACAACGGCGTCACCTGAGGTTACGACGGGTTTTTTCCGTTTCTCTACTTCCTAAAGAATAGATCTATGTGTATTTTGTTTTAATTAATCACATTTCGATTTTTGGTACATTGGGGAGTACAGGAAAAAGTTTGAAAAAGTTTGAAAAAGTTAGTTTTACGAATAACTCTAAACAACGGCGTCACCTGAGGTTCCGACGGGTTTTTTCCGTTTCTTTACTTTCTAAAGAATAGATCTATGTGTATTTTGTTTTAATTAATCACATTTCGATTTTTGGTACATTTGGGAGTACAGGAAAAAGTTTGAAAAAGTTTTAAAAAGTATGAAAAAGTTAGTTTTACGAATAACTCGAAACAACGGCGTCACCTGAGGTTACGACGGGTTTTTTCCGTTTCTCTACTTCCTATATAATAGATCTATGCGTGTTTTGTTTTAATTAATCACATTTCGATTTTTGGTACATTTGGGAGTACAGAAAAAAGTTTGAAAAAATTTGAAAAAGTTAGTTTTACGAATAACTCGAAACAACGGCGTCCTCTGAGCTCAGGAGGGGTTTTTTCCGTTGCTCTACTTCCTAAAGAATAGATCTATGTGTGTTTTGTTTTATTCTGATAGATTTCGATTTTTGGTACATTTGGGAGTACAGAAAAAAGTTTGAAAAAGTTTGAAAAAGTTAGTTTTACGAATAACTTGAGACAACGGCGTGGATATAAAAATAAATTACAGTGTTTAGGTAAATCAGAATCGCTTTATTTTTTTATAATTAATAAATATATTGGGTGAGTGCGGTCAACCATTGGGATTTCTGTATTCGTCAATGTAAAGGCCGGAAATGAAAATGTAAACAAGTTGACTTCGGTCTGGCGACGTCATCCTTGAGAGGAGGAGGAGGAGGAGCGTAAGGCCGAGATGAGAATACAGCGTTGCCATTTTATATTAACCGTTGCCGTTGTTTTTATAAAAGAATTGAGAATTTGTGTGGTTTTCCAATGAAGAATGAAATTTTTGTTTGTTTGAATGTGAGAAAATGTGAAATTTATGTTGAGTGAAGTGTTTTTAGCTTATTATAATTAAAGGTAATCGGGTTGAAAATGTAATGTTGATTATTATTTCCTATGAAGCGCAGCTGGCCGAGTTTTTAGTGCAACGGTCATTTCTAGATAATCCTGATATAACCTGGATAATGTTGGAGGACAAATTTTGGATTTTGTATTTGCTAGGGATGCGCCGAATATTCGGTAGGTATTTGATATTCAGTTTGTGTATTCGGTTCGAGTATGTCTATTTTTTGCCTGAACTAAAAAAAAAACCTTCATATGAAAGTAATGGAAAATAATTAAATAGTTAATTAATAAAATATGGAATTAATCAGAGAAAATATAGCAATTAAATTTCAATTCAAAATATTTATTTCATACAATAAACAGATATCAATCAAATCATTAAAAAGGTATGAAAGTATAGTATTGCCAGCATAAATAGTAGAAGTATAAACATTGTCCCACACCTGTGTTTAAACTTAGAACGTTATTATATAGGAACGAATGAAGTTTTGGAAACATTTCATGTTTGAAAAAAGTAAACAACGGGGTCCTCTGAGCTCATGAGAGGTTTTTTCCGTTTCTCTACATCCTAAAGAATAGATCTATGTGTGTTTTGTTTTATTCTGATAGATTTCGATTTTTGGTACATTTGAGAGTACAGAAAAAAGTTTGAAAAAGTTTGAAAAAGTTAGTTTTACGAATAACTCTAAACAACGGCGTCACCTGAGGTTACGACGGGTTTTTTCCGTTTCTCTACTTCCTAAAGAATAGATCTATGTGTGTTTTGTTTTATTCTGATAGATTTCGATTTTTGGTACATTTGAGAGTACAGAAAAAAGTTTGAAAAAGTTTGAAAAAGTTAGTTTTACGAATAACTCTAAACAACGGCGTCACCTGAGGTTACGACGGGTTTTTTCCGTTTCTCTACTTCCTAAAGAATAGATCTATGTGTATTTTGTTTTAATTAATCACATTTCGATTTTTGGTACATTTGGGAGTACAGAAAAAAGTTTGAAAAAGTTTGAAAAAGTTAGTTTTACGAATAACTCTAAACAACGGCGTCACCTGAGGTTACGACGGGTTTTTTCCGTTTCTCTACTTCCTAAAGAATAGATCTATGTGTATTTTGTTTTAATTAATCACATTTCGATTTTTGGTACATTTGGGAGTACAGAAAAAAGTTTGAAAAAGTTTGAAAAAGTTAGTTTTACGAATAACTCGAAACAACGGCGTCACCTGAGCTCAGGAGAGGTTTTTTCCGTTTCTCTACTTCCTAAAGAATAGATCTATGTGTGTTTTGTTTTATTCTGATAGATTTCGATTTTTGGTACATTTGGGAGTACAGAAAAAAGTTTGAAAAAGTTTGAAAAAGTTAGTTTTACGAATAACTTGAGACAACGGCGTCCTCTGAGCTCAGGAGGGGTTTTTTCCGTTTCTCTACATCCTAAAGAATTGATCTATGTGTGTTTTGTTTTATTCTGATAGATTTCGATTTTTGGTACATTTGGGAGTACAGAAAAAAGTTTGAAAAAGTTTGAAAAAGTTAGTTTTACGAATAACTTGAGACAACGGCGTCCTCTGAGCTCAGGAGGGGTTTTTTCCGTTTCTCTACATCCTAAAGAATAGATCTATGTGTATTTTGTTTTAATTAATCACATTTCGATTTTTGGTACATTTGGGAGTACAGAAAAAAGTTTGAAAAAGTTTGAAAAAGTTAGTTTTACGAATAACTCTAAACAACGGCGTCACCTGAGGTTACGACGGGTTTTTTCCGTTTCTCTACTTCCTAAAGAATAGATCTATGTGTGTTTTGTTTTAATTAATCACATTTCGATTTTTGGTACATTTGGGAGTACAGAAAAAAGTTTGAAAAAGTTTGAAAAAGTTAGTTTTACGAATAACTCTAAACAACGGCGTCACCTGAGCTCAGGAGAGGTTTTTTCCGTTTCTCTACTTCCTAAAGAATAGATCTATGTGTGTTTTGTTTTATTCTGATAGATTTCGATTTTTGGTACATTTGGGAGTACAGGAAAAAGTTTCAAAAAGTTTGAAAAAGTTAGTTTTACGAATAACTCGAAACAACGGCGTCCTCTGAGCTTCCGACGGGTTTTTTCCGTTTCTCTACTTCCTAAAGAATAGATCTATGTGTGTTTTGTTTTATTCTGATAGATTTCGATTTTTGGTACATTTGGGAGTACAGAAAAAAGTTTGAAAAAGTTTGAAAAAGTTAGTTTTACGAATAACTTGAGACAACGGCGTCCTCTGAGCTCAGGAGGGGTTTTTTCCGTTTCTCTACATCCTAAAGAATAGATCTATGTGTGTTTTGTTTTATTCTGATAGATTTCGATTTTTGGTACATTTGGGAGTACAGGAAAAAGTTTGAAAAAGTTTGAAAAAGTTAGTTTTACGAATAACTCGAAACAACGGCGTCCTCTGAGCTCAGGAGGGGTTTTTTCCGTTTCTCTACATCCTAAAGAAGTGATCTATGTGTATTTTGTTTTAATTAATCACATTTCGATTTTTGGTACATTTGGGAGTACAGAAAAAAGTTTGAAAAAGTTTGAAAAAGTTAGTTTTACGAATAACTCTAAACAACGGCGTCACCTGAGGTTCCGACGGGTTTTTTCCGTTTCTTTACTTTCTAAAGAATAGATCTATGTGTATTTTGTTTTAATTAATCACATTTCGATGTTTGGTACATTTGGGAGTACAGAAAAAAGTTTGAAAAAGTTTGAAAAAGTTAGTTTTACGAATAACTTGAGACAACGGCGTCCTCTGAGCTCAGGAGGGGTTTTTTCCGTTTCTCTACATCCTAAAGAATAGATCTATGTGTGTTTTGTTTTATTCTGATAGATTTCGATTTTTGGTACATTTGGGAGTACAGGAAAAAGTTTGAAAAAGTTTGAAAAAGTATGAAAAAGTTAGTTTTACGAATAACTCGAAACAACGGCGTCACCTGAGGTTACGACGGGTTTTTTCCGTTTCTCTACTTCCTAAAGAATAGATCTATGTGTATTTTGTTTTAATTAATCACATTTCGATTTTTGGTACATTGGGGAGTACAGGAAAAAGTTTGAAAAAGTTTGAAAAAGTTAGTTTTACGAATAACTCTAAACAACGGCGTCACCTGAGGTTCCGACGGGTTTTTTCCGTTTCTTTACTTTCTAAAGAATAGATCTATGTGTATTTTGTTTTAATTAATCACATTTCGATTTTTGGTACATTTGGGAGTACAGGAAAAAGTTTGAAAAAGTTTTAAAAAGTATGAAAAAGTTAGTTTTACGAATAACTCGAAACAACGGCGTCACCTGAGGTTACGACGGGTTTTTTCCGTTTCTCTACTTCCTATATAATAGATCTATGCGTGTTTTGTTTTAATTAATCACATTTCGATTTTTGGTACATTTGGGAGTACAGAAAAAAGTTTGAAAAAATTTGAAAAAGTTAGTTTTACGAATAACTCGAAACAACGGCGTCCTCTGAGCTCAGGAGGGGTTTTTTCCGTTGCTCTACTTCCTAAAGAATAGATCTATGTGTGTTTTGTTTTATTCTGATAGATTTCGATTTTTGGTACATTTGGGAGTACAGAAAAAAGTTTGAAAAAGTTTGAAAAAGTTAGTTTTACGAATAACTTGAGACAACGGCGTGGATATAAAAATAAATTACAGTGTTTAGGTAAATCAGAATCGCTTTATTTTTTTATAATTAATAAATATATTGGGTGAGTGCGGTCAACCATTGGGATTTCTGTATTCGTCAATGTAAAGGCCGGAAATGAAAATGTAAACAAGTTGACTTCGGTCTGGCGACGTCATCCTTGAGAGGAGGAGGAGGAGGAGCGTAAGGCCGAGATGAGAATACAGCGTTGCCATTTTATATTAACCGTTGCCGTTGTTTTTATAAAAGAATTGAGAATTTGTGTGGTTTTCCAATGAAGAATGAAATTTTTGTTTGTTTGAATGTGAGAAAATGTGAAATTTATGTTGAGTGAAGTGTTTTTAGCTTATTATAATTAAAGGTAATCGGGTTGAAAATGTAATGTTGATTATTATTTCCTATGAAGCGCAGCTGGCCGAGTTTTTAGTGCAACGGTCATTTCTAGATAATCCTGATATAACCTGGATAATGTTGGAGGACAAATTTTGGATTTTGTATTTGCTAGGGATGCGCCGAATATTCGGTAGGTATTTGATATTCAGTTTGTGTATTCGGTTCGAGTATGTCTATTTTTTGCCTGAACTAAAAAAAAAACCTTCATATGAAAGTAATGGAAAATAATTAAATAGTTAATTAATAAAATATGGAATTAATCAGAGAAAATATAGCAATTAAATTTCAATTCAAAATATTTATTTCATACAATAAACAGATATCAATCAAATCATTAAAAAGGTATGAAAGTATAGTATTGCCAGCATAAATAGTAGAAGTATAAACATTGTCCCACACCTGTGTTTAAACTTAGAACGTTATTATATAGGAACGAATGAAGTTTTGGAAACATTTCATGTTTGAAAAAAGTAAACAACGGGGTCCTCTGAGCTCATGAGAGGTTTTTTCCGTTTCTCTACATCCTAAAGAATAGATCTATGTGTGTTTTGTTTTATTCTGATAGATTTCGATTTTTGGTACATTTGGGAGTACAGAAAAAAGTTTCAAAAAGTTTGAAAAAGTTAGTTTTACGAATAACTCTAAACAACGGCGTCACCTGAGGTTACGACGGGTTTTTTCCGTTTCTCTACTTCCTAAAGAATAGATCTATGTGTGTTTTGTTTTATTCTGATAGATTTCGATTTTTGGTACATTTGAGAGTACAGAAAAAAGTTTGAAAAAGTTTGAAAAAGTTAGTTTTACGAATAACTCTAAACAACGGCGTCACCTGAGGTTACGACGGGTTTTTTCCGTTTCTCTACTTCCTAAAGAATAGATCTATGTGTATTTTGTTTTAATTAATCACATTTCGATTTTTGGTACATTTGGGAGTACAGAAAAAAGTTTGAAAAAGTTTGAAAAAGTTAGTTTTACGAATAACTCTAAACAACGGCGTCACCTGAGGTTACGACGGGTTTTTTCCGTTT